>CP092878.1:69680165-69794512 GCA_030710605.1 Cordylochernes scorpioides
ATATATAATTTTCTTTAAAGTTTGAAAACCTGGCGTTTAGCAAAATTTTAGCTAGTGTATAAAATAAATTTATTAGGTACCGCTTAAAAAGAGCAACTTAGTTTATAATATTTGCAACACACACAATTAATAATATTTGTTCATTCACATAATAAAACAAAGTGTCCAATGCGGGATACGATCCCGGTTCATGGCTGTCGAATATCGAGAGTTTTATACACTCGTCCATCGACTTTCTACCAAAATTATATGTTATAAAATGTATAAATATATGTTAATACAGTCGAACTTGGATAATTCGAACCCCAAGGGACCATAAAAAAATTCGAATTATCCAAAAATTCGAATTAAAGATGTTTTGAATAAAAAGGCTTTAAAACAATAAAAATCTCACAATTTCGATCAATTCCTTTATTAAGAATAACATTAGTTGCTGTAAATTTACATTTTTACCGTATATTTAGATTATGTGCAATAATTGTATGTATATACTATATACACATATTAAAAAATTTCAAAACTGATGTATTAATGTACAAAAAAAAAAGGCAGATTGCTGGTTAAAAGAATGTACAGATTATTCTGCTTCGTTGGAACTCTGAAATTTAATTTTTGCCAAAGAAGTCAGAAATCTTAGCCTGTTTTCTAGAATTAAGTCTTTCAGTAAGGACAAAGGATTCTAGCATATTCAACGAGTGGAAAATAGAGGGACTTACGTCATTTTTACTTTCAAAAAAAAGCGTCTAAGTTGCATGATACAGTTCGTTTCTTCGGCCGCACTTGGAACGTTCATTTCCCCGGCAACTGATGACTCGTCTTCATCACCCGATGCCTCGTCGCCGTCTTGTTTTTCAATGTTGTGGTTGAGCACTTCAGCGATGATATCTGCGTCGGTTATCTCACCACATACTGCAACATCGTCATCCACGTTTAAGAAATCGTCATACGAGATGGTAGGATTAGAAATGACGTCCTCCCAGCCGTCAACTGAAGGCATCGTTTCCGCTATAATATGATCTGCATTTTCTTCATCCTCCTCCTTTTTTACGAAACCAGCTTTTTTAAAACCAGCTTTTTTGAACGAAATTTTGTTGCGTTCTTTGAAGCCATCTAGCCACCCAGAACTCGCCTTAAAATCGGTTTTCCACATTTCAGTAGCAAATTGTTCAGCTTTGCTTCTTATAAGGTGACCACTTACGGGAATCTTCTTATCTCTTGCTTGCTTGAACCATTTTAAAACACATTTGTCCAAATCAGGATTTCCCGGCTCCCTTAACCTTTTTCGGCCTTTAACACACTCACTTTCACTCCTGAGAATTTTTTTCTTTATTTTTTAAGTACGTCGACAACGTGTTTCGAGGAATCCCAAAGTCCTTAGTAATATCGGATTTTATTTTCATCCCCATCTCTACTTCTTTAATCGCCGCTATTTTTTCAGCCAACGTCAAAGTTTTGTATGTTCGAAGCGCCGACATATTCGCTCCTTTTAGCTTTCTTGATAAATAAGGAGTCTCAAAAATCCAATAAAATAAATTTATTATATATAGTACTTCTCTTGCGGCAAGATATTGCCACGTGGAAAATTAGGAAAGACAAACTTCGGCGTGACACAGCAATTTATTTAAGGCAAGGACAAACTATAATTGATAAAATAAAAGATAAGCAATGAGGGAAGTTTACAGAGTAGCAAAATATAAACATAAAAATTGATAACTCTGTTAAGAAAATGATTAATAATAATAAAATAACAAATTCGTTGTTACAATATTACAACGTCATTTCGCAAAATTTCCCGCCTTGAACCGGCATCAGGTCCTTATTTTAACTCGTAAAAGTTCGAATTATCCAAGACATAATTCGAATTAACCACGATTTTTTAACTTTATTTATATAGGAAATTCTAGGGACCAAGATAAATATTCGAATTAAAGAGGTTTTCGAATTAAAGAAGTTCGAATTATCCAAGTTCTACTGTACTTATGTTGATTCACATATTTTTAAGTTTCATTATTTGTTTAGGTTCATTTGTACAGATGGTATTCCGATTGCTTTATAAATTCGTTTATATTCAATTTAGGAGTAGACGGTTTGTTGGTACCGAATAATAGAGTTCGTTTCTACTCATCTTTCCTGGTACATTAGAACCTTCCTGTAAAGGACACCTAATTGCAGAGCCAAAGTGTCATTTAGAGAGGTGTCCTTTTACCGGGGAGTTGCTAAATTGCAAAAATGGTAATCTTGCAAATGAAAACTGTCCTTTGTATAGAGGTGTCCTTTAGCGCAGGTGTCCTCTCATATTTTGCTGTAATTATTTTTCAAGGTGGCAATATTTTAGGAAAAAGCGCGGCTTACAAAACCTAATATACTAATGGATATAGAAAGTGCTTTACATTTGAAAGAAAGTGGTGGAGTGAAACTTGGCTTAAATCTATTACATAGATTAACTGATGGTAAAATGAAAATATTCTCATAACTCAGTTTAATACAATTTACATTCAAATTTTAATCATTAAATACATGCCACAAGAATTTAATTTGAGCTAAACTTATTGTTTTCATCTTCAATTATTTCTTAATATAATACTTTTGTTTCCACTAAGGTAATTAAAGTGGCACGTTTGAGGTCCAGGTATTATAAAAGGAACAACAAAGTAAACTATTTAATAAAATCAATAACATCCAGAGCTAAGTTTCTTGTATAATTTCAATACTATAGTTTTCGGGATAACATGCTCTTCGACAGGAGCAACTAGGAATAGAACTTATAGTTAAGTATACATGCCAAAATTTATATAAATATATGTTCACATAGATAAAGAGGAAATAATTTTGTATAATATATATATATATATAATAATTAAATTCGCAAAGAAAAATTATAATTATGTAAATATTTACCGGTATATATAAATATTATCTTTCAGTTTCTTGAAAATTGCCTGTCGAAGGACGTAAAAGTCCCAAAGCTTGCCGAATTTACAGCTTTAATAATAAAAAAATCGTCGCCGTTAACCTTTGTTCCTTCTTCGAGATAAATATATATATCGTTGTGCAAATTATCCTGTAGAATGACTGTAGTGTGGTATGTTTGGTTGTCTCCTGATTATAGTTGTGGGCAGGTTGGTTATATGCAGTCGTGGAAGGCCATAATAGAGTGGTTTCATGCGTCAGAGAATTCCACAATAGGACGAGGCATGTTGGATGTCACCTCAGAGAGGGAGAGTCCGACGCCCGTCGAGGAGCGTCTGATCTATTTCAGAGAAAGAGGGGAACTGGAGGTAATCCGACTGTTTTTCGGACCAACGGTGTAATCGGAAACCTTTCTCCTGTCTGAACGCCGGCTGTCATTTAAACTTTATATATTCCATTTTGTGTTACATGATGACCAAACTGGCGTGTTGGATTGTGTCTACAGTTTTGGTTGTTACACTATAACTATATTACATATGGATATCAAGTATATATTGAAATATATTACAATATATATATACATGCTAATTATTTATTCACATATTTTACTTCATTTATATTGTGGCGGAGAAATAATTTATTATATAATTTAATTTAATTATTCAATGAAAATATTTAGAAACAGATTTAATTTAATTATTCAATATAAAATAATGATCGAAATATTTATTTGCGTGCTTGCTCAAGATTCTCTAGCTGTAGATAGTTTTGTTGAGTTGTTGATAATTGACTTTCACATTCCCAGATATACAAAGACTTAATTTTCTACGCTACAACTGGTGGAGATGCTGGGTACCGATCCCAGTTCCTCTCGCAGCATGATGGGACCTTCGTTTGCAAGAATCTGAGGTTACAGTTATGTACAAAAGTGGAAGAAAACATAAGGATGCTGACTGTTTATCGAGAAGTCCTTTAAGCTGTATTGAAGACATTGATGAAGATATTCCTAGTTTAATGGCCTTACAGAATTTTGGACAGGAACAAATGAAAGACCCGGATCTCATTAAGATCGCTGACAAGATGCAACAAGAGATATCTAATAAGTCCTTTATGAAAAGTGATAATACTCTCTACAAAAAGAATTATGA
Source organism: Cordylochernes scorpioides (assembly GCA_030710605.1). Taxonomy (NCBI): domain Eukaryota; kingdom Metazoa; phylum Arthropoda; class Arachnida; order Pseudoscorpiones; family Chernetidae; genus Cordylochernes; species Cordylochernes scorpioides. Next base: position 69,684,224 of record CP092878.1, read on the forward strand.
TCCAATGGGAAGAATATGGCTTCTGGTGGTCCCTCGCCACCTCAGGCCTGAAATACTGAGAAAGTTCATGATTCGCCCACTGCTGGACATCTTGGGTTCACCAAAACCTATGATCGAATTAGAAAAAAATTCTATTGGCTCGGAATGTATAGGAATGTTAGAAGGTATGTGGCTCGCTGTCAAGACTGTCAGCGACGCATAAGACAGCCACAGCTCCCTACAGGACACTTACAGGCAATACCGGTGCCCAGAGCTGCCTTTGAAAAGATTGGAATGGACCTCTTAGGCAGGTTCCCAACATCGAAAATGTGAAAACCGCTGGATTATTGTCTGCACCGACTATCTGACAAAGTATGCAATCACCAAAGCGCTACCAACTAGTGAATCAATGGAAGTTGCCAAATTCTTGGTCGAGGATGTAATTCTGAAACACGGTGCTCCGAGGGAACTAATCACCGACAGAGGAAGGAATTTCACCTCATCATTGATTCGTGATCTGAACAATCACTGCAGAATAATTCACAGGACGACAACCGCCTATCACCCTCAGACAAATGGACTCACAGAAAGGCTGAACAAGACCATGGCAGACATGCTGTCTATGTATGTTGACGTCAATCAGAAAGACTGGGATATGATCCTTCCATTTGTGACATTCGCATAATACAGCAAGGCAAGAGTCCACCGGATTCACTCCATTCTTCCTTGCGCATGGGCGTGGAGCAGAAACGCCATTGGACCTGTTATTTCCCAAGTTAGTCCCAGAAGATGACGACTTCATCCAAACACTAGGGTCGAGAGCGGAAGAAGTACGACAACTGGCACGTCTCCACTCTATGAGGTCTCAGAAAAGTAATAAACTCCGTTATGACCCTCACCACAGAAACATAACTTACCAGCCTGGAGATCTCGTATGTATCTTTATCCCTGTGCGTAAAGTGGGATATTCGGAAAAACTAATGAGACGTTACTTCGGTCCATATAAAGTAACCCGAAAAATATCCGATGTGACCTACGAAGTTGAGACCTTCGAAAACCAGCAAGGTCATCGTAAAACAAAAGACTTGGTTCACGTTTGTAGAATGAAACCTTATTTAAACCCAGAGGGCCAGGAGGACCACCTAGAATAGGACCCAGAAGATGACTCGCCAAGCGTTCAGGAAGAAGACATCCCCACTGAACGAACACATCAACCACAGACCCGCGAAGAGATCTCGGGCCCTATCACCCGTTCTCGAGCCTTGAGACTGAGGATGTAAGTCCTCGTTTGAGCATCGGGTCGATGCTCTTTATAGGAGGAGTCTATGTGGCGAAAAAATAATTTATTATTTAATTATTCAATATAAAATTATCATCGAAAATATGTATTTGCGTGCTTGCTCAAGATTCTCTAGCTGTAGATAGTTTTGTTGAGTTGTTGATAATTGTCGACTTGTCGTGGTGACGTCATCAATAAATACTTTCACATCCCCAGATATACAAATACTTAATTTTCTACGCTATAATATGACTATATTAAATTCAAATGTGTTTGTTTAAAGTTTTTTTGTGAGTTATATATCGGTGTTTCATTAGTACATAAGGCTACAGAGATTATGGGGAAATGATGCTTCTCTTTCCCTCCTATCAAACAAATATTTCCTCACAGCTACAAAAAAGAGTGATTTGTACGTTGAGCTAGAGGGAAATAGTCTAATCTTCCCTGAAGGCATTTCCTTTCTCAAACAATATTTATTGTCTTTACTATCATCCTTAGATGGGGTGATATGATAGTGTGCTATTTTAAGATTTATTGTTTCTGAACCTAAGTACTCTCCTAGCAACAAACTGCTGAATGTTCTGTGACTGAAAATGGTACAATTTTAAGTTTTCTGGCTATTTCACCAAGTATTGATTAACATACTGTCTTCATAATAAATTTGAACTATGTTTGACGGGCGTATGTTTCTTTTTTTATATAAAACAATTTTATACTGCCATTATTGCAATCGGCTAATCAGTGGTGAACCCTCCTAGCCCTTTTACAGTTTAATATATTATATTTTATCAGTTCAGTAAGGATTATAGAAAATTGTCCTATTTCATAACTAAACATTAAAAAAAACAAAATATCCCAGCCCATATGCAAACTCAACATCAACAGAGAATTAACACCAACAAGTTCAAGAATTAGAAGCCCTCTATATGACAGACATCAACCCAAAAGTGGACATCCATACGGACAAGGCACCTCAGTTGGCCGGTATTGTGATCAGGATGCACGGACCGATTTGATCTGCTCCATGGACAAGACACCACCACAACATAATGGCGCTTTCCCCTATTTCCGGTTTGGAAATAATGTGGGAATCGCCGACTGATGTGGTCCTGTTTCCTGGGGCAAATGTTTGAAAATACACGTTTATATTGGCCCTAGGAGGTAACGTAATGTAAATACCCGTTGATTGTTATTCTAGTTATATGTAATGTGTAGTAGAAATTACAATAAAATAAGAGGAATGTTAGAAGTCTTGTTGCCGGTTGCTGTTGTGACTCTCTCGCCAACACCACAGTCGCTACTCTTCTGGTAAGTCTCGTGTCACCCCCCATCTGTGGTAAGGCCGAGAGATACTGCCAGAGGAAAGGAGATCCACTTGAGTGGTGGTTCTCGGAGGTCTTCGGGTGCTCTGCAGGGTAGGGCTGTAGAGGGAGAGCAACGGAGCCCGGGCAGGTGATCCACGAAGGAAGAAGCGGCGTCGTCGCGAAGGAACCGGAGGGGTCATGCGCGACAATATATATATATAGTCTGCATTTATGTTGAAATCTGTTACATGGCAGAGAATTGGGTTTAATAACTCTTATTCATGTATTAGCAAACGAATAATTACTTTTATTACTCTTACAATTCTTCCCCTTTCTTAATTAAAAATAAATATTCCACATCATATACTATTTTTAGCTCAGAGACAATATTTTTTAAAAATTGTTATTATCCCTCATACACGTGGTAAAGACCATGATAATCATAGTGGGTAGTTAGCGACTGCACATCTCTACTCATATGAAAAGCAGTTCGACTTTGAACTTACAAATGTGCCAGAGCCCCGTTTGATTACTTTGCACTCGCTGGTGGGGTTGGACTTTTGCAAAATTCGGAAGCCATTGGAGCATTTTTTAAATTAGGAAAATCGCACAATGCGGGATTCGATCCCGGGTCGTAGCGGTCGAAACCCGATGGTTTGGACCCTCTTTCCAACGACCCCCTACAAGAAGTAAAAAGTAGGAATTACAACAAGCATCTATCTTTTTTTATATAGCCAATGTCTGTAAAAAATAACTAGTCGGTTTGATATATAAAAATAAAGGTTGCCTCTCCCGTAAAAATAGACAATGAAACTGAGCACCATCTATTTAGAAGCAACATTTATTTTTATAGGTCAATTTCCTTCCGGCAGAATGTCTATCTATGTTGTTGCGCCAAGTTACAGCTTTGCGGGGTAATCGAACTTGGTTTCCTTTTTCTTGGTGTTAATTAGGTTTCCCGAGCGGATTTTTCCATAATATTGTTGCGCTGGTGACCTGATGTACTGGGAAAAAACATCCGAGAAGCCTTTTTAACGTTTATTCACCAACTAAAGGTTATGGGGAAAAGAACTTTCTAACTAAAGAAGATAATCTAAAAACAAAGGTATGCAAAATTCAACGATATAAAAGTTTGTAAAATAATTATAGAAAACCAAAATATGTAAAAACAATTATACATGAAAGTTATTAAAAATAAATAAGTTGTAAAAAGTGGCAATTAAGTCCATAAGAAAATATGTAGACAGTAAGTTAAAATGTGATATGTAAATAAAAGACTCCAGAAGCGCACCAACAATATAAATGTGAATAAATATAAAGTTTTAATTAAATAATTTTCTTATATATGATATAGAAGCCATGTCTGTTGTCTGTTTCGTGATAAACCTGAGGAAAATTTTCGTCTACATTTTGATTAGTATTTTTGGCTATTTATTTTTTTTCATTTGAAAAACTTTATTTTACACGGAGTAAATACGAGACGAAGTAATAACACCAGGCCAATTAAGCGACCAATGAGCGTTCTGCATTTTTTTTTTTCAATTTGCTTGCGTACATTTTTTTGAAATATTGTAACAAAGTATTTATTATTTTAGCAGAGTATTATTTTTTATCTTTATATTTTGCTATACTCTGTACACTTCCCTCTTTTTCTTATCTTTTGTTTATCACTCATAGTTTGTTCTTGCCGGAAATAAATTGATATCGCATCCCGAAGTTGGACTTCCCTAATTTTCCACGTGGCAATATATTTTTATACGAGTGTTACTTTTTTTACAAAAGTATTGAGTTTTGAGAGAAATATTAATCTTACTAACTAAGTTATGATAAGTGCACACAATGCAATTTTAAAAATTCTCTACAAAATTAGTGTAACTGTATATATATAATGGCTTTCGTATTTTTATTAATTTTTGTTCTGGCCTTTGTTTTTTTTATCTCTTTAAAAATATCGCTTAAAATGCAATCGCAGTCTTTAGCAAACACATATGTTTGCCTAATTTCCGAGTGCTCTTTTATTTTTTTACAGAAAAATATCTAAATGCCAGTTTTTTAAATATTTTTTTTTATAAACATATTTTTACTTATATATATTCTTACTGAGAAGATGGTCATAGCAGTCAAGATCCATCGCAGTCACTCACTCGCCTCAGGCAATTCCAAGGGTTAATGCGCTGGGGCGGGTACCGCGGGGGTTGGGTGGAAAAGCTGCCATCTATTAAAACTATATTGATTTTAAAACAACTAAATGGATTGCAAAAAAAATTAAATCAAATACCTAAACCCTAATTTAATGCAATATTTGACATCACTCACACTTTTTGCCTGTGGTTTATGTGTTACTTCTGTATTGCTATTCTTTGGCACTTCTACTATTTATTATTGATGTACTTTCAGTATGAAGGAAATTGAACTCTGGGGAATTCTCGGGCGAAGCTGGGTCACATTCGTCTAGTTACCTATACAAGTTTCTGTGTTTATTTATTCGTTGTCTTCCTCGTAGTTGGTGATCGTGAGTCTTTGCGTCTGTGGTTCCTCTGAAATCGCCCCGGTCCTAGCGCCATGACACGTGATGTGTCGTCCCAGTGGGGTGTGGGCCAAACATACACACACTAAATGATAATATTACTATAATAATACTCAATAAATATACGTAATCGATGAAATTACAAATATTTTATTGTTTAAATAAATTTACACAATATTACTATTTAATTAAACGAATAAGCGAACAAATTATGATGCAGCAATAGAATTGGCGCTAGATTTGGCCTAGCCACTTTACGAGCTGAACACCTCTTTGGCAAGGTTGCGAATATTTCATTGTCCTCATCAGTCTAGGGCAGAGTTTATTTCATCTGGATATCATGAAATAAAGACTGCCCTGAACTGAAGAAGGCCATTAGCCCGAAACCAGCCCGTATCTTTTCTACGTGGTGGGCGGGAGAAGCAGCACAAGTAAGGGAGACTGCCCTGTAGGGTGAAGTACGGTGTCGTGAGCCCTGAGCCGCTACGGTAACCGTGAAGGTCTACAGGGAACTCTGAAATGTTGCTGACTAACGGGGCTATGGCACCCCCCTCCCTCCTTTTCCATGGAGCAACAAAATCAGGAATTGATGGTCCATGCTACTGCGTCAATGGACAAGAAATCACCACCATTATTATAGATTCGCCGTACTATCATTAATTTCCCATAGGGAAGGAGCTATGTAGCAAAGTATTTATTATTTTATTAACAGAGCTTCATTTTTGATATTTATATTTTGTTATTCTGTAAACGTCCCTCGTTGCTTATCTTTTTTTTTTTTTCTTATCATTCATAGTTTGTTCTTGCCTTGAATAAATTGCTGTGTCATCCGTACGCTTCAGGAATCCGGGTTACCTCAAGAGAGAGAGCTGTGTCATCCCGAAGTTTGTCTTTCCTAATTTGACACGTTGCAATATTATTCGCCAAGTAATAAGAAAAAAAAAACGTTTTAAGAAAAGCACGAACTTTTGGGACAACCTTATAATTAACCTCTTAGTTTAATAGATTAAGTGATGCAGAGAGAGAGAGAATTGAAGCGGATGCCCTAAGGAAGGTCAAGAAACACTTCTTTCACAACATCGGCCAACCAAACTCGGGTTACAAAAGCTAATGCGAAACAAGCGTCGCTTTAAGTGATCTTATTAATGGCCCTTACGTCCTGTGCTGACGTCACCTAGCAGACACGTTGGGAAGGATGGGGTAATTTGGATTTCTCCGATCTCAAGTACCGCATCATGGTCAATTGGAGGCGGTATTTCAGAAATGACGAGTCAAAAGGAAATAATAAAACGAGAATTGAACACTCAAATAAGTGTTTCTGATTATAAGAATTTATTTCTTACTCTTTAGAAATATTAGACCTCAATGGTAAGCTCTTATGATCAGTTTTGGTTCTTAAAATAGTTAAGCTCTGACAATGATCAACCAATTACTTTGGTTCTGGTTCTGAAACTCGCAAATATTTCTTGCCGTCGCCTACTTTGCTGGGAAGAAATAAATTAAGATGAAATCATCAGACCTCAAAGGATAAGATTTTTTGAAAATTCTCATTTATATCTCTAGCTTTCGGGCATGAAAGCCCTTCTACAAGAGAGGTTGCTGACGGCTTATAGTTTCACGATCAGAGATACTTTCTCTTATAATTCATATCAACCTGATCTCGGTAAAATTTCATTTATAACCATTTTTTCATCAATAAATAAATTTATATATATATAAATGAATGTTTGTATGTTTGTTTGTATATGTCCGGTATACAAATTCGCAGTAGTTCACTAATTCAAACCAGAATTTCCATACATAGGTAAAACAATACGGGGAAGACGATAGGCTATTTAAAAAAATATATAAATCAATTATTAAAACTATATATTCAAATTATTCTACCTAGCTCACGAACAGCGCCCTCCATCAAAGATTAGATAAAATTATGCTGATGCAAACAAATAGATAATGCTAATAACAAACAATTATAAAAAAATTCTTATCTAAATATATATCACTCGGGTAGATATGCACACGGGTCAATCCCGGGGCGAAGCCCGGGTCACCCGTCTAGTTAGCTATAAAATAAAGTTCGGCTCTCGCGTCTAAATACAGACGTATAAGCTAAAACTCTGTATAAGCTAAAAATTAGTGGCATATTCCATTTTGATATTAATTGTATTCCACTTCTAAAGGGTAGATGAGAGTTTACAGTGCGTTTTTATATGTGATAAAAGTTATAGAACCCAAGTCGATATATTCATGCAAAATATCTTTGAATTTCTCTTTAAATTCGTCAGGTAGAAGCTCTGAATCAGAATTTAACAAAGAGCTATCAAATTCTAGTCTGCATCTCCAAATGAATTCACCAGCGTCCCCTAGACGACTTCAGTTCTCACTGGAATCACTGATAGTAAGCTGTTATTCGCCATTCTAGCTGTAGCACTTACATACATCAATGCGACGACAGACAGCTCAATGATGGCCCGGTATATGTAAAAATCAAAGGAAAAAAACTTAACAGCTCAATGATGGCCCGGTATATGTAAAAATCAAAGGAAAAAAACTTAATTACTTATAGAATACGCTAACTTCGCTAAGATGATCCTTGTATTCCGAACCAATCGCTTTAGAAAGACTGGTTGCCATATAGAAGGTCCCATCAATAATTTTGTTGTAATGGCTAAGTGTTATCTGAATAAGACTCGTTCTAGCTTTTCAAGTTGGACTGAATGTTTATTTAATCCAATAATCTCCTTTTATACAAAATAGAAAGATAGAGATAAAAAGGAAATAGTTTACATAAGTTTTAAAACAATTGACAAATGGCATGATTTTGCTTTTTCTATAATAAATATGATATGTAACATTATTATATGTTATTTAACATATCACAACAACTTTGTACCACAATTTTACAAGTCATAATAATCTTGAAGAAGGAATCAAAGTTTAAAAGTTGGTGGAGCAAGCAACAGCAACAAAGCAACAAGTTGTTGCCTGTTGAAGGATGTCATAGTCCGAAAACTTGCCTATTATACCGCACAAATAAAAGAAACACGTCACCGTAAAATTTGATTCCTTCTTCAAGATGATGTCTAGCGATTCCTTCTCTTATAATTATAATAATCTAATAGAAATATTTTCACATGCACACATGGTGTGTTCATTAATTTCACGGACTGACGAATAGTTGCTAAAATTGAATGGCGCATAAATAAACATCTCCAGTATCGAATATATAAAATAGAAAGGTTCATTTATACAGCAGGATATCTTTACAGAAATGCCTACACAGGATGGAATAAGGAGGTAGTATGTGACAGCTTCTATGTTTAAAAAAAAAAGAACGAAATATATAACAGCTAAATTGTTTTGAATCCTCTCTCTCTCTTTGAATTTTTGTGAGTTTGTCTCACAAACTTTAGGTTTGTTCAAATTAGGGTTTTTTTTTACTTATCCTTTTATTAGTCTAAATTAGACAAGATCTTGGAGGTCGTGCTCATAAAGAAGTTCAAGAACTCTTCTTGGTTCTCTGTATAGGGATCCTTTGTTCTTTCCAATACAATTTGGTATATGTTGGGGAGTGGCCTCTTCGGTGTTGCACCTAGTGCACATGGGAAAGGCTTTTGGCTCCCTCTTTATAGAGGTGACCAAATTAGGTTTAAATGATTAAAATGTAAAAAATATGAAATGGCTTCGTTTGAATTGGTTGATGTGAAGAATCCAGAAGACAATCCAAAACTCTCAATGCTTAGGACTTCATGCTGACTCTTCGAACCGCGCTTCCAAATTAGAATTGGAATACTCACATACCTTATTCAATAAAACCATAAGATTAAATGTCTGTTGCATATTGGAAAGGAAAAACTCTGTATTTTTATCTATATTCTTAATAGATGAACTAGTTATTCTATTCGATGAGCAAGATCTAAAATTATGGAAAATTCTCAAATACTGTGTATACCCTTTAGAATATATTAAGGCATACTTTTACTGTCTGTCTACAATTTGACATATAAGAATATCGTACTGAAAATAGAGCAATCCAAAAATAAATATTTAAATAAAAGGCATATATTGGATCAAAATAGCATTTATTTTACCAATATATCAGTTGGCTGAACACTAACAATGATATAATTTTAAAATGTTGTAATACCTTTTTTTTTTTTTGATAAAGGTTGGCGTTCAGCCAACTGGAATATTGGTAAAATAAATTATATTTTTATCCAATATAGACATTTTTTTTAAATATGAGAATATTTCTTCAAACACGAAGACAAAATCTTACAAAACCAATGACCGAATTTCAAAACTTGCCTAATATTAAGGTATATCAGACAACTCTTGTAAATAGGATTTTAATTTATATTTTAATATATATTTTATCAATTTAACATCAACATTATAAATATACTATTTTGATTGAACCAAATGAGATATCCAATTATGGAAATTAAGGGCATATATTTTGGATCAAATATATTTATTTAAAAAAATAAAATTCGATATTTCGATGAGGCTGTTCACCTAGAAGAAGATAGGCGAACAGCCTCGTTGAAATATAGAATTTTGCTTTTTAATAAATATATTTGATCCAAAATATGCTTTCATTTAAAACATTGTAAGAGCGAATTCGTCACTTTTAAAAATAAGTTCGTCGTCAAACACGTGTTGGCGGTTGTAATATCACAATATTGTTTAATTTGTACGTGAGATTGATGAAATTGTAGCCACGCGATATGGATAATGCAAAAGCGCACTCATCCGTAGAAACACGGGCATATGTTAGTCTGCAAGAAGCAGCGTGAAGTTTTGGTCACCATATTCATATATGCTAAATCCAATCGAATTTTCATTTAGCAAAATTAAAACATTGGTAAGGTCGCAGCTTCCTCGACGTGACATTACATTAGGCGAGGTTATCACTGATGTAATCAGTAGAGTTACATCATGAGACTGTGAAAGATGGTTTGCTCGCATTCGCAAAAATTGCTTCCTGGCCACACAAGAATTTCGTGGTTATTTGCTCCTATATTAGTGTTTTGGACTTAATGTCAAATGTATTTAATTCATCTTTATGATATTGTCTTTTGATTTTTACACATAGCAAACATATTTTTAAAGAAGACGAAATCATTTTGAAAGGGACGAATTCACTCTTAAAATGCTATAACATAAAAGAAATTATTGTTCGGATTTCAACAAAATATCATTATTATGTATGTATCTTTTGAAATATTTAAATTATAAATATTTATAAATTTGCATAAATATTTCTATTAGCAAGTGAAATTTTATAAGATTAATATGCTAATATATATATATATATATATTTTGCCTGGTAAAGTTGTGTGAAATATAATAAGTCGTATAGAATCGAAGTCCGGACACACTTAAAAAAAACGTCAAACTTTATTCTGTACTAAACTTTATAAACAAAAAGGTAGACTGTCGGCTGAAGAAAAAAAATTAAAAGATTGGCCGAAAGAACCTGCAAATGAAAACATTAGAAATGTTTCAAGGGTGGATCAATAAATTTAATTCAATTTAATAGAAAAGAACAAAGAAGGAAACAAATGTATATAGGTATACACATTTAAATTGAACTCTGTTCTTATGTTTAAAAAAATAAACCATCTGGCAACATTTTTCCAATAAAAATGGCGACCAAAACAAACAGTTGCACCAAGTATGAAATGCGAGCAGTAATACGTTTTCTTTATCATGAAGGGGTTAAACCATTTGAAATTTACTCCAGAATGAAAGCTGTTTACGGTGATAAATGTTTATCTCAAAATTGAATTTTTGAATGGGTTAGAAAATTCAAAAGAGGCATAGAAAGTTTGGATGACACACCGCGACGTGGCGCCCCGGTCAAGGTTAGTGATGATGCAACCACCTGGGCCATTGACGAGATGATACAGTACGATCGTAACATTAGCATTAGAGTTATTTCTGCCGAACTTAACCTTAGTTATGATAAGGTCCAAAAAAGCATTACAAAACATTTAAAGTACAGATATATTTTTATCTTGTGATGAATGTCTCGGCTGCTCACAAATTAAATGAAGGGAAAACGTCTTAACGCCTGTAAAGAGCTTTTGGAACGTCATGAAATTGAGGGTGGAGGTTTTCTTGATAGAATAGTGATTGGAGATGAATCATGGATAAACGATCACATTCCTGACTCTAAAAGATCAAGTGCAGAATGGCATCACAAGGGTTCACTAAAACAAAAAAAAAACAAGGATAACAGATTCTGCTGGAAAAGTCTCTTGACTATTTTTTGGGACAGTAAAGAATGCATCTTATAAGATTATCTTCCTAAAGGCCAAACAGTTAATAGCATAGTTTATTCTGAGCTCCTTGAAAAAAAAAATTAAAGCCAAAAATTCGTTTCAAAAGATGTGGTTTGCTAAGCAAAGGTGTTTGCCTACAGCATGATAATGCTCGGCCCCACGTGGCAAATCGCACCATTGAAACCATCAATAAATTAAATTTTAAAGTTCTAATCTCTCCATCCCCCTTACTCTCCTGATTTACCCCTGAGAGATTATTTATTTGGACACTCAAAAATATTTTAAAGGGGCATGACTGTCAAGACTGATGATGAGGTAAAAAACGCGGTGCATGGATGGCTTGCCCAACACACACAATTTTTTTTCTTAAAGGGAATTTACAAGCTACCTGACCTTTGGAAGAAATGTATAGAAAAAGGAGAGGGTTATGTAGAGGATTAAAAAAGAAAATTGTATTTTAGTTTGCACGTTTTTAAAAAAAACGTTATCGTTTTTTTTTATTTATCCACCTTTTAGAAGAATAATAATGGGTAATTAGAGAACTTGTTAACTCATTACCTATTGCGAAGAAAGTGGTAATTAACTAATAAAGTGTCAATATAATATATTTATAAAATTACTAATTAAACCTTTTCTAAATTTGGAAAAGGTCTATTATCTGACGGAATAGTTACACGATATGAGCTTGAACTTTTGACTTTGAAACTAGAAGTCGATCAAATTCGGGGCAAGTGAGAATTTCGAAACACGGAATATTTCACGAATTTCAAAATACAAAATGATATCTTGGCAACCCAGACGACCCCTCTAACTACCGAGGCATAGCGCTCTTAAGCAATATAGCAAAATTATTTACATCAATACTCAAATCCCGTCTAGGCAGTTGGATCGAAAGGAGAAATATAGTTCCTGAGAACCAGGCGGGATTCAGGGCCGGCCACTCTTGTCAAGACCATATATTCACTCTATTATCCCTGATTCAAATGACTCTAAGTCGAAAGAGAAGGAAATGCTACATGTTCTTCGTGGATTTGAAAAAAAGCCTTCGACACAGTGCCCCACTCATTATTATGGAGAAAACTGGTAGATGCAGGTCTCAACCACCGTTTTGTTAACTTAATTAAAGATTATTATACAAATATGACAGCGGTAGTGCGATGGAACAATTCATTCACTGCGCCAATAAAGGTGCGTTCGGGAGTTTTACAAGGGGAGCCGATGTCACCTTATTTATTTATACTTTTTATAAATGATTTAATCGGTCTCTACAATAATTCAGATTTACCGGGAATATATCTCCCTAATTATGGACATGTTCATATTCTACTATACGCAGACGATATTGTCTTGATCGGAGAATCCAAAAATAACCTTCAAATAAAAATCAATATGCTAAGAAAATATTTTGAAACAAATTTATTAACCCTGAATGAAAATAAGTCAAAAATAGTAGTTTTCAGAAACGGCGGTCGATTAGCACAAAATGACAAATGGTTTTGGAGTGAGCGGCAACTGTCTGTTACTACGAAATATCTATACTTGGGATATCCGCTTACAAGTGCAAATTCACTAAACAAGGTAGCGTCACACTACAAAGGCAAAGCCCTGGCAGCAATTGGCGCTGTGTGGCAAGTTCTGACAAAATCCAAGATGAACTCTCTAAATGCGGCAATGAGATTACTTGATTCGACGGTCTTGCCTCACATGCTATACGCCGCACCCTGCTGGGTACTCAACCAAGTAAAGGTAGTTGACCAGGTTCAGAACATTTTCCTAAGACGCCACCTAAATTTACCAAAGTATACTCCGGGCTTTATGCTAAGAATGGAGTGTGGACGAGTATCACAGGAAGTTATCATAACTAAACAGGTCCTGAGATTTTGGGTGAGGATTATGAAAATGGAAGAGAGTAGGTTGCCCCGGGCATGTTTGTCACACCTCTGGACATTACACAGCAATCAAAGGGCTGGTTTAACCTTTGTCGAAAACCTGTCAACCATTTTAGACTCAAACGGTTTTTCGTTCCTGAAGGGTTGTCCGGATTACACTGCAATACTGACAGAAATCCCTGCTATTATTCGAATAGCAACCGAACAAAGCATCCAAAGCGACATGGCGAAAATCCTAAATACTTCACATTACAGTCACTTCAAATACCTAAAAAATCAATAACAGCAGAACGATATTTATTCACAACTATTCCTCTAGCAATTAAAAGATTCTTTGCACAACTGAGACTCCTTTGGACGATCTTTCCAGAAAATCGTTCAAAGCGCTGGAAGATTGATTTGTCTCTAACTTGCGATCTGTGTAAAAACAGAATCCAAGACGAAATTATGCATATAATATTTGGATGCTCTTGCTTAGAGAAACAGAGGAAAGAAATTTTGGGTGACTCACCCTGGTCTCACCTGACTGCCAACAAATTTGCAGCTGGATGAGCACACTGATGGTTGATCAGGGTCTCTCCCTCGGTTTATATAAATTCTACAAGGCCGCAGTCAATGTCCGTTGGAGAATAATGGATTCGCCGAATGTCGTGGTTTGCTTGGAGGAAGAAGGCGAAGACTGAACGCGGCTGATTCCACACTAGCCCTCTCAATGATATCCTAACCTTGACATATCCTAAACATTGGTACTTTAATTTAAATATTTAATCATGTATGGTTCCCTTTGCTCTGTTTATTTTTTGTATATATGGTTATATTTCTTTTTGTTTGTTTTTTTTTATTTCTTCTCTCTTTTCTTTTTCCTTACTACCTCTTGTATTCTAGTTTTTACTTCTGAAATATCTTCCTTTGCTAAATCCTGTAGAGGGGAATCATGTATAGGGCTGGATGCCCCAATATAAAGGCTTGTGTGTGTGTGTTATTTAAGAAAAGGAACTGCTCGACTGCTTGTATATAAGTTTATACCAAGCCCTTTCTTTCTTCTTCCCCCTTATTTGACACATTGTAAATAACATTGCTGATTATGGTTATTTCTGTATATACCCTGTTCTACTCGGAGAATCTGTATAAGATCATAAGGTCTTAATAAAGCTTTTTGTTGTTGTTGATATCTTGGCAACCATTGTGAGCAGGAAATCGTTCTCAAGTTGAACTTTAGACTTTTTAAATTTTATCTATTACTAGCGGATGTACCCGGCTTCGCCCGGGTTTTACCCGAGTAAAGGTTTGTCTAACGAATCTCTCGATAAAGTGAACCTTTTTTCCCGGTCCCTTGAAAAATACTCGATAAGTTGAATAAAATCAATATTAATTAGTTCTCTCGGTAATTGGAAGTTAAAGGAATAGTATCTTGCCTTGGAATTGTATCATTATTCTTGTATGGATGTACCCGGCTTCGCCCGGGTTTTACCCGAGTAAAGGTTTGTCTAACGAATCTCTCGATAAAGTGAACATTTTTTCCCGGTCCCTTGAAAAATACTCGATAAGTTGAATAAAATCAATATTAATTGGTTCCCTCGGTAATTGGAAGTTAAAGGAATAGTATCTTGTCTTGGAATTGTATCATTATTCTTGTCTCAAATAAATTGCCGTGTCATCCTGAATTTTGTCTTTCCTAATTTTCTACATTACAAAATCATCGTATCATCATGAGAATATTTAGAGCAGATTGTTGAATTATAACAGATAAATTAGAATTTTTATCTTGATTATTTTTAGGCGAAAAGTTATTTCAAAAATATTATTTGCTAGAAACCTTCCCATTGCTATACCAAATAACTTCCCAAAGTTTCATGGCGTTCCAATGAGTGGTTTGGTCAGGCATAAAGGACACACACACATACATTCATTTATATATATATAGATAATAGTTGTTGAAAAAATTTACAAAATAAAATGTGAAAATGAGCCTCAAAAGGACTTCTAACTTTCACCATCATGTCCGTCCTCACAATTCCTACTTGAGAATAGCTAAACTCGTTCAATACTCGCCTAATCTGTCCCTTTTTTTGCTTTCCTTCTAAAAGGCTGAAGCAATATTTATTTGAATGTAGGTGGTGTCTTGTCCATGGAACAGATCAGATCGATCCTTGCACCCTGATCACAATACCAGCTACCAAAGGTGTCTTTATTTTTGCCTTTATTAAATTGTAAAAATCTAGGAAAAGTCAAAGCCTGTTTAATATTCCCAATTATTTAATTATCTGGAAAAAAGATTAGGTAAGAGTGCTGAAATCAGTGATGAGTATTTTTAAGCACATTTTCAACAACAAAATTTCTATTTTGTATTCTTTTTATATTTCTAACCAGATGTTAAGTTGTGTGACAATGCCTTTTATAGAAAATCTTGTATTGAATAAAATGTAAAACTCAGTTAAAACAGCGTTTTATTAAAATCTGTCTTTGAGGTCTTCTTTGTTTTTATCAACCAAATATTGTGATGGTGAAACATATCAATAAGCATCAATTGTAGCATAAGCGAAATCATATACATTTTATATTAGAATATATCAAATCTCCAAACAACATTCTTTTGCATATATTCAAATATTTAGATAATAAAAAGGCATATATTGGATTGAATGAAATATTTATTTGCCAATATTTCGGATAGCTGAACACCAATTTTTGTCAAGGCATTACATTTTTGTATAAACAAACTCAGCACCGCATATAGTATTAAAATATCACAGTTGAAATAATATTATACATATGATTTTTTGTTTTTAATATCAACACCTGACCATTTTTATTTTTTATTATTTTTTGCACATATTATACAGTAGACTCTCCTATAACGCGATTAATGTGTTCCGTGTTGTATGAAATCGCGTTATAGGAATTAGAGTTCATTCACTACGTAATTAGTTTTTTTTATATATATACATTTGCATATAAAATAATATAACATTTAGTTTTGTTTTAGTATATAATTATTTTTCCTATATACATCATTTTATACAATACATTTTTACATGATACAGTATATCTCCTTTTCAATTTTTCTTTTTTTCCAACTTTATTCATCATGCCTGGGGAGCAAGTTTCGTAATTTTTTATATTTGCAAAATATTTACATGTAAATTCTAATTTAATACCTAAATGCGTGTGCATAAAAATTAAATGTATTGTACAGTTGTCAATATGAAAATTTCCTCATTTTATTTTATAACGCGTTATACGAAAATTCGCGTTGTATAAATAAATTTGTCGCAATTTTTTTATCGCGTTGTAAAAATTCGCGTTATAGGAGAGTCACTGTATATTATATTACAGAAATTTGATTTTATTCAAGCATGTTTTGTAATTATTGTTACTCATCTCGAATAAAAACGCATATTTTGAATATAGAAGCTATCAAAAAACTTATTTGTATCTTCCAGTCGTTATGTAAAAGCAGCGCTATGTTTAAAGAAACACATTACCTAGCATCACCCAAACAAGGATGTAAACGCCCTTTGAGAGAACACAATGACGAAGGTGTTTTCTCCGAGCTCCAAAACAAGTGTTATCCCAGATTTACTGGGATTTAACAAGATTAAGTTATCGAGGGTATTTACCCAGATTTAACTTTAATCTTTCCTCGGACTTTTGCTCAATGGAAACTGCTTCTAGGAAGTCTTGCAAAGAATTCTGAGAAGGTAAAACCACGTTGATATGGCTTAAACAGAAACACGAAAGAAAATCTCCTTCCCAAATGCAATGATAGATAGGTTGAAGGTAAAATAGTTGCACGAACATATTTATTTTTATTTTTAATATTTGCAGTAAAAATTTGTGTGATTGTTTTATTTTTGAATGATCACGCTATAAATAGTTGATATTTCCAAATGCAGATGGCGTGTTAATGCATCGTATTCAAATTACTCACAATTGTTTTCAAAGAGAACTTAACCCCTTGACATAATTGGTTTTCAAATAATGTGTTCTGTAAGAGTTTCAAATGATCCTCATATGACAAAAATATTGGGTAAAATAGCAGTTTTAATATGATGCATAAGCACACCATATTTTATAAGAAATTCAAACTTGTTTGATTTATTGCAAAAATAAATTAATGGGAGGGTCTGGCTCATCATCGAAAGCGCAGGAAGGATTCACCACTGATGAGCCAATTTTAATGCAGTGAGGGCAGTAGAAAATTGTTTTATTTCAAAAAAAATCATACGAGTCGAATTTACAGTAGTTTGTGTAGTTTGAGTTTCTAATAACAGTATATTGCTTATGTATTACATTCTAACTTTGCGTGAGTAATAAAATGTTGCTCATTGTCAGAGATTCCCTGCCATGCTCAACACACAATGGAAGACTTCCAATCTGTGTGCTGGACGGAAGTAGACGTCCAATTCTAAAACCTGCAATGGTCTACAGCCCAGGTCCTTGATCTGATGTGCCGGTCAAAGTGACGGCAGACCAGGGCAGGTAATTCGATTCAGCGGTCTTCGGCGAATTAACAAATAACTTCTCAGAATTAACAGGATCAGGACGTCAACCTACCACCCCGCCGCAAACGGTCTGGTGGAGAGATTTCACAGACAGCTGAAGAACGCTCTTCGCTGTCATGACTCCTTAAGCTGGTTCACCAAGCATCCCCTGATTCTCCTGAGAATCCGTGCTTCTTTGAGAGAAGATCTCGTCGCAACAACTGCCGAGCTGGTCTATGGTAAACCTCTACCTCTTCCAGGAACTCTTTTTGAGGATTCTCCTTCGGCAGAATCTCCTACCGAGCCTTGGTTGGAGGAATTTCAATGCGCCATGATTTCGCTCAAACCTGCACTAAGCAGGCTACATGGGAATCGGCATATATACGTGCCCAAACCATTCTAGACATGTTCCCATATCTATCTACGTCGGGACCTAACACTGCCACCGCCCCATACGACGGTCCATACCTAATTATGTCCCGAAGACCGAGGATTTTCAAAGTTAAAATTAAGAAAAGGTCTACCTGGGTTTCCATCGGCCGTCTCAAGCCCGCCTTCATTTCAGAAGGATTGGTGTCTCCCTCAAACACCAAGGACCAACCCAACAAGGCAACCAGACCAACACGTAGTCGGTCCTTTCTACGTCCACATAGGATCTCTAAGTATCCTACTGGACTATTGTGACTGCCACACCACACCTCAGCCAGCGCGTGAGATTAGAGAACACCTCGGCCCGTGACAGCCTGGACTCTTGGCACGCGCGCCGTTCGAACAACAAATTTCACTTCCAACGGTCGCTTTTTCTTTCATCTCTTCATTTTTAGCGTTAATAAAGTTAATTTATTTCATAAAAATATTTTTATTTTTATCGGCGGCCTATCCACACCCCACACCAACACCACGCCCCACAACTACATGATTCATTGACAGCTATGCTATGTCAGGATATCTATAATAGCTAAAGATATTTCTCAATGTTCAAATACATTTAGTCTTGTAGAGATCAGACTAATATATAATAGAACAGTATAGAACAAATGTTTCAACGCAGGTTCTTGCCCTCGTAACCGAAAAAAAGGCTATGCAATTCATTTCACCAAAATGTACCGCTAAATTGGTATAACAAAATGTACCACTTAATTAAGACACCAAAATTATATACTCAATTGGTTAATCAAAATTTACCACTAAATTGGGACAAGAAAACATACCACTAAATTGTGTATCACGAAAATGTACAAAACTATATTGCGACACAAAAATGAACCACTAAATTGGGACACCGAAATTTATTATTGAATTGAGTGTCACGAAAATGTACCACTAAATTGTGTCATGAAAGTATATTACGCAATATATTCATAGTACCAATCAAAAGAGCTGGCAAGGAATCGAACTAAAAAAAATCTTCTGAGATCCATATAATAGAAATGGCCAAGAGGTATATGAGAAATATTACAAGAACTAGACAAGAGAGAGAAGGAAAAAGGAGAGCACCTACCCGTTTTTAATATTCATAAATAAAACATTTTGTTTGTTACTCATGTGTATAATAGAAAGGTGGGGATGGAAGAATATGCCACAACACTAGTTTGGGATAATTCAGACAATAATCAACCTTAATACCATAGTTTCGGACTATGGCCCTCAATTATTGCCCTCATCAATATACGAGTGGCTGAGTTGTCATAACATCTTACATGAGAGGTTATGAAATCTTGTCAAGATGAATTGATGCTTGCTATTGTTTTCCACCAAACATACTGAATAAATAATTTCAAAACTTTGTATATAGGTATCTGAACATATAGATTGGCGAAACCGCTGGGAGGGTTCACCACTGATGAGCCAGGCCCTCCCATTAATTTTTCCATTGCAGTGAGGGCAGTAGAAATTGTTTAATTTCAAAAGAATCTTACGCGTTTAAAATAGTTTCGAATTTGATATATACAAGGGTGGATCAATAAAAAACGATAAAAGTATAAAAGAAAAAAACAAAGGAAACAAATGTATATAGGTATACACATTTATATTGTACTCTTTTGTTATTATTTTTAAAAATATGTCAAGAAAAGAAACCATCTAGCAACATTTTTTTCCAGTAAAAATGGCGACCAAAACAAACAGTTGCACCAAGTATTAAATGCGAGAAGTAATATGTTTTCTTTATCTTGAAAGAGTCAAACCATTTGAAATTTACTCTAAAATGAAAGCTGTTTACGGTGATAATTTTTATCTCGAAATCTAATTTTTAAATGGGTTAGAAAATTCAAAAGCGGCATAGAAAGTTCGGATGACGCACCGCGACCTGGCGCCCCGGTCAAGGTTAGTGATGATGCAACCACCTAGGCCATTGACGAACTGATACTGAACGATCGTAACATTAGCATTAGAGCTTTTTATGCCGAACTTAGTTATGGTAGTGTCCAAAAAAACATTACAAAACATTTAAAGTACAGAAATATTTGCACAAGATGCGTGCCTCGGCAACAAACAAAGGAAATGAAGGAAAAACGTCTTAACGCTTGTAAAGAACTTTTGGAACGTTATGAAATTGAGGATGGAGGTTTTCTTGATAGAATAGTTATTGGAGATGAATCATGGATACACCATATCATTATTGACTCTAAAATATCAAGTGCAGAATGGCATCACAAGGTTTCACCAACACCAAAGAAACCAAAGATAACAGCTTCTGCTGGAAAAGTACTTTTGACTATTTTTTAAGACAGTAAAGAAGGCATCTTAGAATATTATCTTCTTGAAGGCCAAACAGTTAATATCTTAGTTTATTCTGAGCACCTTGAAAATAAATAAAGCCAAAATATTTTTCCAAAAGGCGTGATTTGCTGAGCAAAGGTGTCTGCCTACAGCATCATAATGCTCGGCCCCACGTGGAAAATCTCACCATTGAAGCCATCAATAAATTGAATTTTAAAATTCTAATCCGTTCCCCTTACTCTCCTGATTTAGCTCCGAGTGACTATTATTTATTTGGACACTTAAAAAGATTTCAAAGGGGCATGACTTTCCAGACTGATGATGAGATTAAAAATGCGGTGCATGGATGGCTTGCCCAACACACACAAAATTTTTTCTTAAAGGGAATTTACAAGCTACCTGACCTTTGGAAGAAGTGTATAGAAAAAAGAAGGGGTTATGTAGAGGATTAAAAAATAAAATTGTATTTTAGTTTGCACTTTTTTTTTTGCCTTTACCGTTTTTGGTTGTTCACCCCCTTGTACTATTCATAGACTAAAATCAGACCCTAAACAATCCACTCATAATATTTGTGAGTTATTAATTTATAAAGATAATTATTATATGAATGACACATCTTCGCTCGTTTCTGCCCTAGTGGATGTTTGCCAGGCGTATTTGACTTTTTAGCAAGTGTTTTTATTATAATTAAATCATTATCACTCTATCCATGGAAGCAATGGTCGCCTCTCCCGTCAAAATAAACGTCAGAATCTGACGCCATCTATTGACCGTCGCCGCAACTAGCGGCATCGGGTCGGTGACAAAGCCACAACACCAACTTTGGCAAACTGATAAGCGTCCACCTAGAGACCATGGTTTCGGGCTAATGGCCCTCGTCAGTCAAGGGCGGACTTTATTCCATGAGAGAAATAAGGATAACCCAGGCCCCTGGAGCGCAAGAAACGCCAACTGCCCGATTTATTCCATGAGATTCACACGGGATCTAATGGAATCCTTACAATCTACCAAAGAGGTGTTTTTCTGGCAATGTGGCTGGGCTAAATCTATTGGCAAAACATAGATGAAAAATTTGCCGGGAGGAAATTAATCCATGGAAGCAATGGTCGCCTCTCCCGTCAAAATAAACGTCAGAATCTGACGCCATCTATTAACCGTCGCCGCAACTAGCGGCATCGGGTCGGTGACAAAGCCACAACACCAACTTTGGCAAACTGATAAGCGTCCACCTAGAGACCATGGTTTCGGGCTAATGGCCCTCGTCAGTCTAGGGTAGATTTGGTAGTCTTTGGTAGATTGTGAGGATTCCATGAGATCCCGTGTGGATCTCATGGAATAAAGTCCGCCCTAGACTGACGAGGGCCATTAGCCCGAAACCATGGTCTCTAGGTGGACGCTTATCAGTTTGCCAAAGTTGGTGTTGTGGCTTTGTCACCGACCCGATGCCGCTAGTTGCGGCGACGGTCAATAGATGGCGTCAGATTCTGACGTTTATTTTGACGGGAGAGGCGACCATTGCTTCCATGGATTAATTTCCTCCCGGCAAATTTTCCATTATCACTCTAATTAGTAGTTATGAAAATTCCAATTGATGTACAGTTATTATTATAATAATAATATTGTATGTTTAAATTTCAAAATTTCATAAACTGTATAATAATGACACTTTTAGTATTTTTGACATATCTTCCAATTAGTGAGAGCCGATACTTTATAAGATCTACCCTTCTATTAAAATGTACACTGTTTCTATTTGCCCCATGGCCTCTACCTCTGTCCCGTGGGCTGTCCCCGATCACTCTCGGTGCTAACATCTAGCCCCCTGCCTCTGCTTCTTGTGTTCCGTGTGTGGGAAGAACATCAACACTCGCCTCACGAACACGACTGCCAGTTTATCCATGCGTCGACATTTGCAACAATATTACATATATACTTCAAATTATTTTTTCTTTTAGAGAGGGGACAATAATATAGAATATTTTATAATAAAAATAATTTGTTGAGGCATTCTTTATTAGGCAAACATTTGCTCGTGAAGAACCCGGGTCATAATATTTCTATGTGGAAAATTAAGAAAGACAAACTTAAGGATGACACAGCAATTTATTTAAGGCTAGAACAGAGAGAGAGATTTATAACCCAGGTTCCTGGAGCGCAGAGCAAGGCAAGAACAAACTATTGTACACACATATACAATATATTTGATAAAATGCAAGATAGGTAATGAGGTAAGTTTACATATTATCAAAATATAAAAATATCAAAAATTGATAATCTGTTAATAAATTAATAAATACTTTACTCCAATTTATAATTGCAAAAATTGTATTTGGTTTAAAACACATCATTTGATTTTATAAATATACACTCGGGTAAAAAGCACTTGAGTTATTTCCGAGCATTACCAGAGTCACTCGGCCTTTCTTGATAGGAAAAACAATTCTCTAATAGAATAGCATTATGCGGTGAAACTTTAAGTGTTGTTTTTTAGAATAGCATTTGTTGAAACTGAATTTTTGGGCAAACATCCATTCCATTAGAACCCGAACGTATTTTAAAACTTATTCTAAGATATGATGATGATAAATGATAATGAATTAACACAATCATCATTATCTTTATTATCGATTAGATATTTCAAATTTGTCTTTTTCAAGAAATGAATATACTAAAATTACTAGTACATCATTGAAAAATTTGCATGCATATATGTGAATATATGGCCACATGAAAAATTAGGAAAGACAAACTTCAGGATGACAGCAATTTATTTCAGGCAAGAACAAACTATGAATGATAACAAAAGATAAGCCACGAGGGAAATTTACAGTGTAGCCAAATATAAACATAAAAATGACCATTCTGTTAATAAAATTAATAAATACTTTGTCACAATTATGATTAACACAAAAGCAATTAAATGCCTAAATTTTCTTAAATAACAAATTATTATCATATTTTAAGGCAGAAAATTAAGAAATACAAACTTCAGGTTGACACGGCAATTTATTTAAGGCAAGACAAAATTCAACACATTTTTAAGACACCATCAATGAGGGAAGTTTCCAGAGTAGCAAAATGTAAATAATATAAATATGAAAAATTAATAATCTGTCCATAAAATATAAACAATACTTTGCTACAATATATTTGAGTTATAAATTGATAATAATTTTTATACTTGTATACTAACTCTATACTAATTTGTATACTAAATGAATGACCCAGCCTCGCCCAGCTTCTTCCTGAAGGAATGTTCACAAGACGAATATATCATTATTATCCTAATTATCATTTTAAATTTCTTTTTACATTTTCTTCATTTTCAAATAATTACACTTTAGAAAGATAATAAGATATAATAATAATGAAAAAGAATTGTCAAAGAACTATTTGTTGGGTAAACATTAATTCGGGGAAAACCGCGGGAAGCAGGGTCAAACTATAATTCTAACGGATATTATTCAACTTGAAACAGAATTCTATTTTATATATATACACTCAGATAAAAATTCACTCAGGTAAAACCTTAAGGTGGCCTTTGAACCTTCTTTATTTATATATGCCATCTCGAGCGAATTTTTCGCATAAAAAAAATCATATTCTGTCCATCAAACATGATGTGTGTATCATCATTATTATTATTCCTATATTCTAACTATATATATACTACACTGATCAAAAAGTTTCAACACTTTGCTCATAAAATCCTGAAACCTCAATATATTTTCTCCCGGTTTGTGGCAAGCGCAAGCGTCGCCCTTGGCTTGGAGACCTGCCAATTTTCAAAAATCACGCGCCACAACAGCGCGAGCAGAGGCTGTTCTAAGTGAAGCCATTTTGCCCGTGCTTCGATTTCGTTAGTCGCCGAAATGGAGGATCAACGAATTTGCATCAAGTTCTGTGTGAAAAACGGATCAAGGGTGCCGAATTTTTTTAGATGTTGCAAACAGCCTACGGGGATGCCGCCATGAGCCGAAGACGAGTTTTCGAGTGGTACAAGCGCTTCAAGGAGGGTCGGGAAGAGACCGCCGACAACGAGCGTTCCGGGAGACCGTCCACATCAACCACGCCTGAAAAAGTGGACAAGGTGTTGGAACTGGTGCGTGAAGTCTAACGAATAACTGTCAGGGAGGTCGCGGAAGAAGCAGGGATATCATTCGGGTCGACTCAATCGATAATGAAGGACATTTTGGGAGTTAGAAGACTCAACGCCGTTCTCGTTCCCAAAGATTTGACTTTCGATCAAAAGAACGCCCGGAAGGAAACGGCCAGTCTCAATCTCGAAGCGACAACCAACGACCCCGAATTGCTGAAGAGGGTCATTACTGTAGACGAAACATGGATTTACAGCTTTGTTTCGGAAACTACCCAGCAGGCATCGGAGTGGCACTTCAAAAATGAGCCGAGATAAAAAAAAAAGCAAGAAAGGCTCCCAGCAAAGTCAAGGTCATGTTGACGGGTTCTTCGACTACCAGGGCATCGTTCATCATGAATTTCAACAACAAGGCTCTACAATAACTGCTGACTCCTACCTGGGAGCTTTGAGGCGATTGAGGGAAGCGATCAGGTAGAAACGGCCGGAGCTGTGGAGGAGCAAGTCGCAGGGGCCAAATCGGGACTGTAGGGGGGTTGGGGGAACACAGAGGTTGAGTGGTCCTGCAGGAACTTCGACTTTGAAGGAGACAATTTGAATTTGGTAGAATAATAAAGTCGTGGATCCTCCACCACGATAACGCGCCGGCGCACACAGCCCTCAAAATTTCGAAGTTCCTGCAGGATCACTCAACCTCTGTGTTCCCCCAACCCCCCTACAGTCCCGATTTGGTCCCTGCGACTTCTTCCTTTTTGGAAAGTTTAAAAAAGTTAAAGGGTCGGAAATTTCAGAGCATAGAAGAGATCAAAGTAGAATCGAAGAAGGCCATTGAGATAAGAGGATGCCAGCGGGCGACACTGGCCTGGGACGGCGGCTGGCCAGCCGGCCTGCGCGCGCAGGCTGCGCGCGCACTTTTCGAACACCGCCTGATGTCGCGGGCTGTTTACCGCGCGTCGCTACAACCTGCAGCGGTTCCTTCTATTATATAATACTCTAGGCGCTGGTGGAGTAAAAACTGTACTCCACCTGCCTCTTATAATTGTATGTAATTTTTGGACACTTATTAAAATATAAATTATTAATTTATAGTTCTCACTGCAGCTCGAACCTTTACCCTAACTCGGTAGAACATGGCGCAGTCGACATTCGGTTAATTATAGCCGTTTTTTAAGTGACAGCTCAGTGACAATTAGTAATCAAGATGCCCTCAAGAAGGAATCGCCGACCATCCCAAACCCCTCCAGAGAACCCTGCCTCGCCGACCAGCACCGACATCCTCAGGTCCATAGCCGCACTGTTGCAGCAGATGGCTACTCGGAATCCGACACCGACAGTCCCATTAGGAGCTCCTCCTCACCACGCCACAAAAATCATCCAGCTTCCTAAACTGGCTTCCCCGGAGGAGTTAACGATGTCTTCTTTCCGCGATTGGAAACAACGTTGGAACGACTACGTGGACGCCCAACAAGTAGCCACCTTCCCGCTATCCACACAGCAAGTGACTTTGCGTGCCGCCCTCCATTCCGAATGGACCATCCTTTGGCAATCAGGCCGCCTTCATATTTCTACCACCACCACCCTCGATGAAGCCGTGAATGCTCTCGAGGCCTACCTACGCAAGAAGCGAAACCCCCTCCTTGATCGGCAAGATTTTCATCGTAGGGACCAACAAACCGGAGAATCGGTGGATCGCTACTTCGCAGCCCTTAAAGCTCTTGATGACTCGTGTGCACATGAGCTGGATTTTAAGTGCAGCACATGCGGCGACCCGTGTATTACAATATGCACAAAAAGAGCTTGTGGGAAAACGTTTGCCCTTGCTGGTTATCAACAGCAACTCCGTATCCGTGACAGGTTAATATGTGGCCTGTTTGATAAAGACCTCCAACGAAAAGTACTGGCGGAGCAGTACAATTCCGACCTCTCCCTGGACCGAGTCCTCTCAATTTGCATCGCACATGAGAGTGCTACCGCCGTGGGCGCGACTCTTTCAGCCTCCCCAACCACCTCCCCCGAAGCCTTCATTGCAACCAGACGTGCACCATCAACCTACAAGCATCAACAAGCCAGCTCGTCTGAAACCTCACCTAAGGCCAACCGTTTCTTTCAGAAACCCTATGATCCTAACGACCCCTGCTCCGGATGTGGGGCGAACCCAAGACACCGCCGTGACCAGTGCCCAGCAAAAGACATAGAGTGTAACAAATGCGGCATCACCGGGCATTACGGAAGGGTTTGCCGACAACTGAAACGGAAACCCACAACCAAACCTAATATCCCGCCACCCGCAACCAGAAACAATCAGTCCCAACCAGGACCCTCAAACACAGTTGTTGCAGCTGGAGTACGCAACGAACTCATAACCATTACGACCGATATCAACCATAAGTTACACCAAATCCGTTGGCTGGCGGACCCGGGGTCAGATCTGGATCTAATCCCAGAATCAGAATTCCTGTTACTGGGTGAGCAGACCCGATCAGCACTCAACCCGAAGAACGTCCCTTGCGTAGGAGCCAACGGCATCAGCTTAAGTCCTTGTGGATCGTTCGTCGCGGCACTGCATCTCAACGGGAAAACATACAGTACTACCGTTGGAGTCTGCAAGCACCTGAACGCCCCTCTCTTGAGCAAGAGCGGATGCAAAGCCTTAGGACTTCTGCCGGATAACTGGCCCCATTCAATGATCGTCAATGCCATAACCAACGGACAAGTTCTAACGTTCCCGCCCACCCCGGTGAGAGCCGAGTGTTCAGCCTATCTACCCTCGCAACAGAAAGAACCACTCTATTCCGACCCGCCGCCTAGCTGCCCATTTCAACATGTTTCCTGCGACCTTTTTTCGCACGCTGGATACCAATATCTCGTTATGGTCGACCGCTTTTCAGGTTGGATCAACGTGACGCAATGTGGCAGAGCCCCCACGTCCACCACGGTCATCCGTCACCTTCAAAAGTGGATGGCAGATTACGGCATCCCAGAGATACTCACATCCGACAATGGTCCCCAATTCTCCTCTCAAGAGTTTCGGAGTTGGACAAAGCGTTGGAACATCGAGCACTGCACCTCATCTCCACACTTTCCTCAATCAAATGGACTTGCCGAAGCGGCCGTAAAAGCGATAAAGTACCTAATCAGCAAGACCACCACCAATGGGAATCTCAAGTCCGACACATTTTTAGAAAGTTTGATGGAGTTCCGAAACACGCCCAAAGCAGAGGGACAAAGTCCAGCGCAGATTGTGTTTGGTGCCCCGACACGTACCAAGCTACCGCTTCACCGTAGTCAGTTTGCCAAGGAATGGAGAACAAGGATTTCAGAATGCGATCAACGAGCCCAGAATTTAAGGCAGAAAGCCCTCAAGCGATACAATCGCAACGCCAAGCCACTCTCACATTTGGAAGTGGGAGCAATAGTCCTTGTCCAGGATCACCGCACAAAACATTGGACCCTCCTTGCTGAGGTTCTCGAACAACTTCCACGCGGTCGCAGCTACCTCATCCGGACCGACGCCGGACGCCTTCTTCGCCGTAATCGCAGATTCTTACAACCTTTCGTGCCTCCACCGTACACCACCCCACCCAACTCAGTTCAACATCAGCAGACCTTATCCCCTCGAACCCGAGAACCGAACCCGCGTTATAGCAACTACGTTGGATCGGTCCCAAGTCCCAATCTCCAGGGGGGGCATGAGATAAGAGGATGCCAGCGGGCGACACTGGCCTGGGACGGCGGCTGGCCAGCCGGCCTGCGCGCGCAGGCTGCGCGCGCACTTTTCGAACACCGCCTGATGTCGCGGGCTGTTTACCGCGCGTCGCTACAACCTGCAGCGGTTCCTTCTATTATATAATACTCTAGGCGCTGGTGGAGTAAAAACTGTACTCCACCTGCCTCTTATAATTGTATGTAATTTTTGGACACTTATTAAAATATAAATTATTAATTTATAGTTCTCACTGCAGCTCGAACCTTTACCCTAACTCGGAAATTTCAGAGCATAGAAGAGATCAAAGTAGAATCGAAGAAGGCCATGAAGGCGATCCCGAAAACAGACTACCAGAGGTGTTTTGCCGACTGAAAAAAAAGGTGGCTGAAGTGCATCGCGGCCAATGGGAACTACTTTGAAGGAGACAATTTAAATCTGGTAGAATAATAAAGTTTTTTTTTTACTTATCAGAAAAGTGTGGAAACCTTTTGATCAGAGTAGTATATAAAGCATCAGTTTATAGAAATTGAAGAATTTCAAATTTATCTAGTTGAAAATGCGAAAAAAAACTCTTCAAGAGACTCAATTCTATGTTCTGTTAAAATTTCAGCTACAGATCGGTTAAATTTCTAGGTAACATATAGGGAACAAATATAGTTTTTAACTAAACTATATTAACTCCGCCTTTGCCGGTCCCAAGCCCAGATGAAAAAGGAGGAGGGGGAGCAGTAACAAGCTCGCTAAAAAACCTGGGCTCAGCTGGCCCGGCTGATAGTACCCTGTAAGGGCTCCTGATCCAGGGATACAAGATGAGCAGCGTTTGTACTCCATGTTAGGAGCGGCTGCACATGACGTCTGTTCCTCATGTCAGAGGCGGCCATTTCTTTTAGAGCTAAGTCGGCCTGCCACTGAGTAGTGCTCCCAGTCTTAATGGCAAAGGCAGACGCATTTTACCTTGCCCAATCATGATGGTTGTCAAATCTCCCCACTATGCTGCATCGGCCGTCGCGCAGAATAATCAGGGCCGCGTCTGGAGTTTAGGCAGAGGGCTTCCTTCGAAAAATTCCCTACAGTCTCCCAATGCCAAATTGAATGTTCTTCAATGCAACATCAATGGCATATCTACTAGTAAGAGCATGGTTAAACTGGACGAGATATTATCACTGGCGGATTCCAAAAGTGCTAATATCATTTGTCTGCAAGAAACCAAGCTTAAGCCCAACCACCTTTTTAAGGTAAAGGGCTTCAAAATACTGAGAAAAGACAGGCCTTCAGCAGATGGAGGAGGAGGGCTCCTGACCCTCATCAAAGACCTTTCCTTTGAAGAAATTGACACTTCTTCAACAACCCATACTGAACTACAGGCCTTCAAAATACACCTATCCAATCAGAGACCCCTAACAATTGTGAATACTTATCACCCACCCCAAAAACCAGGCCCAGAACTAGACTTAGTTGCACACCTACTTGACCCCAATATACTCATCCTTGGAGACTTCAACAGCAAGCATCAATCTTGGGGCTGTTCCCTCAACAACACTGAGGGCTCTATCCTCAGCACCTTCATTGATGACAACAACCTCACAATTGTGTCCCATGGTCCTACCTACATCTCTCACTCCTATGGAACTCCGCAAACACTAGATCTCACCATCACCTCCCCATCTATGCAACAGTTCATAAAAAACAGTACCCTGAAAAGCATCGGAAGCGACCATCTTCCTCTGCTAACAGAAATCCCCACCTCCACTTCCCTCCCAAAATCTTCACAAAGACTTTTCTGGAACTATAAGAAAGCCTCCTGGAATTCATTTAAAACATTGTTAGATAGTCTTCTCAGCAAAATCCCACCAAATTCCTCTTTGGAAGACAGGTGGAAGAACTGGAAGTCTGCAGTCCTAATTTCTGCCAAACAAATTATCCCCAGAGGAAACAGAAAATTCTACAATCCTGGATATAGAGAGGTACTAGATCTTTTGAAAGATGAAATAGAAGATAGGAACCAAGTTTACCAAGACCTCATTGAGAACAACAACACCCTCCTCATCAGAGATTACAATCACCTTGCTGCAAAAATTAAACTTAAGGCCGACCAAATCAAACAGAATAAGTGGATTGAACTCTGCTCTTCAATTGACCCAAAAACCAGCGACACGAAACTCCATCTCACAGCAGCTCAAATACCTTCAAGGATAATTCTCGAAATTCCCTCACAGACAAATACAGCATAGCAAACCATTTTGCCCACCATTACAGCTCCACCGCAAAACTTAATTTTAATTTACAGGATAAAATAATAGGTAGAAAATCTAGGCTCACCAGAAACCTTGCAAAATCCAAACCCAGCCACAATATTTTCAGTAAACCTTTTCAGGAGCATGAACTGGACGAAGCTTTAAGTCATCTTGACCCTACAAAAGCTCCTGGTCCAGACAACATCACTGGACCCATGTTGAAAAACCTCAATTCCAATGCCAAACTAGAACCCTTAAGCATTTTCAATTACAGTTGGAGCTCGTCTACCCTCCCTAAAGAGTGGAAAGATGCCACAATTATCCCCATCCACAAACCAGGCAAGCTTGAGAACCACCCAACCAACTACAGACCTATCTCTCTGACCACTATTCCCTGCAAAATCATGGAACACGTGATTCTCAATAGGTTAACTTTTTATCTTAACCTCAACAACCTACTAGACCCTCATCAAAGATCTTTTAAAAAATATCAAAGCACAGAAAATTAAATCTTTCACTTCGTTCAACAAATCCAGGACAGCTTCCATCATAAACCTACAAAATCTACTATAGCAGCCTTCATCGACCTTTCCCAAGCCTTCGACAGAGTCTGGAAGGAAAAGCTAATCTCAAACTCGACGAACTTGGAATAGAGGGAAGTATGCTGAGTTGGATCAGCAATTTTCTATCCAAACGCACCATACAGGTTAACTTCAACAACATCAAATCAAAAACCACTCGTATTTACCAAGGTCTACCCCAAGGATCAATCCTAAGCCCTATACTCTTCAATATTTACCTAAATGATGTACACACTTTTATCAAACCGCCAGCTAAAATTTCCCTTTACGCAGATGACATAATCATCTGGGTCTCCAAAAACAACCTCTCCGATGCAGAACAATCTCTGAATAAAGCCATGAAAGGTCTGCAAAAGGTAACTCAGAAACTAAAATTATTCATCAACATCAGCAAATCTGAAATCGGCCTCTTCACCATCAACAACCACCTTCGCCACTGGACCCCAAATATTTTCTTAAATAATTCAAAACTTCAATATTCAGATTCCCCTAGATATCTTGGTGTCACACTCGACCCTGCGCTCACTTTTAAAAAACATATTGACACCATGATAAGCAAAGCCAAAAATAGGCTCAAAATCCTGAGAAAAAAAATATCAGGCGCAAACTGGGGTTCAAATGCCAATATCTTACGCACAACGTACCTTGCACTCGTAAGACCTATTTTGGAATATGCTACACCAGCCTGGATCAATGCAAGTGAAACTAACCTATCCAAAATAGACAGAATCCAAGCAAGCGCAGCTAAAATCATCAGCGGACTTCGAGGATCCTGTCCAAATCGCATTGCTGAGCTCGAATCCAACCTTCTTCCCCTGCACCTAAGGAGAAAAATCTGCTTTTCAAAATTTATAACAAAAAAAAATTAACTCTCCAAAAGAACATCTTACAGGAAAATTTATTAGAAATTGGGTCCCAAACCAAAGATTAAAACGCCCCACTCCTCTCAACCTGGCTCACAACTCTAATTTTTTAGACATCCCAATTAATCCCAAACACAGAACTTCCTATCCCCCACACAAAACTCGCAACAAACTCATCTGTTTCCCTCATCTACCAGACAATCCCCAGAAACATGAAACTCAGCCAGAATTACTTAAAGCTCTCGGCCTCCAAATCATTGAGGAAAATAGCTCCCTCTTCGACGTCACAATTTACACTGACGGTAGCCAACTTGAAACTGGACTGTCTGGCAGTGGAATTGCTATCTACAAAGTTAAGATCCTGAAAAAAATATCTCTCTCCCACCCTAGACATCTTTCAGTTTATAAATCAGAACTCTCTGCTATAGGTACGGCTCTAAAAGACATCAACATCAACTCGCCAAGCAAAATAATAATCTACTTCACTCAAAAGCAGCCATTTATACCCTTCAAAGCTGCTTCTCCAGTCAAGAACCTCTCCTCAAGAGCATTGCTAAGTCTGTAAACCGACTCCCAGCCAATAGCCCAGTCACAGTGCAATGGCTTCCAGCTCACGTTGGAATTCCTGGTAATGAGTTGGCAGACTCTCTGGCAAAGGCTGGAGCTCTTGGCCTACCTGAAGCAAGAGAATCTATCACCCAACTAGGTGAAAGAGACCTCCTCCGTACCATCAAAACCCAATACCTGCAGGAATGGAAATCTGAAGCTGCACATGACTGGTACAGAGCAGGAGAGACAAGCACCGGTTCTGTCCTCCCAAGAGAACAACAATCTTTGATTTCCAGACTTAAGTCTGGTCATCTACGGACAATGACTTTCCAGAATGGTTGCAAGGTTTTCCCACTATGTACTAAGTGCAATTCTCAGCCTGCAACCCCAAGACATATTATTGACTGTATTGACTCATCCATTGATGAGCTCTATTCTTCCCCGGCAGAGACCATCAAAAATCTCAAGCTTTACAAGCTTGATATCTTAGTGTGATTGAGTGGAGATAAGAAAGAAGAAGAAGAAGACTAAACTATGAATTGATTCTTCTCTGATTGTATAAGGAACAAATATAGTGAAGCGGTGCAGCAAGGAGATGGAGAGAAGATCTGGGCAAAGCCGGTAAAGAAGGTATGCAGCTTCCCCTCCTCCCCCCTCCACAAGGAAGTGTTGATTAACAGATTCCAGAGGAGGGGGCAGCAGACAGACAGTCCAGCTGGTGCCGTAGTGAAGGAAGGAGCCGAGATAACGGTCGGCCTGAAGGGGGTTTGTGCGCCGAGGGGACTTCGCAGTCTAGTGGAGAAGTCAGTCTGGTGACATCGAGATCTGCGGCAAGGAGAAGACGGTGGCGAGTTACCTCCGGGGCGTGTGGATAATCCTGCAAGGTCGTGCCAGGAGAGACCGACATCAGAGCGACCTACAAGGCGGTGTAGTCCAAGCTGCACGTGTACAGTGTGGAGCGGAACGCTTCACAAGAGGACATCCACGGCGCCAAGGATTCTTCTGACGGGGAGGTTGAAGTCAAGTCCCACTGTTGTATTCCTTCTGTTAAGTGAGACATAATAAAGCGCTAACTTTAGCTGCAATCCCTTCGAAATCACTGTGTATCTTGGTGTCATCCTGAGTAGACAAAATACACGAACAACGTCTGGGTACGACGTAACAATAGTTAACTTTCTATATATATAGAAAGAGAGGTACAAGAGAATGGAACCGACTTTTCGTCCGGTTATTACCCAAGTGAAAGTTTGTCTAATGAATATTCGTTAAACAATATTTACCTAGAAAATATACTCTTCATACTGAACCTATTCTTGCCAAAATAAATAAATATTTGTTGGTTTTTATCAGAACTTTTGATTGAGGTGTTTGGAGAATTTTTGATCACCACCAACTGGAACATCTCTTTGGAAAGTTCAATCAATACCTCATCTCTTAGAATATTATCAAATCGAAGTCACTCCAAGGTATTTCGATAATAGGAATTGTGGTACATTTTCATTAACCCGTATTTATGTATTTTGCCCAGATTTATTGAAAAGGAGATATATTCATAGATTTATAATGTATATTTGTGTAACAAAAGAGGTAAATCTCCCTTTAAGTTGTATGCGAGTTTAATTTTTAAAAAATCAATAAGCAATACAGGGCCATGTCTCTTTTAACTATTCTTTATTTCTCAAGCTTTCAGGCCAATATGCCTTTCAATAGGGGACCTAGAAATACCACTTCCAGCTAATTATATGTGAGTTTATAATGAAACGTTTTACCTTTGGTTTATTCATAGCAACGATATACGACGAATCCTCCAATTGTGATAGAGATAAGGATATTCAGCTATCTACAGAGTTAAGATAAAGAGTGAAAAAAAATACTACAATTCCAGTACCCACCACATCCCTGCTGAAATCCGTGCGTGGGCAGAACCGGGATATAAGAGCGGATTTCCTCGCGAGGACAACTTCAAATAGACTCACAAGATGGTCGAGCCGGTACAGAAGACACCAAAATATCGACTTTGTTCCTTCCTTCCTTCCTGGAAATAAGGGCATCCTTATAATTTACTGGTTTTTACAATGACAAATCAAAGTTAGCTTTCTGTAAATGGTGCAAACCTTTAATAAACAATGTTGGGACCATTTTTCTCGATAATCAAGTAGTTAAAAATCCAGTAGAAGGTTTTGTGTTTTTTTGGCGAATATTTCATCGAAGTAAATTTTGACAGCCTCTCAAAAATTGGATCATTGAATTTTGTAGGGATCGAAGCAGATGAAAGTTGGATAGAAAGGATCAGGGAAGTAAGAGGAATGGATTAAAACATCCCTTTCATTCTCTAGGATTTTATTTCGAAAGTCCATTATAAACATGTGGCCTGTGTTTTCATTTTTGAACACAATTTTAAGGTTATTATCTAGTTTTGGTGTTTTTGGTTCAATACATTCCTTCATAATGGTTATTTTTAGAGGTAGAATTTCTCTAAATTGATGATCTGGTTGTGTTCATGACGAACCGTTCCCTTGTTATACTACCGTGAGTAGAATATCACATTCTTTGACTGCAGCCAACATTTGAAGTTCATTGGTGGAGTTTCATCATACTCACAACATTTTCACATAACTTTGTTGTACAGAATGCATATTTTGTTATTTTCAAGCAAACATTTCTGATTTTCTCTTTCTTTCTCACTTTATATATTCGAAAATTTGTAATCAAAGTATTTGTTTAATAACCAAATTATTATTTTTTCTCTTATCAACTATTTTATCACAGGTATTTTTATAGTTTTACAAATTTATAATGATTTTATAAATTAAATCATACGTAAATATATATGAAGTAGTATATATCATTATACACTAGATTTTCATATACCTTAACCCCTAGTTACTCGCGCTCACTTTTGAGACGTACCCGCGCTGGGTGTAATACACCGGGTGTTTTAACCTAGAGAAATATCACTTAAAACAAATAATGTTTGAACATTTTTGTATGATACCATTTTTTTGTTAACAAATAAGATATTTTAATTAATAATTTGAGTAATATTTATATTTAAAAATATTTTTAAAACTAGAATGTTAATTTAAGCAACAAATCAATTTTTTCTTTTTAATTTGGGATACAATTTTCGAAATATTTACATACAATGCCTACACATTATAATTGAATGTTCTTTACAAACATTCTTTTGGTACATCTGGCATAGTGTTTTGGTCTTACGATCTTTTTTATAAGAACAAAGATGGCACATTTTCTGGGCCTTTGAAAGAGGTTCTGGAATGTCTTCTTCCTAAAATATAAAACGATTAGAGATAAATTTTCAATTGTATTTTGACATAAAACTTACCATAGTTTCTGGTGACTGACCAGCATGTTTCCGGACAATACTTCGAAGTGGTTTCGAAAAGGATTTGGTAGTAGACCTGATATGATGATACTCTGTTAGCGATTCAAGTGATAAAGCTTTTAGGATATCCTTTCTTTTTTGTAAATGTTTTGGGGTTGATTCCCATCAAAAAGAAGTTTGGAATTAACTCCAGCAATATTTAAAAAGTACACAGGGGCCATCTTTTAGTTCGTCGTCCTACAGAATAGAGTGACGTCTTTTGATCCAATAGGTCCACCCCTCCTTTTGTCATGTTGTAAAAAGTAATCATTTCTGGCTTCTTCTTTTCATTTGTCTCTTTATCAATTGTTGCTATTGAATGCATTGTAGATAAAAGAATGACACTTTTTCTTCTTTTAGGAACATATGATACAAGGGAGAAATTTTTTTAAAAACCAAAAATTGAGCTAAACACTTGTCGTGCACGATTTGGCATAAAATCAGGTGGCATTTCTTTTCTGTTCTTTTTGAGTGTTCCTACAAAGGTCAATTTATGGTCATTCAAAAGAGCTACAGCAAGAGGATAGCTGATATACCAATTGTCAGTAGTTATGTTGCGTTTTGACCCGGAGATTGGAAGTACAAGTCTTTCAACTACATTGTTGGGAGAGTTACTTATTTGATAAGGGCCTTCAGGTTGCTTGCCAGCGCATATTTCAAGATTCACCACATAGCTTGTGCTGGAACAACATAACACATAAGTCTTTATACCATATTTTGCGGTTTTTTTTGGGAAGGTACTGCTTGAAACTACATCGGCCTTTGAATGGAATAATCTTTTCATCTACTGTCAAATTTTCTCCAGATGATATATAGTTTTGCAGATTGTAACGAATTCTACAAATATTTCTCTAATTGGTAAAAATTTCACATGTGGGCAAATCATCGAAACGCAAACATCTGTGTAAAAAGAGAAATAGCTCGCGATTCATTACAGACCGGAAAATTTCGAATCCGGTTCCATCATCTGCCCATATTTCTTGAAAGGAAAGATGGCAGGCCTTTCTTGTCCCAGAAAGTAACAAAAGTCCGATAAGAGCCCAAATTTCTACATCATTAGTATCTTTTGCATCCCTTTCTTGAGAAATATTTTCTCGAATCCGTGAGATATACTGATTGGGGTTACATACTATTTTTTCAACTATTTTATTTGTGATAAATTTTCTCTAAGCTCCAACCGCTGTTGTGATGTTCTTTTCATCTCTTTTCGTGCTAGGAAGGTGAGAAATTATGTTGCAAGAGCGAATTCTTACCTTTGTACTTTGCCATTCACTGGTCTTCCACTGCGTTGTCTGGTCTCTCCCCACATATAAACTGGAAGTTGAAGATGAACCAAATTCTTCGTTTTCAGATTCCAACTCGGATTCATAATCATGGCAGCTATAGATTTCGGTATTTTCATCAGGAGATATATCCGATGTGCCACCAACAACTTCATTTTCGGATTCAGAATTAGAGAGAGTTGAAGTATCCATGAAATATTTTTAAAAATTAATAGCAAATGATAGTTTTTGAAGAACTAGGAATAAAGAGCAAACAAAGAATATGTGAACAAAACCAACAGTAATGCATCCGGCTGAAACTGAAACCTAAAAAATATAGGCGAGCTGTCACTCACGGCCTGCCAAAAGTGTTACGTAACACTCGCGCTGGGTGTAAACCACCCAGATTATCAGACTACGAAAGGTTAAATGTATATTTTTTAAATCCATTAGGTCAATCTATGCTTCACCACAAAAAATCAAGCTACCGAGACACTCAAGTTGCTATATTTATTATTTACAGTTTATTTTTACAGTTTAGTATATTACTGTGTGTAATACACCCAGAGCGAGAGTAATTAAGGGTTAATTATAAATAGTGTAACAGCCCCAAAATGTAGATGCAATATAGCGCTCCAGCTTGGACATTATGTAATCACAAACAAAGCAATAAAGTTTTATTGAGAGTCCGCCGCACGCAACACAGGGAAAGGCCCGGGGGTTCGCGAAAGATTATTCATTTCCTCCCAGGAAACATCCAGTAAGTTTTACGACCGCCACTGGACACCAAAAACGGGCGGATAACAACAGATCATCTTTCTGACACTTACAGATCATATTTCCCCCTCGTGCAGATCACATACACCCTTGGACCTTGCCGTGTTCTTCGGCTCTGGTCTCTCTGAGGTGATATCCAACCTGCCTCGTCCCTTTGACGCCTGAACACGAGGCCCATGACTGCTAGTGCTTGTGGTACGACATATATAAATGGAAACCTGTCGGAGCAGTCGAGGTCGGCGAATCCACACACAGAATGATGGTAAGACAATATCTCGGACTCATATTTTCTTACTGTCCGTAGAAGGATAGCAATCTTACAAAGCAGAGATCAAATACTGGCTGGTGGCTACTCATGGCGATTTTGGAGGACCACCAGGATGAGGTTTTACAGCATGGCTGCCTCGGGCCAAACTGCTCTTTTTATATCTTTTAGATGTATGTTAACCGTCGTTGTTCTGGACCTGTCACTGCCATCCATTGCTTGACTGGAAGTCACCTTTGCTCTTGTCTCTATATCTCTTCTTTGCTTCGTTTTAACATCGTCGTGGTTTGGTGAAGCTGTCGCTGCAGTACTAGATTAGGTTGTAATAAACAGAATATCACATGTACAGTAGAACTTGGATAATTCAAAGCCTTTAATTCTAATATTTATCTTGCTCCCTAGAATTTCCTAGAAAATAGGTTTTGCATTTTTTTATATTTTATATATATGTATTGCACATAATCTGAATATACGGTAAAAATGTAAATTTACAGCAACTAATGTTATTCTTAATAAAGGAATTGATCGAAAATACGTTTAAAACGTTTTCAATTCGAATTTTAGGATAATTCGAAGTTTTTTTAGTCCCTTGGGCTTCGAATTATCTAAGTTCGACTATTCTATATACAGTTACGAGCGTCATCAATTCTTTTTCATCTCTGTCACCGTTTGCTTTTTTTTTTTTTTTTTTTGGAATGGCGCTCTCCTATTGGTTGGCTACGATCACGCCACCTTTGCCCCCCCCACTCGCTTCGTTGTTTTTGTAACTATTGTGTTGGAGCGGGTCGCTCCTTAAATAAATGCATATATTAGTTAATAACTAAATGGAATCCTCTCTTTCTTTTACCCAGTAAGAGACGCCTACGGAAGCCAACAGTACATAGACAGATAAAGCACATAGGCTATAGTTATTAACTAATATATGCATTTGTTTAAGGCGCCAATTTATAATTGTAACAAATAGTATTTGAATAAAAACATTCAATCGGGTAAAACACGGGCGTTGCCCGGGTCATTCGGCTAGTACTATAATATGTGTGATATCCTAAAATCCTCCTTAATAAAAAATACACTATATATGTAATAATTTGTTGAGTCGACTTATCTGTGATTAGGGATCCTGTCGACTCACTGTATTATTAGGTTGGGGTTTGGTAAGCCTGTTGTAGAACCTCGTCGACTCTCGCTATAAGTTGTGGCAACCGAGGGTCAAACCTGTAGTAACCGAGAGGGACAGCCAGGGCGTGGAGAGTTTTCCAGTACCTCTCTGCACCTTGTAGGACCTTTAACAGTTCTCACAAAGTACAGGCAGTCGTGGTCGAGGCAGAGTGGAAAAAGCTTGGGAATGTCCACACACACAAAACGAAGCGACACAGTTGTCGAAGGAAAATTCCTTGAATAGATAAAAAGCGAGCCAAGAGCAAAGATGGAGATCGAGAAGGTTTCTTACTGTTTTACATGGTCGATGAGTTGGTCCTTGGAGACGATAAGGGGTGACGCTGACCGGAAGACTCACTGGAACTCAACTGGCTGTTGCTACGTGGGGTCCTATTTATACAACTCTTTTGGACCAGGAAGGGGACCAGGAAGTATTGCCTTTCTGCACGTGTCCGTTAATCGACACTGGCACCTGTCTGTTGGCTTCCATCTATCTTTAGAAGTTACTTGTGATTCTCTCTCTGGCTCTTAACTCAGCTTTTAATCTATTATATAGTTTTATTTATTCATCCTCAGTACATTACATATGGGGATACAAGGACACACGTCAACTATGCGTATAATTAGTTATAGTTTTGCAATTAGTTCTATATACAACATGACAATCTTGTTATAAATATTATAATATATAGGGTTGTTGGTTTAAATTATCATAGATGGGCCCCGTGAGTGAAAGGGTTTATCCGGGTTTAAGCGGGTAAAGCCTCTCTAACACAGGTAAGTAATTAAAATTTATTTTAATTAAAATTTATTTTAATTAATTAAAACTGTGAGGGTAAAGGGCTATAACAAGATGTTTGTTTGGCTAAATCTGAAAATTATAAAAATAAAACTTATGTTTAATTTAAAAGTTATGATATTCATTATAAAAGAGAACTGTAGATTAAAACTTTGTTTGATAAAAATTAATGATGATGTTCTAAGAGATTGTTGGCGGGCGTTGGAAAGGGTTAGGAGTTGAAGAATATGCAATTGTAAGTGTTGCACAGACAATCAAATACTGAGATCCAGGTGCAAAGCGAGGATATAGACTTGTGCGTCTTCCTAGGCAATGTTTCACCTGTGATCCTGTATAAGGTTACAGTGCTTTGTCACAATTGTAGGGTTATTGGGTTAAAAAGTTGTTGAAGAAAAGAATTAATATGCTTGAAAGGGGTGGTAGAGCCATGCGATAAGTAGAATTGTTGTATCGACAGTAGGTGGTCTGACTTGACTTGAAATCAAAGGTTGATTGTGGTCCGCTAGAGCTGAAAAAAATTGAAAGTTGAAAAAAGTGAACGCTTTGTGCATGCGTTGGTGATGTGCTCTGCGGATGATTGAAATAAACTTTTGAAACGTGTTCAGACCAAAAGTCGAGACTTGTACTTCTGGGGAACTGTGTTCAAAGAGTTTGTTGAATTACGAAATCAAAAGAAAAATCGTCAAGCAGTGCTGTCGTTTCTACTATGGTTCGAAGCAATGGCTGAAATAGGTAGTGAAAAAAGTATAGGGAAGTGATTAGTAAGTAGGATTATTGAAAATCGATTGTTGTATGCCCGGTAGTTGCTGATAAATAAACATTGTCATATAATAAAGTTATTTAAACAAAAATATAGTGAATAAAAAGATAGAAATATGATTGCGGATAACAACAGTATAAGGGGATAAGATCAAACATGTAATATACAAAAGACATAATAATGAATTAGCAAAATATAAAAGATATAATAATGAGAATTAGTAATATATAAAAGATATAATAATGAATTAAAAATGATTATTGAAAGAATTAAATGTTTTGCCATACTAAAATAATATCATGAAGAATAAAATTGTTAAAATAAAGTTGTTAAAATAATGTTGGAATAAAAATTAGATTATATAATTGAAAAGTAAAAAAAAATAAAAAAAAAATAAAAATAATTATTCAAGATTTTATACAAAAAAATATATAATATAATTAAAGGTTATTAATGATTAGATAAATGTTAAGTAGTGAAAAATGGAACAAAAATTGTCTCTTTTGAAGAAAAGTTAAAAGAAAACAAAAATATTCGTTCCTGACAAAAAAAAGGAACATATTTACACAATGTCTAGTTGTAGGTCCAAGATTATTGGTGTCTTTAGTTTGACCTACGGGGAGGCAATGTGGTCCTATGTCGCTTTGGTCCGGTCTGAGAAGTTGGTCTTTGCCAGATCTTCCCGATTATATTATGTGAGACCAGACGGGGAGCGATCTTGATCCCTAAAATGATGTAGTGTAGTGGAAGATGGGACTTTGGATACATGAATTGTGTAGTGCATGTCTTAGGCGCTAAAAAGATTGCAGAGCGTTTTATGCTGTTGGTCTGCAAAATTTTTAGGTGAGCCTACCCAAACGCCTTATAATTGAATGATTGACAGTGAAGAGTGTTGAAGATTGGAATATTG
The DNA here is from genome assembly GCA_030710605.1 of Cordylochernes scorpioides. Taxonomy (NCBI): domain Eukaryota; kingdom Metazoa; phylum Arthropoda; class Arachnida; order Pseudoscorpiones; family Chernetidae; genus Cordylochernes; species Cordylochernes scorpioides. Next base: position 69,726,042 of record CP092878.1, read on the forward strand.
TCGTGGCGATGGGCGCCATTTTGGGGATGGCTTATAATGGCTGAGTGTGCTGGGGTATAGAAAAACAAAGACATATAGTATACAAATATAAAATAAATGATAACTTGATTGATTCTTAAAAATGGATGGCATTGACGAAGAGGATTGTAATATATAACAATAAAGGGTTAACATTATAAAAGATGGCGTTCTAGTTTAGAAAAAATATTCCATACTGGGCGTGAAAATAATGTAAAAGTTGTAAAACACACAATGATAATTGAAGATATAAAGTTTTATGATATTTCAATATTAAAGTTCAAATTAATAAGTAAATTGGGTAATGATTGGTAAGTCAATCAGTTGATAATTGACAGGTTATTTGGTGGACACGAAAGTCTAGCATACCCTAGCGAACTGGAGGTGTCATGTTAACATGGCGGCTGCAATTGGTGTCCATATCAACATGTGTCATGTCCTTTGATACCGACCGACATAGCTGGGTTGTTTATTTTCGTAGGCGGTCCTTTGTTGCCGACCCTTTGTTGCCGACTGACACCTGATGTCATGTCTGGCCTACGTCCCGAGTTGAGTTGTCTTCTCTTGCCTATTTGAAAATATAGTTTTCTTGGTGTTCGTAAGTGTTGTGTCTCGACGATGTTGCGGACTTTAAAAAAAAATGTTATTCAATGATGTCAGGTTTAGATGTGTGTAAAAGTGCGACTTCAACGTAGACACGCTTTGGTGAGGTGTCACAGGCATGAAGGCGTTTTGGGCCTGTTAAGTGAGAAAATTGTTGTGGTGCGCTGTGTGACACTAGTGTGTGGATTGAATAGAAAGGTGTCACGTGAAGTCTTTGTTCTTGGTACAGCATCTAACTAGTTTCCGAATGAATAACAAATTTATTAGTCATGGGTGGTTGTTGTACGAAACACATCGAGAATTTTCAGATTGTTATAGAGGTGGTGGCCAATTGGAGAAAGTAAGGTGGGAATGTGTTGAAGTTTGTTCCGAGGGATGTGTGAATTATTAATAATTATGCATGTAAAAAGAAAAGGACGAGGGAGTGTAGCTATGCTGGAATTTTTAACTTGTTTTGGGGAAGGACAGTTACATTTCTAGTTGTGCTTTGAAGATATTGTATCTTTCGATTTTTTTTTTTTTTTTTAAATGCGTTTCATCTATGTTTATTAAAATTTGAATATATTTTTTAAATCGTTGCTTATGTTAGTGCGAAAATTATACTTGTAAAAGGGCAATGGCATGATAGTGACTTAATTTGAATGGGGCGTGTACATAAAATAGTGAACATAACAATGATTTTTGCAAAGTTTTGTGTATTTAAGTAAGACATTAGTGTTTTTTGGTATAAAAATAAGGTATTAAAAAAAACACACAAATAAGTTTAGAATTATGATTCGAGTAATTTAAATATAATATGATTTTTTAAAACTGTAAGATTGCAAGTAATGAATTAAAATTTAAAGTTGCTTAAAATAAAGTAAAAATTGATAAATGAGGGTGTACAATATTTAAAATTTGAATTGAAATGCTATAAAAATGGTAAAATTTGATTTAAAAAATAATTACAGTAAAAATAAACATTATATTTATGGAAAATCAAGTTGTTAGCATGAAGAGAGAGTTAAGTAGATTTTTTTAAAAACTCACAGTTTTTATGATTGTTCAGTCAGGAGACTTGGTCTTTGGTTGTTGTCCTGATGACGTGGAAGGCGTCCCATGTAGAGCTTGTAGAAGCTTGTGACTTCTGTTTGGCGATGGTGGCATGTCGTCTGGATGGTTGCGTTGTAAGGTCGAAGGTGGGTAACTTCTCACCGGCTTATTTTGCGGCATGTTCGGCTGTGTCGTTGGGGGGAAGATTGCTTGGTCGTTTCGTTGGAATGGCGTGCTTGTTCCTCCATCTTTGCTTCTTGGCTCTTCTATCTATCTGGACAGTCTTTTTACCTTCTTCGTTGTGGTCTCCTTCGTTGTGGTAATCCTGTCGACTCTCTGTAATAATTTGTTGAGTCGACTTATCTGTGATTAGGGATCCTGTCGACTCACTGTATTATTAGGTTGGGGTTTGGTAAGCCTGTTGTAGAACCTCGTCGACTCTCGCTATAAGTTGTGGCAACCGAGGGTCAAACCTGTAGTAACCGAGAGGGACAGCCAGGGCGTGGAGAGTTTTCCAGTACCTCTCTGCACCTTGTAGGACCTTTAACAGTTCTCACAAAGTACAGGCAGTCGTGGTCGAGGCAGAGTGGAAAAAGCTTGGGAATGTCCACACACACAAAACGAAGCGACACAGTTGTCGAAGGAAAATTCCTTGAATAGATAAAAAGCGAGCCAAGAGCAAAGATGGAGATCGAGAAGGTTTCTTACTGTTTTACATGGTCGATGAGTTGGTCCTTGGAGACGATAAGGGGTGACGCTGACCGGAAGACTCACTGGAACTCAACTGGCTGTTGCTACGTGGGGTCCTATTTATACAACTCTTTTGGACCAGGAAGGGGACCAGGAAGTATTGCCTTTCTGCACGTGTCCGTTAATCGACACTGGCACCTGTCTGTTGGCTTCCATCTATCTTTAGAAGTTACTTGTGATTCTCTCTCTGGCTCTTAACTCAGCTTTTAATCTATTATATAGTTTTATTTATTCATCCTCAGTACATTACATATGGGGATACAAGGACACACGTCAACTATGCGTATAATTAGTTATAGTTTTGCAATTAGTTCTATATACAACATGACAATCTTGTTATAAATATTATAATATATAGGGTTGTTGGTTTAAATTATCATATATATATATTGTAATTTAAACCAACAACCCCATATTGTATATAACTTATAACAAGATTTTCATGTTGTAGCATAGAAACACATCTGTACATTTTTTTATACGCATTATTGACATGTGTCATTACATCATCATATGTAATGTACTTTGTACAAACTGAGGATAAATAAATAAAAATATTTAATAGATTAAGAGAGTTGAGCTGAAGCAAGAGATAGAAGTCAGAAACGTCTAAAATCGAGATAGATTTAGAATTCCCACAACAAGGTCTAAAGATGGAAACTGCCACGGCACCAGTGTCCAATTTCGCCAGACGATCCACACCCTTCGCATCTGTTGAAATGCAATACTCCCTTTCTCGGGAAAGATATATAAGGCCCCCGTCTTAACCTATAAATACAGTCACTCGACAGTTACTTCACCATCTGCGTGAGCCCTCGTCGGTTGTACCCCAGGTCCACCTCATCCACCATGTAGACCAGTAAGAACTCTTCCGTCTCCATCTTTCGCTCCTAGCTCAACTTTTATCTGTTCACGGAACTTTCTTAGTGCAACTGTGTTTTCGTATTTTGTGTGGACATTCCCAAGCTTTCCACTCTGTCTCGACCACGACTGCCTGTACTTTGTGAGAACTGTAAAAGGTCTACCAAGGTGCAGAGAGGTGCTGGAAAACTCCTTATTCTGACTGTTCCTCTTGGTCGAGGCAGAGTGGAAAGCTTGGGAATGTTCACACAAAAAACGAAGAGAAACAGTTGTACTTGGAAAGTTCCGGGAACAGATAGAAGTCGAGCTAAGCAGCGAAAGATGGAGATAGAAGAGTTCTTACTGTTCTACATGGTCAATAAGGTGGACCTTGGACACAACCGAGGAGGGCTTCCGCCGATGGTGAAGTGACTATTTATTTCTGGTCTTGTTAGAGGCTTATATATCTTTGCCGAGAGAAAGTATTGGATTTCAGCGGATGCAACAAGGGCGTGGATCGGTAAAAGTGCCATTGTACACTGGCAACGCCCCTGACATCTTCTAGGCCTCATTCGGACTTCTACATCTCGACTTTTGCTCTAGCTCAACTCTTAATCTATTACAGAGTTTTATTTATTTATCTTCAGTTTGTACAAAGTACTTTACATATGATAATGTAATGACACATCTCAATGATAATTTATAGAAGTGTTTCTTATACAACATGAAAATCTTGTTATAAGTACTATACAATACGGGGGGTTTGGTTTAAATGACCATATATTCATATTGTCACGTGGAAAATTAGGAAAGACAAACTTCAGGATGACACAGCAATTTATTTAAGGCATGAACAAACTATAAGAATGATAAACAAAAGAAAGGCAATGAGGGAAGTTTACAGAGTAGCAAAATATAAACTTGAAAAATGACACTTTGTTGATAAAATAATAAATACTTTGCTACATAGCTCCTTCCCTATGAAAGCTGTGACCCACAGCTTGCAATTATTGTGGTTACTGACATGGATCTGACGTGCTCTTGCCACCGATTCCATCGAAGTATTAAAACTTTGTCCCTAGTACCTTTGCGTCCTTTTTCTTGCGGCGTGAAGATCGGCTTTGTCGTCGTATCGTCTATAGGGACATCGTCATCTTGGAGGGAAGTCTTGGCTTTGACACGGCGGTGGAATCCTGGAGCCAGTCTCTGAAAATGTAGATCACAGCACCCATGGCCTCTAGGTCTTTCGGCGATCTTCAGTTTGAATGAAAAACAAAAGATAAGCAATGAGGTAGGTTTACAGAGTAGCAAAATATAAACATAAAAAATGACACTTTGTTAATAAAATAATAAATACTTTGCTACAATATTTATAAATGTTTAATTTTCAAAAGAATCATATATGCGTCTATAATAATTTCGAATATATATAAAGAAAATTATTTTGATGCTAAAATATTATATAATACCTGGAATATTCTAGGTATACAACAACAACAACAAAAAGGCTTTTATTAGGGCCCATTGCCCTGTATGGATTCGCCATACAACAACAAAATAATACATTATTTTTTCTCCCTTTCCCCATGTGCACGTGAGCCTTTGTTTGAAAAGGGATTTATTTACACATCTGTTCTAAAACTTGCCTTACTACCTCTTTTATGTGTGAATCTATTTACAATTGATCTGTAGAAATTATAGAGTTCTATTGCTATATTTTTCTTTTCTGAAATAGTTCTCAGCGTCTTCAGTGGGTTTCTAAATCTCCAGAAGGTGTTTTCAAGAGTTTTTCTCTTTCTTCGCCTAAATATTTGCATTCTATGATATAGTGGGAGATTTCATCAGATATCATATTTCCACAAATCCTGCAGTGAATGTTTGCCTTTTTGATGATGAGAATATGACTTCTCTATCTAGAGTTGAAGTAATTCTAGTCCGTGCAATGAAGGCTATTATCTTCGATGATAGATTCCATGACAAGTATCGTTCTGGCATAAATGAATTACAGAGAAGTTTATAGTTTGAAACTTTTTTCGAATTGTCGAGTTTAGCGAAGTCTTGTTGAATAAGCTGTTCTATTTTTGTTTTCATAATCTTAGGAAGTTCTTTTTAATTGTATCATAATTCGGTGGGAGGTTCAGCCATGACTGACCACAGCAGTTAATTATATCATTAACGGTTTTGTATAATCCTATAGAGTTTTTTGACATTTGATGTACTTCGTTCATTCTGTTCCAGCATAATTTTGGTAGTCTGTACTCGTCCATTTCCAGTATTCTCATGTAGTATTTCAATGTTAATTTTGTGGCGGTAGCAGTAAATGAGATTCTTCCAGTTTCCAATCTTAGTATGTGCCCCGGGATATATCTAGGTAAATCAAGAAAGTTTTTTTATAAATGAGGTTCGAAGTTGCTCTATAATTTCCCCATTATCGCAGGCCCACACTAGGGCAGCGTAAAAGAGAATTGATTTCATCAAAGATTCAAATAGTTTGAATGCAACTTCTATCGAATCGAATTTTTTCCCTTTTTAGAAAACCAATGGTTGAGTTTAGTGCGGTATATGCTTTTGCTTTGAAAACTAGCGCAGCATTTCTGGTACTGTGTGTGTTTGTATAGGGAAATTCCAGATATGTTATTCTAGGGTTGACAATCATATTCTAGGTATACGAGGTGTGTTCAAAAGGTATCGCGACATTTGAATTTTCGCGGGTTACGTATATTCGAATTTCGATCTTTTTGTGGCTTTATGTTGGTACTCATTTCTTTCACTTATGCCGACAAGCTCGGCCATTTTGAATGTTCACTTAATTGTTGACAGCTGCTTTGCTTGCAGGTGTTTTGGATCGTCTTCGATTTTTACCTATTAAAAAATGGATCAAAGAACCTGTATCAAATTTTGTGTGAAAAACGAAATTAAGTGCGCGGATGCATTCCGAATGTTGACTGTGGCATACGGAGAAGCTACCTTGGACCGAAGCAACGTTTATCGGTGGAAAAAAAATTCTCAGAAGACCGAGAAGATGTGAACGACGAAGAGCGTGCCGGACGCCCGAGCACTTCAACAACAGACGAAAAAATTAATGAAGTGGAGAAAATGATATTGGCCAATCGTCGAATCACCGTTAGAGAAGTTGCTGAGGACCTAAACATATCGATTGGCTCGTGCCATTCAATTTTTATCAATGATTTGGGCATGAAACGGGTCGCCGCGAAATTCGTACCAAAATTGCTCAATTGCGACCAAAAACAGCATCGCATGAACATTGCTAATGAGATGTTGGACTCTGTCCACGACGACCCAAATTTGCTCCAGAGGGTCATAACTGGTGACGAAGCGAGGGTTCATGGTTATGACGTGGAAACCAAAGCTCAATCATCTTAATGGAAGCTGCCGCTCGAACCAAGACCGAAAAAAGCGCGCTAAGTTCGGTCGAATGTGAAAGTTTTGCTGACAGTTTTCTTCGATTGCAGGGGCATGGTGCATCATGAGTTCTTGCCACAGGGTAGAACGGTCAATAAGGAATATTACCTGCAAGTTATGCGCAATTTGCGCGAAGCAATCCGCCAGAAACGCCCGGATTTGTGAAAGAACAAAAATTGGCTTTTGCACCACGATAACGCCCCTGCTCACAATTCGTTGCTTGTGCGCGACCTTTTGGCCAAAAGCAACACACTAATGATGCCGCAGCCACCGTATTATCTAGATCTGGCCCCCTGTGGCTCATTCTTGTTCCCTAAACTGAAGAGGCCCATGAAAGGACGACGTTACGCTACGCTTGACGAGATAAAGACGGCATCGAAGGAGGAGCTGAAAAAGATTTTAAAAAATGATTTTTTGAAGTGCTTCGAAGATTGGAAAATCCGTTGGCACAAGTGTATAATATCTCATGGGGATTACTTTGAAAGGGACAGAATAGGTATTCATGAATAAATAAATAATTTTTGAAAAAACACAAAAGTCGCGATACCTTTTGAACACACCTCGTACATAAAAATGCATATGATTTGTAAAGTATGAATAAAAAGTTATTTTTTATTTGCTAATTGATATACACCTCCTAGATTAATCCAAAAGTTCCCAGTGTAGGCGACAGGTATCGGGCGTGGGATAAAATCAAGAAGTTATCGTCAGGTAAGTTTCCTCGCGAGGTGAAATCCCAATCTGATGTACGTAGGTATGAGGATACCAAGGAGGATGTCTTGATCTGACGGCAGCTTATCACACAGTGTGTGGGCAAACAAGATTACATTCTAGCTAAGTCAATTCATTCCTGGGAACTTGATAGCCTGTGCTTGATAGTATTCATATTTTAAGTAAAAATATATTTTTAGATTTTTTAGCAATTTTATTGACATCTGTTGTTGTCTTGTCTAATTATGAGCCTCAGATGTCTCAATGCATCTCTATCACAGAAGTCACAATGTCCTCTATCTTGGGTGTATAAAGCTGCTGTTCTGAATACATGTCAATTTTTCTGTTGTTGTTGTCGTGTCCAATGATGAGCCTCAGATGTTTCAATGCATCTCTATCACAGAAGTCGCAATGTCCTCTATCTTGGGTGCATAAAGCTGCTGTTCTGAATACATGTCAATTTTTCTGTTGTTGTTGTCGTGTCCAATGATAAGCCTCAGTTATCCCAATGCATCTCTATCACAGAAGTCGTAATGTCCTCTATCTTAGGTGTGTAACGCTTTTGCTCTGGATCCATGTCAATATTGACATTCGTCAATGCTAAAAATAACACCAATTTTAAAAGGATACAATAAAACTGAAATATATAAACATCGAGACAATTCTGTGCAGTAAGGTATTCTTCTCCAGCAATGAAGAGTCCTCCTCCAGACAATCGAAGTCTCTTTGTTAACTTCCATCACCTCATTGCTCAGAAAATAAACTTGCTATGCATGTCTGGATTGGAAGAATGTAGTTGACGTCGTCATTGAGCCTTTGTACGAAGAGCCAGTAGTCCTGCAGTTAAGTTGGCCGTCATCATAGTCAAACTATGATGTTGAAGGCCTACTTAATGAGAGGTCAGCGGCATGACCAGTACTGATGGACCAGCGAATGTAGCCACAGGCTTTGCAGGATTCCTGGGCAGAGGCCGCAAGGTGATGTAGGACTGTCATCTACAGTAGATAGCAGCAGAGGACAATGCTAACTTCACCACCAGACGTTGAGGTGCCAGGGATTCCAGTGAAGGCCAGACTCAGGAGGTGGCGTCGATCAGATTTCATTTTCATGAGGTATGGAAGAGGCATCGAAGAAAATTGACAACCACGCCCGGGATCAAATCCCACATTCATGATATTCCGTACTGCTTATAAGGTTAAATTCGGTTTCATAGATCACTCTATATTAGCCTTTATAATAAAAATAATATAATTTTATTCGCGATCGAACGTTGTGGTCCATTGTACGTAATACATTCCAAACACGACGTCAGCCATCTCTGTCTTGAGCTCGATGTACCATCTCGGCGACCGTTAAGCCAGTGAATTCCTTTAATTGGTCCACGAAGTGTGTCGGTGGGCGTCAAGGTATGTGTCGCCCAGACGTCTTTCCGGTCAGTATGGTGTACTCCATTCCCCTGCGTCGCGCGATGACCTTTGTAATAACCAGTACCTAAATATGTATGCACCGCTCCCAAGTGTTCAGTTATGATCATTCACAACAAACTAAGATTTATTTTACATATTTGACTTTATTTTACATATTTGCATACTTTGATGTCTGTAGCATGCTTCCTTTTTTAGTTTTCAAATTGCTTTCTTCTTAAATATGTATATTGGTGTGGATAGCCAACTCTCAAATGAATATTGGCTATATTCCTCACAATCCTTTTGAATATAAAAATAAATATTTAGATATAAACAAAATTAATAATGACATTGCCGAAGATAAAAAAAATGATACTATCAAGTTGTGAAGTCATGCTAAATAGTAAAATCTCTTCTCGATATAATAAAAATTTTATCAGCGAATTTGTAAATAACTTATATAAATATATATTTTGGTATTTTTCATTTGAATATATATACTATTCAGTAATTATTCCAAATATTAAAATAAAACACATAAACCTATTCAAAATATTCACACCCTTATTATACAAAATTTATTATCTCCATAATATAAATTTATATATCAATTTTTCTCCCCGTTGAATATAAGCAAAAATATTTTTAAACTTAATTCTTTTGACGTTATGTGGGGCTGAGTTTGTTGTTGACACACTTTGAAATGTTATAATACCTTGATAAAGGTTGGCGTTCAGCCAACTAAAATATTGGTAAAATAAATGATATTTTATTTATGCCTTATGATATTATTATGATATGCCTTTTTATTTAAAGATGTATTTATGGATTGCTCTATTTTCAAAATAAACCTATGTTATTAAAATGTATGGGGGTTGGTAGTGGGGTTACAGACATAATTCCGAAGGCAAAAATCCCGACAACACAAAATTCGACAACTAAATTCAAGATAACCCGAAATTCCGACGTGAATATCCTGACAACTCAAATCCCGACAGTCATATTCCAATACCCCAAATCCCGGCAGTCGAAATTCCGACAACCAATATCCCAGAAAGTGAACCGGACAAGTCTAAAATACGACCTCTTAATCCCTGATAATCTAAAATCCCAAACGGTCAAATTCCCGACATTCCAAATCCAGACAATCGAAATTCTGACAATCTAAAATCGCGACAGCCAAAATACCGAAAACCCTAATATCGACATTCTAAATTTCACCAAGCCAAATTCCTGACAGCCCAAATCCCGACAAGAAAAGTCACGACAACATAAAATTCAGCCAGCCAAATTCTTTTTAACCCAAAATACTGAAAGCACAAACTTCGACAACCCTAAATTACGAAATCCATTACTTACCGCCTGGCCTATCGATATTTCTGTTCAGAGATTTGAAGCAAGAAGTATTAGAAAAATTACCAAATGGATAATTGTTTTTTTTTTGTTTTTTTTTTTTTTGACGGCCAAGAGGCAACGTCGCTGTTTGATTCTTTGATGTCAGCTCTTCCTAACGTTGCGAATCAGAATTTACCAAGCATTGGTTTGTATAACAGTAACGTGAGATTACCGTCATTTTACCATATTATCGCTGTGTACGAGAGGTTCTGACATTTGGTACATCCTCTCGGTCGAATGGCCAGAGGCCATCATCTAGGTATTGAACACCTTTATATCAGTACCTCGCCTAGGGATTGTAACTGTCGTGTACCTGCTATTGCACGGTGTTAACTTCCTCGTGGGATCAGAGCTCCCCGGTTCTGTCTACACTCTAGCGCGAGCTTGTTCCCACATTCAACCTGGTTGATTAAATACAGAGGCATCAATTTAGTTGCACGATCAGGAGATGCCTTTTTCTTAATTTATCAACCTGTTCTCAGTACAATTTCACTTGTATACTATTTTTCAAATTAATCCTATGCATCTTTTTTTTTAAATACAAACTCCTGTCCTTATTGCTATGGAGAAAAGAAAGATCAATTATCATTTTAAATCCTCCAGATTATTTACCGTGATATCAGTAGAATAGTTAAAATATTTAGCGTGCAGGGAGAAAAAATATTAGAAGTTATTCTCTCTTCATGAGATATCGTAGATATCAATATTTCATTGAAACATGAGGATAATTTTTATAAAAAACTAGACGGGTGACCCGGGCTGTTCACTGTGTGAAGTTCACGGATAGATTTTGGTCAGAATGGATAAAATAAAAAAGTGTCAAGGGATGTGAATCGAACCCACGACCTTCCGCTTACCGGGCAGATGCCATGACCACTAGGCTACCCTGGACATATTTATTTGTTCATAAAGTCATTTTTATTTTTTTGTTCATAAAAATATTGTCTATAAGAACATTCCGTAAAATTAAATATTTCATTTTAATTTTCTACTTACAAAACATCTATTCGTTTGCAATGCAAACATCTTAATTAAAAAAATTGCTTTAGTAATTTTTAATTGTTATTTTCATTGCATATTTATGATATGGGTTCATTCAAAATACTTTTACCGCAGTTTAGAATATATATCTATATATTTACTTATATATTCACTGGCCGTGTGACCATTTAGAACCTTGCGGAAAGTTATAGGGTCATTTTTTGTGAATTTTTTTTTGTTTCGATTTTATTGAAAAAAAAAACGATATGGTGCCTTAAAAAATGATCTTTATTACTATGCAGTTTTCTATTTAGTCAATATACCTAAGTTAATGTTGCAAATGTAATTATCTCTATCGATTTAGTAGGTGAAATGCAAAAAAAAATCGACATGATGAAATCTTTATGAAAATTCACATTTTTATTTTTATATTTTCAAGACACACACAGTTTGGGGCGGGACGTTTCACAAGAGAGACATCCACGGCGCCAATTTATAATTGTAACGAATAGTATTTTCATTAAAACATTTTTAAAACACACAGTTTGGAACGGGACGTTTCACAAGAGTGACATCCTTGGCGCCAATTTATAATTGTAACGAATAGTATTTGAATTAAAACGTTTTTAAAATATATACGCACTCAGGTAAAACCCGGGCGTTGCCCGGGCCATTCGTCTAGTGATATATATTTAGATAAGATTTTTTTTAATAATTGTTTGTTATTAGCATTATCTATTTGTTTGCATCAGCATAATTTAATCTAATGTTTGATAGAGGGCGCTGTTCGTGAGCTAAGTAGAATAATTTGAATATATAGTTTTAATAATTGACTTATACATATTTTTAAAATAGCCTATCGTCTTCCCCGTATTCTTTTACCTATGAATGGCAATTTTGGTTTGAATTAGTGAACTACTGCGAATTTGTATACCGGACATACAAACAAACAAACATACAAACATTGATTTTTATATATATAGATAGATATTGCCACGTGGAAAATTAGGAAAGACAAACTTTGAGATGACTCAGCAATTTATTTAAGGCAAGAACAAACTATGAATGATAAACAAAATATAAGCAATGATAGAAGTTTACAGAGTAGCAAAATATAAACATAAAAAATTATACTCTGTTGATAAAATGAGAGAGAACATGGTTTTATGGGTTACTAACCAAAGTGCATGATTTTCTAGCCCAAAATGATAATTTAAAAAATAATAATAATAAATACTTTGCTGCAATAATTTTTGACATCAATGAAATATAGATTTCTTTATTTTCTCAAGATATCGGTAACTCTCTGTTGGATTTTGTGGTGAATTTATAATACGTGTACTCCACGCCTCGTAGCATTACTTTGATGCATAGTTAAACATATGCTAATATAAACTCCGAATATTATAAATATGTATGGTAATTTAAGCCAACGACCCTATATTGTATATAACTTATAACAAGATTTTAATGTTGTATAGTAGAAACACATCTGTAAATGGTTATATGCATGATTGACATGTGTCATTACATCATCATATGTAGTGTACTGTGTACAAACAGGATAAATAAATAAAACTCTGTAATAGATTAAGAGTTGAGCTAAGCTAGAGAGATAGAAGTCATAACGTCTAAAATCGAGATAGATGGAAGTCACAAAACAACAAGGTCTAAAAATGGAAACTGCCACGGCGCCAGTGTCCAATTTTCCCCCGACCCACACTCTTCACATCTGTTGAAATGCAAAACTCCCTTTCTCTGAAAAGGTATATAAAGCCCCGTTTTAAGCTAAAAATACAGTTAGTTCACCATCTGCGTCAGATCTCGTCGGTTGAACCCCAGGTCCTCCTCATCCATCATGTAGACCAGTAAGAAATCTTCTATCTCTCCATCTTTCGCTCCTAGCTCAACTTTTATCTGTTCACGGAACTTTCTTAGTGCAACTGTGTCTTCGTTTTTTGTGTGGACATTCCCAAGCTTTCCACTCTGCCTCGACCACGACTGCATGTACTTTGTGAGAACTTTTAAAGGTCTTCCAAGGTGCAGAGAGGTACTGGAAAACTCCTTATCCTGACTGTTCCTCTCGGTCAACACAGTATAGCGAGAGTTGACAGGGACTCACACCACAGTTCAAGTCGACTAGATACCTCATCACATAGATAGTCGACAGGATTCTACGAGAGGCTACAGGACTTCACCACATTTCTAGTCGACAGGATTCTACAAGAGGCTACCAGACCTCACCACATCACATATGTATATATAAATTGATTAATATCCAACAAAAGTAGAATTAAGTAAAGTAATATTTGAACAGAATCCGAGTGGAGCCAAATCTTGTATGCATATTTAGCATAACCCGATTAATGGCCTGATACAGAAACGCTCTGTCTCTTAGAAATTCGATTTATACGAGGGGTGTCACATAAGTCGGTGGCCCGACATATAAAGAAAATAACTAATAAGTGATTATAATTTATTTTTCAACATAATCCCCTTTAAGGTCTATACACTTTTTCCAGCGATGTTATAATGTTTTTATGCCCTCCAAAAAGAACGATGTTTCAAGTGACTCAAAAAATGAGGTTACAGCATCATAGACCTCTTCATCTGACCTGAAATTAATGCCAGAAAGTGATTTATTCAAATGAGGAAATAGGTGGAAGTCAGACGGAGCTATATCTGGTGAATAGGGTGCATGTGGTAAAAGTTCAAAGTCAGAATCATAAATAGCAGCCATGGCTTGCAGCGACCGATGACTCGGAGCATTGTCTTGATGGTAAACAATCTTCCTGGACAACTTTCCTCTTCTCTTTTCTTTAATAGCTTCTCGTAGTTGCTTCACAAGATTTGCATAATAATTGCCAGTGATGGTTTGACCCTTATTCAGAAAGTCTAGAAGAAGTACACCCTCGGAATCCTAAAAGACAGACACCATAACCTTCCCTGCTGATGTAACTGTCTTGGCTTTCTTGGGGGGAGGGGAACCGGAGTGTCTCCATTGCATGGATTGTTGCTTGGACTCTGGTGTAAAGTGATGGGCCCAAGTCTCATCCATGGTAACAAATCTATTAACAAATTCCTCTGGATTGGCTTCAAATAATTCAAGATTGTCCGAAGATAACTTTCTCCTTACAGCCTTTTGATCGGGTGTCAAAAGTTTGGGAACCCAACGGGCAGAAAGTTTCCTGAGGCCAAAATGTTCTCTCATGATCCGATCCACTGTTGTTTTTGGGATACCCAAGGTCTCTTCTATCCGACGAACTGTCATTCTTCTGTCCAACATAACCAAATCATGTATCTTGTCGATGTTTTCTAGAGTAACTGACTCAACAGGTCTTCCTGGTCGATGTTCGTTTTCGGTGCTGATCCTCCCTAATTTAAACGCAGCTACCCAATTATTTTACTGTGCTATAGGAAGGAGCATCTTCCCTTAATGTATCCACCATATACTCATAGATTTCCTTCGGCGACATTCCTTTCTTACAAAGATATTTTATTACAGCACGAATCTCGTTTGTCTTCACTTTAGATGATTCCTGTTTCTTGTCCTCTTTCAGAACCTATAACAAAAAACAGTTAGTTGTAGAAACTTAAAAATGTACATATCTTTATACAAGGCTTTAAGGTATATATGGTAAAATTTATTAGTTTCTAATATTTCGTTCTCGTGGTCGGGCCACGAACTTATGGGACACCCCTCGTACGTCAGGAATGTGATTTGAATAGTCTATATATAAATGTGATGATGAGTTGCTGTCGACTTATCTGTGATGAGATCCTGTCGACTCATGTAATGAAATGAGAATTCCCAGTAGCTTTTGTAGAGATCCTGTCGGCTACTGAAATAATGTTGAAGTCCTGGTAGCTCTTGTTGTACTGTGTTGACCAAGAGGAACAGTCAGGATGTAGAGTTTTCCAGTACCTCTCTGCACCTTGGAAGACCTTTAAAAGTTCTCACAAAATACAGGCAGTCGTGGTCGAGGCAGAGTGGAAAGCTGGGGATATCCACACAAAAAACGGAGACACAGTTGCACTAAGAAAGTTCCGTTAACAGATAAAAGCTGAGCTAGAAGCGCAAGATGGAGATAGACGAGTTCTTCCTAACTACATGTTGGATCAGATCGACATAACATACGACCGACGCGGCTTGCACTAAGGGTGAACTCAACTGTACTGAGCTGAACTGACTGAACTGAGCTGTGCTGTCAAGTCCCTGTAAAAGTGATGTATTTTTAGTTTAAAAGACGGGGGGGGGGGGGGACCTTATGTGACAGGGGCGTTTGAGAAAGGGCGCCTTTACCTGTCCAGGTGTGAGAGGGGTCTCTGCATTCCACCACATGTGACAGTGTGGGTGGCCTGTCGTGGGAATTGTGAATCTACCTGATTTATGAGTTCCATCTTTAGACTGTTGTTTTGGCAATACTATGCTCGATCTCTGCTTTAGCTCAACTCTTAAATCTATTACAGATTTTATTTATTTATCCACTTTGTACAAATAACATTACATAGGTGATGCAATGACACAGATTAATCATGCGCATAATTATTTATAGATGTGTTTCTATATACAACATGGCAATCTTGTTATAAGTTATCTACACAATATGAGGTTGTTGTTTTAAATTACCATAGATGGGCCCCAGGAGTGAAAGGGTTTATCCGGGTTTAGGCGGGTAAAGCCTCTCTAACACAGGTAAGTAATTAAAATTTCTTTTAATTAATTTAAACTGTGAGGGTTAAAAAGGGCTATAACAAGATGATATTTGTTGGATATATAAAAGTGAAATAAAAATGACATTGTGTTTGATTAACAAAAAAGATGATTAAAATAAAATGATGACATAAAAATTCACATTCTAAGAGAATATTGGTGGGCGTTGGACAGGGTTAGTAGTTAAAGAATAAGCAATTGTGAGATTTACACATGCAATCAAATACTTAGGTCCAGGTGCAAAGCGAGGATATGGACTTGAGCGTCTTCCTAGGCAATGTTTCACCTGTGATCCTGTATAGGGTAACAGTGCTTTGTCACAATTGTAGTGTTATTGGGTTGAAAAGTTGTTGAAGAATATGTAATTGTTAGAAGTGCTCATGTAAAACAAATACTCAGATCCAGGTGCAAAGCGAGGATATAGACTTGAGCTGTCTTCCTTGGCAATGTTTCACTTGCGATCCTATATAAGGGTTACAGTGTTTTGTCACAATTTTAGGATTATTGGGTAAAAAGTTGTTGAAGAAAAGTTGCTTATTAATATGATTGAGAAAGGAGTGAAATAGAGCCATGCGATAAGTAGAATTGTAGCGACAGTAGGTGATCTGACTTGACTCGAAATCAAAGGCTGAATGTGGTCCGCTAGAGCTGAAAAAAAAGTTGAAAGTTGAAAAAAGTGAACGCTTTGTGAATGCGTTGGTGATTTGCTCTGCGGATGAAATGAAATAAACTCTTGAAGCTTGTTCAGACCAGAAGTTTGGATTTGCAAGTCTGGGGAACTGTGTTCAAAGAGTTTGTTGAAATAACGAAATCAAAAAAATAAATTGTCAAGCAGTGCTGTCGTTTTTCTACGTTGACGTGGCGCAATGACTGAAAAGATAGTGGTGAAAAATATAGGGAATTGGTTAAAGAATATGATTGTTGAAAACGATTGTTGTATGCCCGATAGTGGATGATAAACATTGTCAGATAATAAAGGTATTTAAACAAATATAAAATATAGTGAATAGAAATATAGAAATATGATTGCGGGTACAAAAAGTGTAAGTGGATAAAATTAAACCTGTAATATATTAAATATATAATAATAATAATAAAATAAAAATATTTTTTGAAACAATTAGATGTTTTACAATACTAAAATAATATAATGAAAAATAAAAGTAAATTTGATTAAAGGTTTTTTTTTTCAACGTTGGATTATTAAAAATTTGATTATATAATTGAAAGGTAAAAATAAAAATAATTATTCAAGATTTTATACAAAATTTCAAATATAATTAAAGGTTATTAATGATTGGATAAATTTTAAGTAGTGTAAAATTGAACAAAAATTGTCTCTTTTTAAGAAAAGTTACAGTTGTGGTGTGTGACTAGATCATATCCCTTTGGTAAACATCGGTGTTTTGATGATTCTCTGAAGCGGGAATAAGTGAAATGATCCCTTCGTTTGTCCACAATATTGGTATGTAGAGAATGATTTCTCTTTCGCGTAAAGTCTATATAAGACTTAACCAAATTGTTTTAATTGGTGTTATCAATTTAACATGTAAAATGTTTAATGTATGTGTGTTGTGATATCTCGTTGGTGAGATTTGTGAGATTCTCGAGGAAATCTAAATGAGTAGTGTGATACATGTGTTCAAAATGGCGTCATGAAGCTAGCGGTCAAGAAGATCTGCCTTGAGGGGGAAGAGAGGGCATGTCCAAAGATATTCTCAAAAGATAGTAGTGACCAAGGGAGTGACTTCAAAAAGGGCGTCCACTTCCCTGTTTTTCACGGAAATTCTATTTGTAGGGTGGTCACACGTGTGGGATGGCTTGCTATGTTTGAGATTTACTCGAAACTGACTTTCTCTCTCTCTCTCTTCTTTTGTTGAAGTTTGGCAATTTTCTGCTATAATTGAAAGATATGATTTTCTCGGTGTTTGTAGTTGTTGTGTTTCGCATTTAGTTTAGACTTAGAAAAAATGTTATTAGGTGATGTCAGGTTTAGATGTGTGGTGAAAGTGCGACTTTCAACGTGTACACGCTTTGGGGTGAATTGTGGTGTCACAGGCGTGAAGGGCGTCTTTGGCCTGAAAAGTGAAAAGGTTTTGTGGTGTGGCACTGTGACACGAAGTGAGAAATGTGAATATAAAGGTGTCACGTGAAGTCTTAGTTTGGTACAAATCTAACCTGTTTCACCATGAATAACAAATTTAATAAAGTCATGGGTGGTTGTTGTATGAAACACATCGAGAGAATATTTGACTGTTAGTGGATGTGGCACGCTTAATGTGAAATTATTTTATTGTGGCGATGATATAGAGCTAAGTGGAGCTCGAAATTGGATTTGTGTGTTAAGTCGCGCACTAAAAATTGTTGCTTATTAGAGAAAGTGATGTGTGAGAGTGTTGTAACGTTTTTTGAAAGAAATGTGTTGATGACCAACCATGCATGTAAAAGGAAAAGACGAGGGAGTGTATTTATGCTCGAATATTAACGATTGTAATAAGTTTGGCGGTCTGTGACTTAATTTAGCTACTGGCGTGGTAGTTATTTTTCCTAGTGGTGTTTTTGAAGATATTGTATCTTCCGATTTTTGCAATAAAAAAAAATGCGTTTCACCTATGTTAATTTATATTTAAAATTTGAATATATTTTTTAAATCGTTAATTATGGTAATTAAAATGATTCTTATAAAAGGGCAATGTCGTGAGAGTTACAAATAATTTGAATTGGGCGCTTACTTAAAATGTTGAACATTACCAAATTTTAAGAATTGATAAAGATATTGGTCTTTTGATAAAAATTTTTATATCTTAGTTATTATACACTGCGTGACATTGAAAATGGAACACCAAGAAATAGTGGTCAGAAAGTGATGAAACTCGGCAGACAGAGAGAGACAGGGACGAACAATAAGTGATCTTTATTTCAAAATGATAGTCATAATACAGAGCGAGAACGGCGTCGGCTTAGTAGCAAGTAGGACCACCGCGGACGGCGATGCACGCAGCAACACGTCTAGGTAGAGAGTCAATCAGAGTACGGATGGCGTCCTGAGGGATGGCTCTCCATTCCCTCTCAACCATTTGCCACAGTTCGTCTTCTGAACGCAGCTGTGGCAAGGCATGCAAACGGCGTCCAATGATGTCCCAGACGTGCTCGATTGGTGAGAGATCAGGAAAGTACGGTGGCCAGGGAAGCATCTGTACATCTTGCAGAGCTTGTTGGCTAATGCGAGCAGTGTGCGGTCGGGCGTTATCCTGCTGATAAAGGGCATTGGGTACCCCCTGAAGGTAGAGGAGTGTCACCGGTCGCAGCACATCATCAACGTATCGTTGGGGCCGTCATAGTGCCCTGAATACGAAGTAAAGGTGACCTGGAATCATACGCGATTGCGCCCCAAACCATGATTCCACGTTGTCGCACGGTGGGGCGTTCCACAATTGCTGCCGGATTGGACCTTTCTCCACGTCGACGCCACACGCGTACACGGCGACTATCACTGGACAAGCAGAAACGCAACTCATCTGAGAACACGACCCTGTGCCATTCCGTCATCCACGTCGATCTAGCCCGGCACCATTCCAAACTTTGGCGCCTATTCGGTGGGGTCAATGGCAGTCTTCTTCGCGGACGGCATGAGTGCAAGCCATTAGCAACCAATCGACGGGAAATGGTTCTGGTCGAGATGGAATGATCTAGGGTGTCTTGCACATGTTGCAGGATGGCGGTACAAGTGGCTTGTGGGGCCGCCACTGCTTGTCGAAGGATACGTCGATCCACACGTGCTGACGTCACTCTGGTTGCACCGACATTCCTATAAATTGCCACATTTCCTTGTTCCAACCATCTTCTCCACAGTCGGTGCACCGTGGACGCACCAAGGTGTGTATCAGCTGCGATTTGACGTATGGACCAACCTGCCCTTTTCAGTCCGATCACCATGCCCCTCGTAAAAGCGTCTGTCTGCTTGAACTGCCTCCGTTTATTACGATGACCTGGCATTCTCTGTTATTACACGTGTCTTTTGACACAAGAACAAAATTTCTACAATGATTTTCCTTGAAGAAATAACGACACGAATACTGTCCTTTCTGCAAGTTCCTTCCCTTATATCTTACTCCATGTGCGCACGAGAGCTGCGCATTTTACATCATTTGCATAACTCGGTTAGGCGCGTCTACCCTGAAATTTGCATAATTTTCTGGCCACTATTTCTTGGTGTTCCATTTTCAATGTCACGCAGTGTATATTGACCTAAAAATATTTTCTTCTTGCTTTTTGATTTCTCAAATTCGATCTTCTAAATAATACTATATATATTTATTGAAAAGTAAAATAAAGTTAACGGTGAAACAAAATGAGATTAATTGCAAAAATTGCATATTTAATGATTGTTTTATACATGGTGATTTGCATAACAAGGCCAATAGAGCTTACGGTAAAATTTGCCGATTTTAAGACTAAACTCAATAAGATGAAATATTACAGGGATAGAGATGGTGTAACTTTGAAGCACTGTTCGATGGCTTACTGGCTAAAAGTGATCACGGCCTTATTGATAATTGGATGTATAGAACTAAATCCAGGGCCGAAAAGACAGGCCACATTGACAAATATACATCACTCAACTCCAGACCAGGCCACATTGACAAATATACCTCACTCAACTCCAGACCAGGCACCAATTGACGATTTAAAGTTACTGATAATTAACCTTTCGGCTGAAGTGAACAGATTGGGAGAGAAAATAGATGCAAGGTTGCTTAATATTGAGCAGAAGATGGAGGTTTGGGAGCGAAGAATGACGGGAATTGAAACATCTATGGCCTCGTGCACAGATGCACTGGCGACTAACACGAGGTTAATTTCTCACAATACCCTAAAAATAAGGAATCTGGAAGAACGCGAGGAGGCTTTGGAAAGACGAGCCCGAGAAAACAACTTAATAATATATGGCATTGAATCAGCAGAGACTGACAGTCGGGAACTGCTGCTACAAAAGGTCAAGAAGTTAATGGCGGAAGATATGCAGATTACCGATGATGTGGTAATTGCCGAATGTCATCGCCTGGGCAGGGGACCAAAGGCGCCTATTCTGATCGAAGTTCCAGATCACGAGTCCAGAATAAGTCTCCTAAAGAACTCATTCAAACTTCGAATGCTCAATATTTTTATGAGCAGGGATTACAGCCCCCAGATTAGAGAGCAGAGAAAAATCTTGATAGAAAAGAGAAAGGAACTTTACAAGAAAGGTATAGGATCGAAGCTGAGGGATAATAAACTTCTCCTAAACGGCATCAACTACATGGTAGTGGAGGGACAGGTGATGAATGCCAAAGGAGAACTAATATAGCTAGAGGCATACCAGCGGATCTCTGTAAATAGATGTAAATATTCGGGTAATAAAATACATACAAATGAAGATGTACAATCAAGAAACAAAACTCAACTCACAGAAACTCCTCATACTTCACATAGCAAGACTCATACTATTAAAGAAAGTCAACTTAAGGGCACAAATCTGAAACATAATAAAATCAAGATCAAAAAAATAAAACCAATGGTTGACATAGCTAAAAACGAACGATTCATGTATTGGAATATAAACGGCTTTTTTAGGATAAATTCTCTCTTTCCACTGTTCGAATATTTGAAACAATTTGAGATGTTCGCGCTTACAGAAACTTGGTGCCACTTCAATATCGACTTGAACCTGGCGAACTTCGGAATGTACCAATCACCTGCTGTAAAGTCATCAGATAAAGGGAGAGGCTCCGGAGGTATAATTCTCGGCATAAATAAACAACTACAGCCCCAAATTGACAATGTTGAAATCGAAACCTCTTGGATTGCAGTCACACTCAATCCAAGTTTAGACAATGACTCACCAGCGATCTGCGTAATATTCGTATATCTACCCCCAAATGATACGCATGCTACAAAACTTGGACGACTATTTCATTTGATGGAAAATAAGATATATAACGGGTTTGAAATAATACTGGTCGGCGACCTGAATGTCCGTATTGGCAATCTGGGGGGTTACCATAATTTGATAGATACTTCAAACCTTTTTTCAACCACCCGAAAGTCCTGTGACCTAACAAAATCTGCCAAAGCGGAAATATTTATTGACTTTCTTGATAAAAATCACTTAACTATAATAAATGGTAGATCCATTAATGATAAAAGTGGTAAATTTACATTCATCTCCGGAAGAGGCTCTTCTGTGTTAGATCTGGCGATTGTCTCACCTGCGGTGCTTGAACACATGGCAGATTTTGAAATTGGTTGTATGCCATATTCGGATCACTTACCAATAATTTTAAAGTTTATCGGCCCTAATAATAAAACTGAAAATTGTTACATGGAGCCTAAGGCCAAAATTAAATTTTCCTGGTCAGTAGATAAAATCCCAACATATATAGAAACTTTAAAAGAATTAACTCCCGAACATCCAGCGGACTCCACAATTGATACTCAGGCTGAGGATTTTACTGGTTTAATTCAAACAGCAATGTTACGCTCGGGGACGCGGATGGAGGCAAAAACAAAAAATATAAAATCTAAGCCATGGTTCGACAAAGACTGTTATTTGGCTAAAAAGGAAATGAAACAAAATCTAAAATTATACGTAAAACATAATATCTCGGCCGATAAAATTGCATACTTGTCGAGTAAGAAGAAATATTCAGCTATCCTAAAGCTCAAAAAAAGGGAATATACTGACAAAATTCAAGTTATCCTCAGTAATGTAAAAGATCCTTCTCAATTTTGGAAGACTATTAATTCACTTAAATATAGGAATAACCTACAAGGTGAAATTTCTACTGCAGACTGGCAAGTCTTCTACCGGGAGTTACTTGGTTCAAATTTAACAAAAGTTGTACAGTTACCACTTGAGATATTGGACATTGACCCCGAATTAGATTGTGAAATATCTCTAACTGAGGTCACCAAGGAAATTTCCAAATTGGGTAAAAATAAGGCTACAGGACTTGATGAAATTCCTAACGAAGCGATTAAATATTTGTTAGAAGAACATACAATTTATCTCAGGAACTTATTTAATAAAATCTTAGGGACATCCCAAGTTCCTCAACAATGGACAAAAACGATAATCCACCCAATATTTAAAAATGGAGATCCGGACAACCCGTCAAATTACAGAGGAATATCCCTGATTTCTAACCTATCGAAATTATTTACATCTATCTTGAAGACAAGATTGAATGATTGGATGGAGAGAAAGTCAATTTTGGCAGAAAATCAGGCTGGTTTTAGAAAAGGCTACTCTTGTCAGGACCACATTTTCACGCTCGTATCATTAATTCAAATGACCCTTAGCCGTAGAAGGGGAAAGTTATATGCCTTCTTCATTGACCTAAGGAAGGCCTTTGATACCGTGCCGCACCATCTACTTTGGAAAAAATTAGCATTAAATGGTCTGAGCTGTCGATTTATTAAACTAATTAAGAACTATTATACCCAAATGACGGCAACAGTCAGATGGCGGGGTTCCTTCACGGAGGCTATCAAAATACAAGCGGGAGTATTGCAGGGGGAGCCGTTGTCACCTTATTTATTCATTCTCTTCCTAAACGATCTGGTACCCCTGTTCGATGAATCAGAATTGCCAGGCATAAATCTTGAGAATTATGGAACTATACACCTTTTACTGTATGCAGACGACATAGTGATCTTAGGAGAATCGAAAATAAATTTGCAATTGAAGATTAACTTACTTAAAAAGTACTTAGAAGAGAACTTCCTAACGTTAAACCAAAATAAATCTAAAATAATGGTGTTTAGAAACGGTGGAAGAACAGCTCGTTCCGAGACATGGTTTTGGGGTCAGCAACCCCTGACAATAGTAGCTAAGTATACATATCTGGGTTACCCTCTGACTACAAAAATCTCGACCCAATATGCTTCCCAATACTTTAGAAACAAAGCACTGAATGCAATTAATGCACTTTGGAGAATCCTTACAAAGGCGCGAATAAAGTCCTTTACCTCAGTGATGAAACTTCTTGACACTATTGTTCTTCCTACTTTACTATATGCGGCACCAATGTGGGCAATCAACCAGCTGAAGACAGTCAATAATACCCAAGATGCATTTCTTCGTCGTCTCTTAGACTTACCAAACTTCACACCAGGATATGTCCTCAGAAGAGAATGTGGAAGAATATCAACTGAACTTAATGCTGTAAAACTCACATTAAAGTTTTGGGTCAGGATTTTAAAAATGGAGACGAGCAGATTACCACATGCTTGCTTAAACTATCTCTGGAAAGTCACCACGAAAAAGGAAATAGAAAACAGTTTTACTCAAAATTTAATAAAAATTCTAGACTCCAAGGGATATTCCTTTCTTAAGGGCTGCGAAGACTACTTAGCCATACAGAAAGAATTGCCAGGCATAATTAGAACTACCACAGACCAACTAATTCAAAACGATCATACGAAAATCACTGATTCAACCCACTTTGCTCACTACAAATTTTTGAGTGAATCATTCATGACAGAGGAGTACCTACGATTAAATATCTCGCTTCCCAACAAAAGACTAGTTGCACAACATAGAGTTTTATGGCAATTTTTCAGGGAAGAAAGAAAAGACTTCTGGAAAGAAAATGGCCGGAACTGTTTACTTTGTAAGGATCTCATGGATGATAATTTTGTTCACTATTTCTTCCAATGCCCTCTCTTAACAGAAAAACGTACTGAAACTTTCCCAAGCCCTACCTCTGGTCAATTTAGATACCAGGGCATATGTCAACTTCTCTCTTCAGCTCTGAATGATAAATTAATGATTGATAAATACTTTAAGTTCTGTACAGAAGCTGGGCGCATTAGAAAGAATGCAGGGCAAAGGATACTGGAGGATGAACCATCTGTAAATAGGTAACAAACCTTATTTTGTTGTAAATGTTTCCTCTTCCCTCTCCTCTTGATGACGTGTAAATACGGCGAATCCTGTATGGGGCGGAACGCCCTAAATAAAGGCTTTTGTTGTTGTTTGTTGTTGTTGTTGTATTGGTCTTTTGATATAAAGATAACTAATAAGTAAAACAAAAATAAGTTGAGAATTATGATGAATGAGATTTTTTTTAAAATAATAATAATGAATTTTTTTTTTTTTTCAAGTCGTAGCTTTGGATAATGCCATTTTAGGTAAATTTAGGAAAGGCAGGTAAGATTAGTAAATTAGTAAAAATGCGTGATGGGCGAATTTTTTTTTTTTTTTTAAGTAAAATTGAGAGTAATAACTTGAAATTTATAATCTGATTAAAAATTAAAGTAAATTTGATCAATAAAAATGTGAAAGTTTTAAAAATTGAATTAAAAAATGGTATAAAAAAGGTAAAAATTGATTTTAAAATGCTTAAAGTGAAAATATAAATACAAAATTTATAGGGAATCAAGTTGTGAACTTGAGGATAAAGTTAAGGTAGGTTTTTTTAAAAACTTACAGTTGTGTGAAAGTTCAGTCAGGAAACTTGGTCTTGGCTTGTATTCCTGCTGACGTTGAAGACGCTCCATGTAGAGCTTGTAGACGCTTGTAGCTTCTGTGAAGTTGATTGTGGCTTGTTGCCTTGAGCATTGTCTCGACGATGTCAAGTCGAAGGTGTAGAACTTGTCACAGGGTTTGGGCCACATCGCTGCTCGGTTTCCATGTCGTGTGGGAAGCTCGGCTGTGTCGTTGGGGTGGTCAGACAGCTTGCTCCCGGCGTTGGCGATCGGTTAGCGGGTATGCGAAGTCCGTTGGGGCGGCGTTTCTTCCGTAAATATCTTGGGGAGAGATTGCTTGGACGTTTCGTTGGAATGGTCGGGCTTGTTCCTCCATCTTCGCTCTTTCTCGCTTCCTATCTGAACAGTCTTCTTATCTTCTTCGTTGTGTCATTCTTCGTTTTGGTCATCCTGTCGACTTAAATGTGATGATGAGTTGCTGTCGACTTATCTGTGATGAGATCCTGTCGACTCATGTAATGAAATGAGAATTCCCAGTAGCTTTTGTAGAGATCCTGTCGGCTACTGAAATAATGTTGAAGTCCTGGTAGCTCTTGTTGTACTGTGTTGACCAAGAGGAACAGTCAGGATGTAGAGTTTTCCAGTACCTCTCTGCACCTTGGAAGACCTTTAAAAGTTCTCACAAAATACAGGCAGTCGTGGTCGAGGCAGAGTGGAAAGCTGGGGATATCCACACAAAAAACGAAGACACAGTTGCACTAAGAAAGTTCCGTTAACAGATAAAAGCTGAGCTAGAAGCGCAAGATGGAGATAGACGAGTTCTTCCTAACTACATGTTGGATGAGATCGACATAACATACGACCGACGCGGCTTGCACTAAGGGTGAACTCAACTGTACTGAGCTGAACTGACTGAACTGAGCTGTGCTGTCAAGTCCCTGTAAAAGTGATGTATTTTTAGTTTAAAAGACGGGGGGGGGGGACCTTATGTGACAGGGGCGTTTGAGAAAGGGCGCCTTTACCTGTCCAGGTGTGAGAGGGGTCTCTGCATTCCACCACATGTGACAGTGTGGGTGGCCTGTCGTGGGAATTGTGAATCTACCTGATTTATGAGTTCCATCTTTAGACTGTTGTTTTGGCAATACTATGCTCGATCTCTGCTTTAGCTCAACTCTTAAATCTATTACAGATTTTATTTATTTATCCACTTTGTACAAATAACATTACATAGGTGATGCAATGACACAGATTAATCATGCGCATAATTATTTATAGATGTGTTTCTATATACAACATGGCAATCTTGTTATAAGTTATCTACACAATATGAGGTTGTTGTTTTAAATTACCATATATATATATATTTTTTTTTTCGTAGAAAACTCATTTATTAAATTTCTAATTAAATTTGTCGAGATATATTTAGGTTATCGGAATTATAGTTGTTGGGAATTTGGCTGTCAATTTTTTCTCTGTCGGCAATTTGTTTAAGTCGGGATTTTGTTCCTGTTAGTATTTTGTTCATGTCGGAATTTTAATCATGTCGGAATTTTGTTCATGTCAGGAATTTTGTTCCTGTCGTGATTAAGTTTATGTCTAAATTTTGTTCATGTCGGGATTTTGTTCCTGTCGGCATTTTGTTCAAGTCGGGATTTTGTACCTCTCTGCCGGGATTTTGTAAGTGTCAAGATTTTGTTCATGTCAGATTATGTTCATGTGCGGATTTTGTTCATGTCGGGATTTTGTTCATGTCGGATTATGTTCATGTCGAAAATTTGTTCTTGTCAATATTTTTTTCATGTCGTGGTTTTGTTCTTGTCGGGATTTTGTTCATGTTGGGATTTTGTTCCTCTCTGTCGGAATTTTGTTCAAGTCGGGATTTTGTTCATGTGAGGATTTTGTTCATGTCGGAATTTTGTTCATGTCGGAATTTTGTTCATGTGAGGATTTTGTTCATATCGGGATTTTGTTCTTGTCGGGATTTTGTTCATGTCGAGATTTTGTTCTTGTCTGGATTTTATTCATGTTGGGATTTTGTTCCTCTCTGTCGGAATTTTGTTCAAGTCGGGATTTTGTTCATGTGGGAATTTTGTTCATGTCGGGATTTTGTTCATGTGAGGATTTAGTTCATATCGGAATTTTGTTCATGTCGGGATTTTGTTCATGTGAGGATTTAGTTCATATCGGGATTTTGTTCTTGGGATTTTGTTCATGTCAAGATTTTGTTCTTGTCTGGATTTTATTCATGTCGGGATTTTGTTCCTCTCTGTCGGCATTTTGTTCAAGTCGGGATTTTGTTCTAGTCAGGATTTTGTTCTTTTCTGGATTTTTTTCATGTCGGGATTTTTTTCCTCTCTGTCGGCATTTTGTTCATGTCGGTATTTTGTTCATGTCGGGATTTTGTTCTTGAAGGGATTTTTTTAATGTCATGATTTTGTTCATGTCGGATTATGTTTATCCCGAAATTTTATTCATGTCGTAATTTTGTTCTTGTCGGAATTTTGTTCGAGTCAGAATTTTGTTTTCGTTATTTTTTTCTTGTCAGGATTTTGTTAGTGTGGATTTTATTCATGTCGGTATTTAGACTATGAAACTTCTGTTTTATAAAATGAAAATATTATGCACGCATTCTGCTACAAGAGCCCCATGAATTAACTAATCCCTGACATGAATCCCGAGCAGCTAGACAGCCTGATCAATCTTCTCGGAAAGATCACTCCCGTGTAGAGGATAAAGCCTGCCGTAGCTACAAGTAGTTCACCACCACCAGGGCAGCAGCATTTAGAAGGACGTCATGAACTTCCGCTTGACGTGGCTCAAAGTACGCAGCATTGCCGTTCGCGTGCTAGGAGTGTGAAGATGCTCTGTTTCTTTAGACAGCACGCATTTGATGTCTTGTTTGTGCAAGAGACGAAGTTGTTGGGGCTGAACAACACTGGACCTCGGCTTCAGCGCCGTCTTAGCTCCAACGCCAACTACCAGGGAATACGTCATCGTGGCGCCGGGAGTCACCGTCCTCTGGTATCGCGTTCTGTGGTCAGGTAAGATCGCGATCTACAGTAACAAGATTTGGGGTATCGAGATCCGAGTCATCATCCGACTTCTGTCCCACATTTCTGAAGAACGACTTCTTTAACTGCAGGTCATTGCAGAGGAAGCCATCAAGGAGTATAGCGGGTTCTCACCGACTTCAACATCTCCGAGGAGTCTTCGAGTGGCATCGGGTCTGGAGTGGTGGAAGCCTTCACGGAACTCCTGGACCGAATCGTCATAATATTTGATGCCGCGCACCTGCCTACGAGGGTTGCCAGTTACGAAAGCTGCGTAGAGGCCAACCGTCTGTATCAAGTTCTAATTCCATTTGAATTCTCCGGACGCTTCACCCACTACTGGACCCTCAAATACCGCTGTTCGGACCACCGTGCCATCCTTTTCCGAGTGGAGATCTACTTCCCCATTTGCGCCCTCCATCTCCGGGGCCGCTCCGATTAGCGTCAGTCATCGAGAGAGTTGAGGCACTTCTTGGCGAAGCTTATATGAAGATCGTAGACATTGTCTTGGATATTTTGGGGAGAATTGGGGAGCCTGAAGCGAGACCTCGTTGAACACATCAAATGTCTCTACAATACCCGCACTGTAAACAGGAATTATGACGCCAGAGCAAGTCGTTTCCTGCGTCCCAGGCTCGAGACCGTTGACGCCGACTGCACTTCGCTGCCTGTGCTTGGGCGCGCTTTGCGCGTCCGACTGCATCTCTCGGAACTGGCGACCATCTTCGACGCTTAGAACCCCGTCGAGGTAGACAACTGAGTCGCTCCTTCTTTAACTCCTCAGAAGGCACTTCGACAGCTCTGCCTGTAGCTCGGAAGGCATTTCCGGGTTCTTAGAAGCAGCTACGGAGAGCATCACCCTGGACAGTGACCCGCTTCATCGAGCAGATATCTCCTTGAGTGAGGTGGAAACTGCCATCAGCCGTCTGCCACAAGGGAAAGCGGCTCGTTGGGATAGCGCGCCCTGCGAGCTCGTCAAAGGCTTCGAGGACTTATTCGGAGGAGCCATACATCGAATCCTCGTCGAACCAAAGCTTCGCGAGTCTCTGCCGAAATTCTATAGGAGAATCACCATCTGCCTCGTCCCCAAAGTGCACGTTGGGTCCGAGTCTACGAGGTTAGAAGCCCATATCTCTGCCGAAGGCAGACTACTGAATCGTCAGCGGCGTTCTTCTCTATCGTCTGTGTGGCCACCTGCCATTTATCGTACTGAAATGCCAGACATACGCCGTTCCGGGAAGGTGTCATTTCTAGAACATCGCGTGCGTTTTCCGACGAGGTGGCCCTGGCCTTCAAGAACAACTCTCCTCTGGCAGTCATCTCTATCTGTCTGCGGTCCGCTATTGGCAGTTTGGAGAGAGAGTTCCTGGCCGCCCAGCTGTGCTCCAACGGCCTGCCTCCTCACTTCGTGAAATGGCTCCACCTGCTCTACACAGAGGCCGATGCTACCATCAAGGTCGATGGAAACTTCACCCGCCCATTCAGAATTCACAGAGGGCTTCGGCAGGGTTGTGCCTGCAGCGCAGCCCTATTTTCCATCTTCACCGGTCCCCTCCTGCGCCACCTAGAGAGAGTTCTAGGAAAGAAGAACATCCTGACGTACGCCGATGATATTCTCCTGCTGTTCCGCGACCAAAGACCATCGGTATACAAACCCTTCTGACTCGTTGTTGGAGAGGGCGGGATTTTCTACCGTCTGATTAGGGAAAAGGGATATAGAACGCGTACAGGAGAGTACGTGGCCTCGCGTGCAGATTCCCAAATAGGCGACAAGAAAACTTGTTTGTTTCAGTACTGAGTTAGGGGGGGGAGTTCCCTGCCCACAAGTTCTCCCCTGGTATAGTTGAATGATGATGAATATAAAAAATTGCCCCCTTCTGCCTCACTGAGAGCTGTAGGGTTCGCTTAGATAGAAGGAAAAATTCTGACTAATGGCCCTTCTAGGCTTTGGTGGCCATTCGTTCCTAAAATGTCGGCGTCTTCAGGTTACTGATGACGCCATCTCTTCAGGTTCCTTCAAGTGTAGAAGAGAGCGCATCCGCGACCTGGCTAACAAGAAGAAACTACGAAAATGCAGCTGCTCTTGGGGAATTCTGATAACATGCCGGAAAGGGCCTTGAAAAAGCCGTAGTGCTGTGCGTGAAGGCCACGCCGTTCTTGCGCATACGCACACGCACTGGGCGTCACATGCTGGAGCGCCCCCGCCTGTCCGCCGTTCCCATCTCACGGTATCTCCGGCGCTGGGCGCCTGTCGTCAAGATTGATGCTCCTTCGGGAGCCATACCGCGGACATCGCTCTGGGTCTGGTGCTTCTGCATGCCCTGCCTCATCCAGGACACCCGGCGTCGAGCCAGCCCGTCGACCAGACGCTGACCCACCGCTACTGGTTTTGTAGCGCCACCGTCCTCTCATCCAAGAGACGTTCTCCATCATCGACCTGCAGTCCTGGATCTTCGCGATGGGCCTCAAGGATCACGACATAACCAGCATTTCAGCGGCGAAGCACGTGATCTCCGTTTTTTTTTTCGTGGGTCCCTAAATGCATGGTGTCGCTGTAGATCTGTGATCTTCCATCAAACTGTGCAGTCAGGGCAGAGATGTCATTTACATATTCACTGTACATAGCATATATATAATTAGTTTTTTAATATCATCATCATTGTATATTTCATTATCATTCAATGATATTCACTGAAAAGATATCAATAAAATTATGTGTTAATTGTCAAGTGTCTATCTCTCCATTTCAGCTCAAGGCAACGCATTTCAAACCTGAATTTGGTCCTCTCATTATTCCATATAACCTTCATATCCCAGTACGACCATGAATCCTCCATAGACTACTATTCCATCTATTATCAAAATAAAAGTCGGGCTTATATACTTATTATAATAAAGTTTTGCGTGTAAAAATCCAATATGAGCTCTTTTTGAAAGCGTACATATATGGATTGCAATATATTAAAGACAACATTTATTTATATTTTCAATATATCAATACCTATTCTTTTTCTTTCTTATCTCCTCTCAATCATATTAGGGTATCAAACTTGTAGAGATTGAGACTTTTGATGGAGTGGGTGAAGTAGAATGCGTCTGCCTTTGTCATTAAGACTGGGAGCACTACTCAGTGGCAGGCTGACTTAGCTCCAAAAGAAATGGCCGCCTCTGACATGAGGAACACGCCATGTGCAGCCGTTCTTAACATGGAGTACAGACTCATCCTGTATCCCTGGATCAGGAGTCTTTACAGGGTACTATCAGCCAGGACAGCTGAGCCCAGGTTTTTTAGTGAGCTTGTTAAGCTCCCCCTCCTCCTTTTTCATTTGGGCTTGGGACCGGCAAAGGCAGAGTTATATATCAATAATTAAAATGTGTCAAACGAGATACTTCTTTCTTTTGGTGCTCAAATACCATCCTTCCACCATCTTGCTTAGAAAAAATATCAAAATATACATATAATTTCGATTTATTCGAATTAAAATATTATATCCATATTAAAATCAATATGATATTTTTCGAAATCTGGCATTATAACATATAGGATAAATACAAGAAATATAACGAGAACAATGCAGATTAGGAACTCTAGAATTCAATGTTCTAGAACATGGAACAAGTTTGAACATGTTTTGTCACACGGAGTCTAACAAACAATCAAACTGCAAGGTCATACATCGGCTGATTGCAACACATCAATATCTGACATGAATCTTCAAATTCCATTTCACATGGTGAATACGGATTTAATTTAAATCATGTGCTCATTCATCCTAATTTTGGAGTCATTGAGGATGTTTTTTTTTTTTTTTATTAAAAAGGCATATATTGGTTCAAAATATAATTTATTTTACCAATAT
Source organism: Cordylochernes scorpioides (assembly GCA_030710605.1). Classification (NCBI taxonomy): domain Eukaryota; kingdom Metazoa; phylum Arthropoda; class Arachnida; order Pseudoscorpiones; family Chernetidae; genus Cordylochernes; species Cordylochernes scorpioides. The sequence continues at coordinate 69,758,296 of CP092878.1, forward strand.
TTTAGTTGGCTGAACGCCAACCTTTCCAAGGTATTATAACATATTAATGTGTGTTTTGAAAATAGAGAAATCCATAAATAAATATTTAATTTAAAAGGCATATATTAAATCAAAATATAATTTATTTTACCAATATTTCAGTTGGGTGAACACCAATCTTTTTCAAGGTATTATAACATATTAATGTGTCAACAACAAACTCAGCGCCACATAACGTCAACAGCCTTAAGTTTTAAAATATATTTTTGCTTATATTCAATGGGGAGAAAAAATATTAGATATATATTTATATTATTGAAAAAACGTTTTATTTTTCTTTTTTTATCTCAAAATATTTCGAGAGATTGCTCACTCTCTATCAATTTATTGCACAGTAAACGTAATTAACAAATTCTTGTAGATAACACTATCAACTTTGTATTTATACTCAAACTATGTACTCGTATTAATGTCAAGACTTTTTCTTAGCAAAACTCTAAGAAAATATAGGCTAATAAATAGCTAGGAACAGAAGAAAGAATATAAAAATGATTCTATAAAAAGGATATTTAAATCAAAGGTTTCAATTATTTTTATTGAAATAAATTTTGGAATTATTCGGGGAATAGTAGTGTAGAGAATTGTCACGCAGAGACAATTTGTTATATGTAAAAAGTAGGCTCATTTATTCTAGAGTATAACATATTTCTTAATAACCGCATATATGACATAATAAAAATCATATTTTTATTATTCATTAATATAATTATAATTTAAATAATCATAGAATTAACACAGAGTTAATTTTTTAAAATCCTTAACAAAAGGAGTACAACGCAATATTGTTTTTTGTTTATACTTAGAATATCATATAGAATTGTATGTATGAAAACTGTTTGTTCTTAAAAATATAATCATTAAAATAAATTCAATTTTGGATATAACGTTATCATTTCAATTCAATCCACGACTGCATGAATGAATTGGTAACGTACCTAAAATACATCTTTTTTTACGACATATATATATTTATGCATTGCTCTCTATTTTCAAAAATATATATATGTAATAAATTGAGGTCTGGTAGCCTCTCGTAGAATCCTGTCGACTAACTTTGTGATGATGAAGTGTTGACTCTCGCTATACTGTGTTGACCGAGAGGAACAGTCAGGATGGGGAGTTTTCCAGTACCTCTCGACACCTTGTAAGTCCTTTAAAAGTTCTCACAGAGTACAGGCAGTCGTGGTCGAGGCAGAGTGGAAAGCTTGGGAATGTACACACAAAAAACGAAGACACAGTTGCACTAAGAAAGTTCCGTTAACAGATAAAAGTTGAGCTAGGAGCTAAAGATGGGGAGATAGAAGTTTCTTACTGATCTACATGATGGATGAGATGGATCTGAGGTACGGCCGACGTGGGCTCGCACAGATGCTGCACTAACTGTCAAGTGACTGTAAAGTGACTATATTTATAGGGTAAGACGGGGGGCCTTATACGACAGGGGCCGTTTCTGAGAAAGGGGGCTTTTGCATTCCACCAGATGTGAAGAGTGTGGGTGGTCTGGTCCATTTTTAGACCTTGTTGTGGGAAATCTAAATCTATCTCGATTTTGACGTTATGACTTCTATATCTTGCTTAGCTCAACTCTTAATCTATTACAGAGTTTTATTTATTTATCCTCAGTTTGTACAAATTACATTACATATGATGATGTAAAGACACATGTCAATAATGCGTATAATCATTTACAGATGTGTTTCTATTATACAACATTAAAATCGTGTTATAAGTTATATACAATATGGGGTTGTTGATTTAAATTACCATAGATGGGCCCCGGGAGTGAAAGGGTTTATCCGGGTTTAAGCGGGTAAAGCCTCTCTAACACAGGTAAGTAATTAAAATTTATTTTAATTAATTTAAACTGTGAGGGTTAAAAAGGGGTATAACAAGATGATTTGTTTGTATATATAAAAGTGAAATAAAAATGACATTTTTGTTTGATTTAAAAAATAAAAAGATGATTAAAATAAAATGATGACATAAAAATTCACATTCGAAGAGAATATTGGCGGGCGTTGGAAAGGGTTAGTAGTTGAAGCATATGCAATTGTTAGGAGTGCACATGTAACCAAATAATCAGGTCCAGGTACAAAGCGAGGATATAGACTTGAGCGTCTTCCTTGGCAATGTTTCACTTGCGATCCTATATAAGGGTTACAGTGCTTTGTCACAATTTTAGGATTATTGGGTTAAAAGTTGTTGAAGAAAAGTTGCTTATTAATATGATTGAAAGAGGTGGAATAGAGTCATGCGATAAGTAGAATTGTTGTAGCGACAGTAGGTGGTCTAACTTGACTCGAAATCAAAGGTTGAGCGTGGTCCGCTAGAGCTGAAAAAAAATTGAAAGTTGAAAAATTTGAACGCTTTGGGATGCGTTGGTGATTGTGCTCTGCGGATGAAATGAAATAAACTCTTGAAGCGTGTTCAGGCCAGAATTTGGGATTTTTAAATCTGGGGAAATGTGTTCAAAGAGTTTGTTGAAATATGAAATAAAAAAAATTGCCAAGCAGTGCTCTCGTTTTTCTACAATGAATTGAAGCAATGGCTTCAAGCAATGGCAAAACATAGTGATGATAAATTCTAGGGAATTGTTTAAAGATAATTTGATTGTTGAAAACGATTGTTGTAGATGCCCGATAGTTGATGATAAACATTGTCATATAATAAAGTTATTTAAACAAATATAAAATATAGTGAATAGAAATATAGAAATATGATTGCGGGTACAAAAAGTGTAAGTGGACAAAATTAAACATGTAATATATAAAATATATAATAATTAAGAAAATAAAAATGATTTTTGAAATAATTAAATGTTTTGCAATACTAAAATAATATCATGAAAAATAAAAATAAATTTGATTCAAGCTTTTTTTAAAAATAATGTTGGACTAAAAATTGATTATATAATTGAAAGATAAAAATAAAACTAATTATTCAAGATTTTATACAAAATTTAGAATATAATTGAAGGTTATTAATGATTGGATAAATGTTGGATAGTGTAAAATTGAACAAAAAGTATTTCTCTTGAAAAGAAGTTACAATTGTTGTGTGTAGATCATATCCCATTGGTAAACATCGGTATTTCTATGACTCTCTGAAGCCGAGAATACGTTAAATGACATTTTCATTTGTCCAAAATGGTGATATGTAGAGAATGATTTCTCTTTTGCGCAATAAAGTCTATATAAGACTTAACCAAATTGTTTTAATTGGTGATATCAATTAACATGTAAAATGTTTAATGTATGTTGTGTGTGTGTGACAATTGACAATTAAAACATTTTTATTGTCATCTCGACAATATTACAAATTATTCAAGAGAACAGTTTAAGAAAGAATGAAAATATATACAGAATTGAAATATATACATATTCATAAGATGATGTAGGATGAAGGAAGGCATCCCCTGCGCACGAGGGTCCTCGTCCAGGCGATGAGCGGGTCCTCCACTCCACCGAGCCCAACCTGGACAAAGTGGCGATAGACGCGCAGCTTTGCCGACGCCAGGATGGTCAGGGCGTCGTCCTCAAGGCCGGACACGCCGAAGATCCAAGCCTGCAGGTCAGGGGGCCGCCCTATGATGTTAAAGGCCTCTCTAATGAGAGGCCTGATGGAGGGACAGCACCAGTAACGGTGGCTGAGGGAGCGGTCGATGGACCCGCAGGCAGGACAGGAGGGGCCGACCGAGGCAGGATGGGCCGGATGGGGCAGGGCGTGGAAGGCCAACTTGAGGGCCGCGTCGGCCTCGTGGCCCGAGAAGGCGCAGCGCCGCAGCGAGGCCCAGTCGATCCTAGATGGTGGTGGACTGATGGTGGGCGACCATCTCGAGGTGTACCTTGAGATGGGCGTGGCGGCGAGGCGCGGGCGATCCAGGGCCCGTCGGGCCGAGCGGGTCATGAGGCCGTTGAGGAACGTGGTAGCCGTCCCCCGCAGCACCACGGCCGCAGCTAGGGAGCTAGATGAAGGCGTGGACTCCGCCCCGAAGCCCACGGCGTTCTCGGAGGTCAGCCTCCGACAGAAGGCGCCCAGGGCCGCGGCGTCAGCCAGGGCCGAGCGCGTAGGTCGGGCGGTGAGATGTTCCTCCACGGTGAGGTCCCGGACTCGGGCTCCGCGCCAGCGGGCGGGGGCCAGGAGGTCGGGAGGGCGGAGGAACCGGCAGCCGCCGATGATGGGGAGGTCCAGCAGCTGAGCAGTGGAGACCGCCCGGTGGTTGAGGCCCAGGATATTGGAGGCCTCCTCCCAGAGCTTCAGCAGCCGGAGACGGCGGGGCTGGAGACGGGTGCCGTCCGGTGGAGGGTGGATCCAGGCTTCCCCGCTGTTGCCGCCGACCAGCCAGCTGAAAGCATTTCTGCCTCCGCGGAGCGCGACCTGCACCCCCTTGAGGCAGGCGAGCTGGAGCTGGGTCGCGAGGTTGAGGAGGCCGAGGCCTCCGATGGTGACCGGCCTCGCCATGACGTTGGCGGGAAGTCACGCCGTGTGGTCTGGCCCCCAGACGAACCTCGCCAGTCGGGCCTGCAGCTTGGCGATGGTCGGGGGTGATGGAAGGTATCCATGCAGGTGGTGCTGGATCGTGGACCCCACCAGCGTGTTCGCCGCTCTTGCTCGTCCGACGAGGGAGAGGCCGCGGGTGAAGGGCGTCCATCTGCGGCACGCAGTCTCCAGGAGGGCCAGGAGATGCTGCTCCCGGTGGGCGACGGTGCTCCTGGGGGCGATGTCGAGCCCGAGGATCCTAATGGAGGTGGTCGACCAGGAGGCGCCGAGAGGGGAGTCGCCGCGGTTGCGCCAGGCGCCGCACCAGAGACCAGCGCTCTTCCGGAGGTTCACGCCAACCCCGGAGGCCTGCTTGTACTCTTCGAAGACGGTCGCCACACGTTCGAAGTCTCCGTCGCGATGGAATAGGAGGAAGATGTCGTCGGCGTAGGCGATGACATTGCCCACGCCGAGGGTCAACTCCAGGCGACGTAGCAGCGGCCCCGTGGCGATGCTGAAGAGTGCGGCACTCCCGGCGCAACCCTGTCTTAGGCCGTTGAGGAGTGGGAAGGCGGTGGTGTAGAAGCCTCCGGCCCGGATGGTGGCGTCCGCCCCGGCGTAGAGGATGTTAATCCAGGCCCTGAAGGCCGGCGGGAGGCGGAGGGACGTTAGCAGGGACTCCAAGAAGCCGCGGTCTAGTGAGTCAAAGGCGGACTCCAGGTCTACGCCCATAACGGCCAGCGGCGAGCCCAGGGCGGTGGCTTCCTCGACGGCGTCCGTCACCATGGCGATGTTCCATGACGGGGACCTCCCGGGGACGGCGTAAGTCTGGCATTCCGGCACAAGGGTCCGCAGGTGGGGCTTGAGGCGCCGGTGAAGGATGGCGGCCAGGACCCTGTAGTCGGCCGAGGGCAGCTCGACGGGCCTGTAACCGTCACGGCCGCGACCTCCGCGGGCCTTGGGCACGAGGCAGATGGAGCTGCGCCGCGTCGACGGAGGCAGGGCACCGCGGAGCCGTGATGCCGCGAACACCCGGGCCAGAGCTTCCGCGAAGAAGTCCTCGCTGAAGGCGACGAGGAGCTCGCACGGCAAGCCGTCCCAGCCGGGGGCCTTTCCGCGAGGGAGGTGCTCGATGGCGTTGGCGATCTCGCTGGGTCTGATGTCCGGCCGGTGGAGCGGGTCCTCCTCATTCAGCTCGCGGGTGGTGGTGGGCGCGCTGCTGGCGATGAAGGCAGCTCCCGCAGCTGGATCGCTGGTGGGACGGGCGAAGCGGGGCTGGAAGGTCGCGTACGCCCTCCGCCGACGCTCGGGGCCCTCGATGATGTTATCCTGCTCGTCCCTGATGACGCTGACCGGGTGTCGGAGGCGGATGGCGCGCGCCAGGTCCGGCAGCGACGGGTAGTCTGCCCGGATGGAGGAGGCCTCGAGCTGCGCCGCGATGTAACGTCTCGCCCTGTAGACGTAGCTGTCGCTGGCAGCGTGGCGCGGGTCGTGCAGGGATCTGGCCTCCGCCAGCAGCCCCGCCTTGATGGAGGTCCACCTATCCCAGAAGGTCCCGTCGTCGTCATCGTGCGCTGTGTCTTCCTCCAACTCCCGGATGTAGCCAGCCAGATGTTCGAGAGCAAGGCCCGAGCGGAGCATCGCGGCCAAGCGAGGCTGGGTGGGGGAGGAGACGGCGGTGGGCGGGCCCACCTGGAGCAGCACGAGGCGGTGGTCCGAGAGGTGGTAGTGGCTGGTCGCGTAGATGGACACGCGATCCAGGACTCCAGCAGGGACGAGGATCCGGTCCAGGCGGTTGGATTCGACTTGGTCGCCGTGCATGGCTACTCTGGTGGGCAGGTGGGCGGCGTCGAACTGGGTGGCCACGTCGACCAGCGCGGCCAGGTCCAGAAGAGCGGCGAGGGCATCCGACGATGACGAGGGGCCCCGATCCCTGATATTAAAATCGCCGATGATCCAACAGGCCTCCTCCTGTGCCGCTGTCGCCGCCAGGAGCTCCAGTTGCCGGTTTCTCTCCCGGGGTTCATGCGCCAGATGAACGGCGATGGCCTTCATCTCCTCGCCGCGGACATCTATGGTTGCCAAGGCGATGTGGCCCGGCCACAGGACGCGCTGTTGTATTACGGCTACGCCTGGCCCCAAGACGCAGGCGAGTCCGGATCCCGAGATGGCTAGGGGATGGGCCAATACAACAGCGTTGTAGCCGAGGCAGAGGTCTTGGCCGCTGCCCAGATGAAATGCGTTTGTCTCCTGGACAAACGCGATGTCCACGTGATGGTGCCTGAGGAGATGACAAAGGGCAAGGCTCCTCCCCCGAGTGGCGAGCCCTCGCGCGTTGATGGTGGCGACGCGGTGGTTCATTGGCGCTGTAGGTCACGCAGCACCCTCCTGGTCTTCTGGAGGGTTTTGCGGATGGTGGAGTTGGAGTCTGGGCACGAGGCCCTGAAGGTTTCGTGCAACTTGTCGAGGGTGGCGACCTGTTCCTCTGTCAGCGTGGGCGCTAGCCTCTTCATCGTGGTTTCAGAGGTGAGGAGCTGCTGTGCTTCCTTGCAGTTTAGGCCGGACAGCTTGTCCCAGTCGATGGAAAGGGTGGGGGTCTCCTCGATGTGCTTCAGCAGCTGTTTGAGTGCGGATTCTCCCCGGGCAGGCGTGGAAGGAGGTGAGGTCAGCTTCTCCACCGACATCTCGTGGTCGAGCGGAGAGATGCGAGGCTCGAGGGGCCGCGGGGCAGCCAGGAGAGCAGGGAGGGCGGCATGGGCGGGCTGGGCGAGATCCATCGGTTCGGCAGGATGGGGCGCCGAGGGGATCGCTTGAGCCTCGGGTGATGTCTCCGCCGGTGGAACTGGGGACGCCGGTGTAGCGGGTACAGGTGCGGGCTTCCTTGGCTGCTGAGGAGGAGGAAGAGGGTGGGGGGGCCTTGCGTCGGTGGGAGACGCTGCTTGCCTGGGGCTGCTGTTCTGCCTGGCGAGCGCTGGGCAGTTGGCTCTGCGGTGGCCCTGTTTACCGCATTTTGAGCACTTGATGCCAAAGGAGAGGTAGGCCGGCAGGTTGTCTCCTCTGGACTTGATGTCCAGGCGGGTGGGAAGCTTCTCCAGGGTGATGCCGTCGTGGAGCAGTACGAAGGCCTCCCGGCGGCCATCGGTGAAGGTGTACTCGCCCATTTTGACCAGGATGGGGGCGATGGAGGTGGTATTTCCAAACGGTCGCAGAGCATCCACGACGGCTTTATCCTCCACGAAGCCTGGCAGGTTGGCGACGACGATTCGCTCGGCCCTCTTGCGGTAGGGGAAGACCCTGAGGGTCGTTCCCTCGATCTCTAGGCCGCCTTCAACCAGACGGCGCGCATGATCCCTGGTCGCCAAGCCCACGATGTAATGGCCGTTCATCCTGTTGAATTGTGTTATTCCTACAGGCCCTCCGACTACCTTGCCCATTGCCTGGAGGTAGGAGTAGTCCGGGATATCAGGGCACAGCTCCACGAAGATGTAGTTTTTGTGGGAGGAAGAGGTCTGCCTCGCCTTGGCCTCGGCGATGTTCGCGCCTGTCGCCTTATCTCCCGAGGCGGCACTGTTCTCGGCCCTGTTGGCCGCTTCCGCTGCTGGGGGCTGCGCTGCTCTCTAGGCTTGTTGGGCTGCCTTGCAGCGTGCTCAGGTGATGTAGAGCCGCGGCGCCTCTTCTTGCCCTACACGACTGTGTAGCCGTCGTTCGCGTCCACCTCCGCCATCTCGCTGTCGGCCCAGTTGAGCGAGGCCAGGCTAGCTGGAGTTGCGCTGGTCGTAGCAGCAGTCTTCGGCGCCGTGACCTCACCACGCTCGGCGGCCAGATTTGCATGCCTTCCGCCTGCCGGCGAATTTGCATTTCTTTGAAATTCAGTAGAATTTTCGTTAGCTTTCATCTCAATTCTATTTTTCGGCGATAATTCCTCGCCTGGTTGAGACAGGATGCTGGGCCTTTCAGGCACTTGTTCAGCAGAGCCTGGGCTACCTTTCGGTACAGAATTCGGCATGTTGACCGACATTTGCACACACGCCAGAGGCGAAAACGGCGGAGCTCGCGAAAGCGTGGCCGCTCGCCCGAGTGTGTGTGTGTGACTATTTTTTTTTTTTTTTTGACAATTAAAATAATTTTATTGACTGTCAGTCAATGTTACAACTCAACCAAAAGGGTGAAAAGAAATATTTACATTTAACAGTTGTCAGGAATCAAGGCATCGCCGCCTAAGTCTGGCCATATCGGTGCCAACATCGGGATGGTAGCCCCGAGCCAGTTCTATGGCCGCGCCGAGGAATTCAGCGAGGACCCCCTTCAGCGCAGGTGAAAGTTTCGTCATGAGGGACGCTCTGTCTTCGGTAAATAAAATGGCATCCCTGAGGTCATTAACATCGAACCCTGAATCATATAAGGGCTTTAGGCAGGTCATGTGCTTCAGTTTTCTGAAGATTTTAATAATCATGATATCCTCTTGCTCTTGTGTTATCTGCTCCTCGTGGGGAACGGGCGGTGTCGGCCCAGCAGGCCGAGGCGCAGGCAGTGGGAGTGTTGAAATCACTGCGGCTGGTGAGGATGCAGAGGTCTCCTCAGTGGTGGTCATGTCGACATCCGGTGTATGGGTTGCAGGCCCGAGGGTCCCCTGCGCAGGCAGAGGGCCACACGGGGTAGTGAAGTCCGGCCGGGCGGGAGGCTTCGGCTCAGTCGCCGCCGAGCGAGGGCTCGCGGGGTGCTCGGGTGCAGGGGCCTCTGGTGGAGGGGCAGGAGCCGCCACCTGTACAAAAGAGGCCGGCAGTGCTGGTGTAGACGGCCGGGGCGCCGTAGATGATATGGATGCAATTCGGGCATCTGGTGGAGCGCCGGAAGGCCCGAGAGCTGGACTGGGAGGCGCCGGCGCAGTAGGCGCGGCCGAAGATCGTCCAGGCAGCCCATGCGCGGTCAATGGTGGGAGGTCGGTGGTAGAGGGCGGTGAAGCCCGTCTGGAGGTGGTGGACTGTCCATGGAGTAAAGGGCAGTTGGCTCTTCTGTGCCCTTGTCCGTGGCACCTGGAACACCTGATGCCATAGGACAGGTATGCGGGCCATACCTCGCCTTTGATTTTCATCTCGAGGCGGGTGGGGAGCCTCTCGGTGGTTACTCCTTCGTGGAGGACAATGAAAGCGTCTCGGCGGCCGTCGTTATAGATGTAAGGGCCGGCTTTCATTAGTTTGGGCGCGATTGAAGTTACTCGCCCTTAGGGTGTTAGGGCGCTGATGATGGTAGAATCCTCCACGAAGAAGGGGAGGTTGCCCACGGTGATTTTCATCGCTCTCTTGCGGAATGGGAAGGCCCTGAAGAGAGTGCCTTCGACCTCGAGGCCCTCGCTGATGAGGCGCTCGGCCAGGCCTCTGTTGTTCAGTCCCATCAGGTAGTGCCCGTTGATTTTGGAGACCTGGTAGACATTGTTGATTCCACCGATTATCCTGTCGACGGCCCTTATGTAGTGGTAGGGCTCAAGTTCGGGGCTGTGCTCCACGTAGACGCAGTTGTCTTCGGCGGAGGACGCCTGCCGCGCCCTGGCCTCCGCGATATGCGCTCGAGTGGTCTTGATCTCTTCCGCCCGCGGCACCCATCCCGTGGACGATCGTGGCCGGGGAATGGCTCGTGCGCCCCTGGGGTTAGAGTAATGTCTAGCCGCTGTGGGTGAATCCGCCTAATTGCGGCGCCTTTTTCGACTCTTGATGACGGTGAAGTCTTCGTCCGCTCCAGGGCTTGGGTCTTCGGTGTAGTCCGCCCAGTTTCCCAGGACACGGGAAGCGCCATTAGATGACGTGGCTGCTGCCGAGCCGGTCGTGACGTCACCGCGCATGGCGGTTAGATTTGCATTCCTATCGCCTGTCGGCGGATTTGCATAGATTTGATTTTTGCCTGAAGCATTTGAATTTTTGTTTTGCGGATCTTCTTTCGAAGATAATTCCGCACATGATTGAGTTTGTGCGCCGTGCCTTACAGGCTTTTGTACGGCCTTTGAAGGGCTTTCAGCCCGTACCAGATTCGTCGCTATACGCGACATTTTTCAGCTCGCCCGAGGCGAAAAACGCGGAGCTCGCGCGACGCGTGGCCGCACGGTCAATGTGTGTGTGTGTGTGTGTGTTGTGATTAAGGCGTTGGTGAGATTTGTAAGAAAATCTAAATGGTTAGTGTGAAACATGTGTTTAAAAAAAATGGCGCATATGAAGATAGCGGTCAATAACATCTGCCATGATCGGGGAGAAGGACGTTGGACGGGGATATGTAACTTAAATAGATCGTCGTGGGTGGTCAATCATGGGAGGATGTTTTGCTATGTTTGTCCTTTACTTGAAACTGATTTTCTCTCTCTTCTTTTGTTGAAGTTTTGGCAATTTTCTTGCCTATTTGAAAATATATTTTTCTCGATGTTCGTAAGTGGTTGTGTTTTCGAAGTTGTTTAGACTTAGTAAAAAGGTTATTCAGTGATGTCAGGTTTAGATGTGTGGTGAAAGTTCGACTTTCGACGTGGACACGCTTTGGGGTGAGTGTGTCACAGGCATGAAGGCGTCTTTGGCCTGAAAAGTGAAAAGGTTTTGTGATGTGGCGCTGTGACACGAAGTGGAAAGTTGTGAATGAAAAAGTGTCACGCGAAGTCTTTGTTTTGGCACAAAATCTAACCTGTTTCACCATAAATAACAAATTTACTAAAGTCATGGGGGGTGGTTGTACGAAAACATATCGAGAATATTTATATTGTTAGTGGATGTGGCACGTTTAATGCGAAATTTTGTTGCGACGATATGGAGCTTGTGTGGCACGAAATTGGATTTGCGTGTGAAATCGCGCACTAATAATTGTTGTCAATTGGAGATAGTGATGTGAGTGTGTCGTAACGTTTGTTGAGAGAGATTTGTTGATGATTAAATATGCATGTAAAAGGAAAAGACGAGGGAGTGTATTTATCCTCGAATATTAACTTGTTTTGGGGAAGGACAGTTGTTTTCCTAGTTGTAATTTTGAAGATATTGTCTCTCAGGAGAGAAATCACAAAATATTTCTGAAATTAAAAATGCGTTTCACCTATGTTAATTTATATTTAAAATTTGAATATATATATTTTTTAAATCGTTGATTATGGTAGTTAAAATGTTTCTTTTAAAAGGGCAATGTCGTGATAGTGACGAGAATAGTTTGAATTGGAGCATTTAGTTGAAATGGTGAATATGACAGTGATTTTTGAAAATTTGTAAGTATTAGATTAAGAAAGGGGTGTTTTGGTAAAATATAACTAATAAGAAAAACAAAAATAAGTTTAGGATTATGATGAATGAGAGATTTTTAAAAAATAATAATAATGATTTTTTTTTAAGTTGTAGATTTGGAAAATGCCATTTTAGGTAAATTTAGGAAAGGCATGTAAGATTAGTAAATTGGTAAAAATGCGTGATGGGCGGATTTTTTTTAAAGTAAATTTGAGAGTAATAACTTGAAATTTATAATTTGATTAAAAATTAGAGTAAATTTGATAAATGAGAGTGTGAAAGTTTTAAAAATTGAATAAAAATGATATAAAAAGGTAAAAATTGATTTTAAAATGCTCAAAGTGAAAATATAAATACAAAATTTATGGGGAATCAAGTTGTGAACTTGAGGATAAAGTTATGTAAGATTTTAAAAATTACAGTTTTGAAGATAGTTCAGTCAGGAGACTTGATCTTTGGTGGTCGTCCTGCTGTCGTGGAAGTCGCTCCATGTAAAGCTTGTAGAAGCTTGTAACTTCTGGAAAGTTGTTTGTCGCTTGTTGCCTTGAGCATTGTCTCGACGATGTCAGGTCGAAGGTGTGGAACTTGTCACAGTGTTTGGATCATTCTGCTCCTCGATGTCCATGACTTGCGGGAAGTTCGGCTGTGTCGTTGGGGTGGTCAGACAGCTTGCTCCTGGCGTTGGCGATCGGTTAGCAGGCCTGCGGAGGTTCCTTGGGGCGTCGTTTCTTCCGTAAATACCTCTTTTTGGAGAAGAGATTGCTTGGTCGTTTCGTTAGAATGGTCGGTTTGTTCCTCCATCTTTGCTCTTTCTCGCTTCCTATCTGAACAGTCTTCTTACCTCTTCGATGTGTCATCCTTCGTTTTGGTCATCCTGTCGGCTATCTGTAATGAGTTGAAGTCCGGTAGCCTCTCGTAGAATCCTGTCGACTAACTTTGTGATGATGAAGTGTTGACTCTCGCTATGCTGTGTTGACCGAGAGGAACAGTCAGGATGGAGAGTTTTCCAGTACCTCTCTGCACCTTGTAAGTCCTTTAAAAGTTCTCACAGAGTACAGGCAGTCGTGGTCGAAAAAGAGTGGAAAGCTTGGGAATGTCCACACAAAAAAACGAAGACACAGTTGCACTAAGAAAGTTCCGTTAACAGATAAAAGTTGAGCTAGGAGCCAAAGATGGGGAGATAGAAGTTTCTTACTGATCTACATGATGGATGAGATGGATCTGAGGTACGACCGACGTGGGCTCGCACAGATGCTGCACTAACTGTCAAGTGACTGTGAAGTGACTTTATTTATAGGTTAAGACGGGGGGCTTTATGCGACAGGGGCCGTTTCTGAGAAAGGGGGCTTTTGCATTCCACCAGATGTGAAGAGTGTGGGTGGTCTGGTCCATTTTTAGACCTTGTTGTGGGAAGTCTAAATCTATCTCGATTTTGACGTTATGACTTCTATCTCTTGCTTAGCTCAACTCTTAATCTATTACAGAGTTTTATTTATTTATCCTCAGTTTGTACAAATTACATTACATATGATGATGTAAAGACACTTGTCAATAATGCGTATAATCATTTACAGATGTGTTTCTATTATACAACATTAAAATCTTGTTATAAGTTATATACAATATGGGGTTGTTGATTTAAATTACCATATATATGTAATATTGCTGCAATGTGCCTACGTATGGATGAACTGGCAGTCGTGTACGTGAGGCAAGTGTTGAAGATCTTCCCACACGCGGACAACAAGAAGCAGAGGCAGGGCTAGATGTTAGCACAAAGAGGGATTGGGGGACAGCCCACGGGACAGAGGAAGAGGCCATGACACCAACTTTGATGATTATCACCGAGACTTGGAGGGAGAGTGTGTGAAACAGACAGGCTGAAGCGAACTGCCGAGAAACACCCCCTAGAACCATCTGCTGACCCCCTGCCAAAACTTGTCTTGTTTTCAGGGGTCGTCTATAATGAGTCCCTGGGGGCCGGCCCCACATGGGCGTTGGCATTTTTCTCCCCTCTGTCCTCAGCTGTCCCCAGCTGACCGCTCTTTGGATTTTTATTTAGACGTCACCATTTTTAGTTCAAATACAAATAAGGGTGTACAGGTTATATTAATAAAAAAAGATATAGCATATATACAAAATATGGGGTGGTAGCAAATAGAAACTATACATTTTAATAGAAGGTAGGATATTTTAAGGCATCGGCTCTAACTAATTAGAAGATATGTGGCATATACTAAAAGTGTCATTATTAAACAGTTTAAAATATACGATATATATATGTCATAATATTACCCTTCCAGGAATAATAAAGTAAATCTACAGTCGACCAGAGAGAGACGTAGAGAGGAGGATGTAAAGGCCAGTCACTTGATATATCAGTCACATTCCAAGGGGCCCATTTTCGTAGAACCTCAGGACTATTTTTGGACAGTTGGGGGGGTGGTGTGCGACACGAACGGTCGTTCAGCGGTGACATCCCCTCGCGCTCCCTCACTCTCGCTAGTTGCCTGGAATTTCTCTTCCAAACTTGTGGTTTCCTTATTTCTCGCTCCCCACATTATTATCACTATATTGCCACACAGAAGAGTCGACAGGATAAGACCTGGCCGGGAAGCAAATCCCTCATATACCGGAGTATGAAGAAACAAGAAGCCAAGCCACGATGATCGGCCAAACCCAACTCAACTGTAACCACTCCTCTTCGAGCCCTCAGCCCCTTCTTCGCCAACCTTTGAACCGTGATCCCGAAGAAGTATTCACCTACGACGGAGATGGAGCTGCCACGCACTTCTCCCAGCACTAGATCTGCCCAAGAACGACCACCGTGCCAGGGCAGGACACCTTCCTCCATCATGAACAAGACTCCGCCATATCCCTACCGCTACTGTGAAGTACAACACTGGTACGCACAGTGTCACAGACACAACTCTCCCGAAGCTCAATGAACTTACCTGCGCCCTAAACCAACATAACTCGTGAGTGTAATTGTTTTAACTCCTACCATTCATTCTTTAAATAAGTCATTCCTTGTAAATTGTCCCAATATATACATAATTAGCTCGATTTATTCTCTCCACGCCTATTAACAATGATTTTATTCTCCATACTATATATCTAGATATTTGTAACTCATTTAATTAGTTGCCTTACCAGTAGAATTTAACAATCGTCATTTTAATTAAATAATTTCCATTTTAAACGTAACTTAAAAAAATGGAATTCTACCTATTAATGCTTTACGATTTTTACTATTAACAATAGATTTTTCATAATCAATTTATCTATAAAAATATGCCTTCAGCACCTAAACTTTTGTATACCTATTTGTATATGACCTCTCCTACTTGTAAGCACGGCTCACGAAAAATAATTTATTTCCCTAAACGACTCAAAATTCACCCTGTAATTCAGGCGTCGAAGAAGTCCAACCACCACGTGAGCCTTGCTTACAACCAACGCTTGGTGACTCTTATCTATCTTCCCCTGAATGCCCCTCTCATTCTTACAACTTTGTTAACCTTATACCAGCTCAGGACCTTTTATAGAATTATTGAGTAATCAATTATCGAACTTCTATATTGTCATTTCAAAATCCTAATCTTCGCCCTTCATTTATGATAATATATTTCGTAGTTCATCTCTAGCATATCCACCGACCCACACCATCTAGCCAATGGTGTGTTCGTCACAGGATGCAGATTGACTAACTGATAGATATTTATCAACTCCTTTTTGTTCGCACTTGAACAATCTGCATCGAGCGGCACAGTTCGCTTCTTCTTCTCGCGCCACACGATCGCCACACGGACCCTGTCTTCAAATTTATGTTTGTCCCTTGTTCAAACCAGCACGATATAGCCTACCTCCGATATTTCCCACGGAGGTACGTTAAACATCGTCGCTGATTCTGTCCGGTCTGTCATCATTTCGCGCAGACATGGGTTTTAAGTTCAACCCACCGCGAAATCATCGCCTTGCACAAGCTCCCACGACGGTTCAAACATCTCGTGTCCGAGCAGCTTGTCACTTGTAACGGACAACGCAGTCCTCGTCCCAATTTTTGGCACTGTGCGCGCATACTTTCCGCAAATTAAATATAAGTCCATTCGACTTCCTCACCTACACACGGGACTTTTCCCCTCGGACTCGCTACACAAGTAACTACATAGATAAGGTAGAATGGCCCAGGGCAAGTTTCCCCTCGCTCTGTTCGCCAAGGTTCTAACATTGTATGCAGTCCTATATTTACCTCAGTCCTGAGCTCACACAATTGCCAACCTCAACCTCATTTCTCGTACTCTACACCTATAGCATAGAAAGCCCATGCCAAGTTTCCCCTTGCCATGTCCGCTTGAAAAAGATCTTAAAGTGTAGAGTCCCCCAGTCTTAATGACCTTCAGAATTTCATCATGTGTATGTGACTCCCCTTCTCCTTGTTCACACTCCTCAATAACATTTCCCTTATAATACATTGAATGTTATTGTATATAGCCTTTTGTAGCTTTGATATTATCCAAAATTCCATTAAATATCAAACTCTCCGGTTTTGTAAAACTGCTTGTAAATAATATTTACTTGTGTACTATACAATATTTTATTTACATAAAACTATGTCACCATTACCTTAATTAATTTCAACTGTAAAATTGTTTTCTCTATTCCTGGCTTCTCCAGCTTTAAGTATACTCAAACCATGTTCAGCCTTCTTCAACGGGGGCCATATGTCATAATATTACCCTTCCAGGAATAATAAAGTAAATCTACAGTCGACCAGAGAGAGACGTAGAGAGGAGGATGTAAAGGCCGGTCACTTGATATATCAGTCACATTCCAAGGGGCCCATTTTCGTAGAACCTCAGGACTATTTTTGGACAGTTGGGGGGTGGTGTGCGACACGAACGGTCGTTCAGCGGTGACATCCCCTCGCGCTCCCTCTCTCTCGCTGGTTGCCTGGAATTTCTCTTCCAAACTTGTGGTTTCCTTATTTATCTCTCCCCACATTATTATCACTATATTGCCACATATATATATTTATATATAGATTTATATGAATACTAGCGGACGTACCCGGCTTCGCCCGGGTTTTACCCGAGTACTAACGAATCTTTCGATAAAGTGAACATTTTTTCCCGGTCCCTTGAAAAATACTCGATAAGTTGAATAAAATCAATATTAATTGGTTCCCTCGGTAATTGGAAGTTAAAGGAATAGTATCTTGCCTTGGAATTGTATCATTATTCTTGTCTCAAATAAATTGCCGTGTCATCCTGAATTTTGTCTTTCCTAATTTTCTACATTACAAAATCATCGTATCATCATGATAATATTTAGAGCAGATTGTTGAATTATAACAGATAAATTAGAATATTTATCTTGATTATTTTAAAGCGAAAAGTTATTTCAAAAATTTTATTTGCTAGAAACCTTCCCAGTACTATACTAAATAACTTCCCAAAGTTTCATGGCGTTCCAATGAGTGGTTTGGTCAGGCATAAAGGACAAACAGACACACACACACATACATTCATTTTTATATATATATAGATAAATGAAGACGGCATCCAATTTGTACATTTTAACGCTTCAAAGATAATGCATAGAACTACAAGTTAAATACTAAACTATAACATAAATAGAACTAAAGGAAAAATGTACACTTTTAAATTGTAAAATTAAGAAAAAGGTATAAACTGATTGTATTACTAAAGGATTTTGACATATATTATCGATGTAAAAAATCAAGGTTTAATTTATATTTATTCCAATAGATGGCAAAATCAGCCAATCACGTTCAGTTAAATACGATCAGATGATGCTTTTGTATTAGTTTAAAACACGTTCTTTATTTTGCATCAAGATAATTTATCAAGAAACACAGGGATACGGAATTAAATGTATATTTTAATAGGGGGTGGTGGCCATCTTTAAAAGACAAAGAGATATTCTTTGGGTAAAGTTTTTAACCAGCAATAATCGCGCCTCGGAAGATCCTCATTGGCTACGATATCGCCTCTGCGCAAAGAGATATTCTTTGTTATTAGGAAAACATACACGCAAAGGAATTCATTCCACGTATCTTTTGAACTCGATGGTTATGTTTTTTTTTTTTTATTTGACATATCAGACGTGAAAGCACAGTTTGGGATACTTGCGCCTGTAAGTACCAGATTTAAAAAAAAACTTCACAATATCTTAAATATCTTATTTTTGAAAAAGGAATGTTCAGAATATAGTATTCTATCTCATATACGCGAAAATATTTTATAAAAGCACAATTTTCAACTGATTATACAAGTCAGCTAATGTTTTTCTTCCCTAAAACAAAGAACGCCTGCATCTGTGGTTTCACTTTGCCGATAATGAAGGATAATGGTCAGTATTATTACACTCTAGATTACCACTTGACGGTCAAAAATTAATTTTGAAGAAAAGCTGCAAAGTGTATCATCGTATAGTTAGCGTCTAACACTGTAGGATTATCATTTGATTCCGTATAAGTAGGATTATAAAAACAAAGAAGGTATATCCTGACCACGAGCACATGTGCTTTTTAGATGGCAGAACGCCATCTAGTGGAACAGAAATCAACTAAACGTTGATTTAACCTGTTCCCTGATATTTGACTAACCCATTTTCTTGAGAGAGAGAGAGAAATAGACATTTGAACACCTTTATTGACATCTTGTCAATTAGGTTTTACAAAATAGATGCAGAATAATGGGAATATTTACAATGATTTATGAGTGAGGGAGACTCCACCATCTTGATAGGGTCCTCCTCCAGACCAGGTCTTCTTGGACCCCCCGCAACTACAGGCTCAGGAAGTGCCTATATATCCGCGCCTTTGCAGACGCGAGGATGGTCAGGGCGTCGTCCTCCAGGCCATGCCCGAAGATCGAGGCCATCAATAAGAAATCAAGATAAATCGAGAAAAGAATTATATTAATGGGTGATTTTCGTCTCTTAAAGAACAGAAATATAATCATTGAAAACATTAAGACGAGAAATGTTTCTTTCACAAATGATTAAAACTTCTACTGTCCTTTCTGCGATGGAAAAAAATATTTCTAAGATTCCACCCTTCAGTGTATCATATATAAGCAGAATGATCCAATACAGTATTAGAGCTCTAAAGAAGCGGTCTGGTAGATTAAATTGGCGAAACCGCTGGGAGGGTTCACCACTAATGAGCCAAGCCCTCCCAATATATTTTCATCGCAGAAAAGACAGTAGATGTTTGAATTATTTGTGAAATAAACATTCGGGGCTAAATGTTTTCATTTGTTATATATAGACGGCGCGTTATTGCTTTGTATTAATATAATCATTGTCAGAAATTGAATAAGACCAAAATATCTTAAGAAATATTTTTGTTGTTGTTGTATAATCTGCGCTACTAACAATATGTTCTCCACATTGTCAGAAATTATCTTCCAGAAACCATAGAAGTCTTATCAAGATGTTCTTGTGGTTTTTCATGAAGAACGGCACACACCAAGTTATCGCTCAGAATAAGTAATATTTTATTTTAAAACATATTTGAAATCTGTAAAAAAGGTTTTATGATATATAGAGACTTTTTCAAAATAGAGCAACCCATAAATATACCTATTTATAGACTGTTTTCCATTTTCAAGGAAATAAACCCTAACAAGCCTTTTTTGATATTAAATTGAAGCAACTTTTATAAGATTGTAATCAAATTTTGCAGGTTGATACCATTATTTTCGTGCCCTGAGGACAAGATAATTATAAACATATTCTCAGCATTTGTACTCCGTGTTAGGAGCAGCTGCACATGGCATCTGTTCCTCATGTCAGAGGCGGCCATTTCTTTTGGAGCTAAGTCGGCCTACCACTGAGTAGTGCTCCCAGTCTTTATGACAAAGGCAAACGCATTCTACTTCACCCAGTCATTATGGTTATCAAACAGACACCATCAAGGGTCACAACTAATTTGATTGAGTGGAGATAAGAAAAAGGAAGAAGAAAATAAACATATTATCTGTGAAAGGTTTTTGTGTGCTTAAGAATATTTTTCACATACAATAAATATTTTGAAACAAAATACAAACGAATAATTAGTACATGATCATCCATTAAATCAATTCAAACCTAGAAGAGATTTAAGTTCTGTTTACAAAGGGCCGGTTTGGAAATCCAATAAAGATATTGACCCATTACACTGTTCAACATTTTTGCCCAAGAGAACCTGATGGTGTTTCTAGTATAACTTTTCATGCTCAACTATAAATTCTAATAATAAATTCTCCATCACTCATGGTTTTTGGGTTACAGCCTTTTTTAGCATTGTTATATAGTAATAAATGCAAACAATGTTACGTAAGCATTTTTGCATAAACCTTGTTACACTACACTGGTTTATCAAAATATATACTACAACAATAATTCTTGTTGTAGGACACTTTTATCTGTCTAGCCTGTTTCTGAGAGGTGGTGTCTCTTTGTGCTATCCCAAACATGTTTTGAGGATCAATTTATGGATAACATATAATAAAATCCATACACACTCTGTTAGCATCTTTAGGTTATTGTAAGACTCCTAGTGTTCTCTGAGAATAAGCATTGCCATCCTGTAGATTCATGTTACTGAAAATGGTCTGAAACTTTGAAAACTTTGGACGGAAACAATTTCTGGAGTCAACATATAATCAAATCCATACACACTCTGCTAGCATATTTTGGTTATTGGAACACGCCTAGTGTTCTCTGAGAACACGCATTACCATCCTGTATATTCATGTTAGTGAAAATGTATTAACACAAAGCAATAACGCGCCATCTATACATATAAAATGAAAGGATTTAAAAGCACGAATGTTTCTTTTATACATAATACAAACTCTACTGCCCTTACTGCGATTAAAAAATATATATTGGGAGGGCTTGGCTCATCAGTGGTGAAATTGGCGAAACCGCTGGGAGGGTTCACCACTGATGAGCCAAGCCCTCCCAATATATATTTTTTCATCGCAGTAAGGGCAGTAAAGTTTGTATTATGTATAAAAGAAACATTCGTGCTTTTAAATCCTTTCATTTCATATGAAAATGTATTAAACTTTGATTCTAGGATTTAGGCCATCTACCGTTGTGTCATTAAATCATGTTTTGGGGGTAAATTTATGAGGAACATATAATAAAAGCCATACACACACTGTCAGCACCTTTAGGTTATTGGAAGACTCCTAGTATTCTGTGAGAACAAGCATTGCCATCCTGTAGATTCATACAAGGTATGTCCCATAAGTTCCCGGACTGGGTCCATAAAAAAAATTAATAAATGAAAAATGTAAATGAATTTGACTGTTTATTATAGAAAAAATATCTGGCAACACGGTGGTGCCAATATCGAGGCGGTATATGCGCGCGCGCCAAAGTTATTCTAATTTATTTAAAGGTTACACCTTGCGCTGCGGCGATTTTACGATGGAACAAAAATTGAAGCAGAGGATTTGCATAGAATTTTGTGTGAAACTTCAAATATCAGAAACCGACACTTTTGAAATGCTTAATAAAGCATTCCCCAATAACGCCCCAAAGAGAACAACTGTTTTTGAATGGCATTCTAGATTTAAAGCTGGCAGAATTTCCATTGAAGATGATCCTCGTCAAGGACGCCCTACATTTCAAAGGACTGATGAAAATGTGCAAAATATCACCGATTTGATAAAAGAAAATCCTCGAACCACTTTGCTGGAGCTAGAGCAAGACACAGACATCTCTAAAACAACGATTGGAAGGATCGTAACCGAAGATTTGAGGCTCAAAAAGACTCCTGCAAAATTCATCCCAAGATTCCTCACTAATAAGCAAAAACTGTGTCGGCTTGCAACCTGTGAGGACATGCTGGAAATGACAAGAACGGATCCGGAATGGAAAGACAAGATAATCACAGGCGACGAGACATGGGTCTATGGCTATGACCCTGAAACCAAGCGTCAATCTGCCGAGTGGAGAGGTCAGGGTGAGCCTAGACCCAAAAAATCCAGGATATTGAAATCCAGAAACAAGGTGTTGCTGGTCGTTTTTTTGGATAACAAGGGCATTGTTCATCACGAGTATCTTCCTGCAGGCCAAACAGTTATTAAGGAAATGTATTTGAGCATTCTTCGCCGTCTAAGGGAAGCGATTCGAAAAAAAAAGACCAGAAAAATGGACTAATGGTGACTGGATCCTACACCATGACAATGCCCGCCCTCACACAGCGCACTTGGTGACGAGTTTTTTGGCGAAAAACGGGACAGAAATCCTACCTCAACCACCCTATTCCCCAGACATCGCACCAAATGACTTTTTCCTGTTCCCCAAACTCAAAGCAGTTCTAAAAGGAAGACATTTTGACACCAGGGAAGACATAATAGAAAAATCGCTGCAGGCATCGAAGAGCATTCCAAAAGAGGCCTATAAAAACTGTTTCGACAATTGGGAGAAACGATGGCGCTGGTGCGTTGAAGCAAGGGGGGATTACTTTGAAAAGTTTTAATAAAAAAAAAATTAAAAAATCTTACCTTTTTTTTTTTATGGACCCAGTCCGGGAACTTATGGGACATACCTTGTATTACTGAAAATGGTCTGAAACTTTTATTCTAGAACTTAGACCATCTACCGTTGTGCCTTTAAATAATATTTTTTGGGGTCAATTTATGAAGAACATATAATTAAATCCATACACATTCTGTTAGCACCTTTAGGTTATTGGAAGACTCCTAGTATTCTGTGAGAACACAAGCATTGCCATTCTGTAGATTCTTGTTAGAAACAATGTATCAAACTTTGATTCGAGGCTTGGGCCATCTATCGTTGTGTCGTTGAATCATATTTTTGAGGGTCAATTTATGAAGAACATATGATAAAAGCCATACGCACTCTGTTAGAATCTTTAGGTTATTGAAACACTCCTAGTGTTCTCTGAGAACAAGCATTACAATCCTGTAGAATCCATATTAATGAAAATGGTTTAAAACTTGGATTCGAGACTTAAGCCGTCTACCATCACGGGAGATCACAAAAGAGAGCTCTCTCCTGCTTGGCCGTGTACGATCCATTTGGCAGTGACCTATGTGGCCTGATGCCATACTATAGAACAGGGGTTCACGACTGCCGCTCCTCGAGAAGTTTCAACCTCTCCTCCGAAATATCTGCCTCTTCGCATGAAAATAAAATATTATTTTTTAATAAGGCTAATAAATGTGTTTGAGTCAAAAGGCGATCTCCATCAAATAAGTTTATATAAAAAAGGGCGTACCTGGATCTGTAAAGAAACAGATTACAGATCCAGATACTCTTTTTTTTATATAATAAATGTGTATTTATATATACGCTATTTTTACACTATTGCCTTAATATTAGTATAAATAATTCATTTTTATGTGTTACAGTT
This sequence comes from Cordylochernes scorpioides, assembly GCA_030710605.1. Lineage (NCBI taxonomy): Eukaryota > Metazoa > Arthropoda > Arachnida > Pseudoscorpiones > Chernetidae > Cordylochernes > Cordylochernes scorpioides. The sequence continues at coordinate 69,781,459 of CP092878.1, forward strand.
AACTTATATAGAAGTTTTTGTTATTACTTAGTAAATATTTGTTTAAAAAATCACCTATCCATGGTTGTTTCTCACGCATTCTACCGGTCCGAGAGCCAAACGTTGTTCTAGAATATTGCCAGGGCACAGCACCTACTTCAAGCTACCCAGAAGAGCGAGGTAGGTGACGCTAGATATCAGCAAGAGAAGGAGTGGTTGTGTCCACTTTGACTTTGGCAGAAGAAGCCATCCGAAGAAAGCTGGCGATGGGACACCAGTAGTGATGTGAAGAAACTCCGTTCCAATTGGCTACGAGGGGCATGTTGATCTTCGATGTCCCGGCGAGACCTCGTCAGACCCGCAAGCTACTATCCAGTAGGAATATCGTCCAGGTTCGGCGCAGATCTGACACTTAGCGTCGAGGCGATGTCACAATCACCGTAGGAAAACGTTTCTGGGAACCTGGTAGTTTGCCGTTTGAAAGGATATAGTCCAGTATCCGCTAAGGCCTGGAATACCATTCATATGTATTTCGGACGAGGCAGACTGAGTTCCATCACGATGAAGGCAAAATCCTGCAGAGGTTCGAGTCCTCCCTCGAAGGCTCGATTGAACACTTCAGCGAAGAGGTTTTAAAGACAATCTTCAATTTTCCCGGGACAATAGCGTGGCGAGCTGCAAATAACTTAGATAATCTTCACCTCAGAGGTCTCCTATCTGTCTTCCTTAGTGATGGTCCTCATATTCGGCCAGTTCGCCGATGTCAGAAGACACGTGGGATAAGCATCCCCGGATGACGGCGAAGCCCTGGCAACTTTTTGCCCTCGATAAGACGCTCATTCTAATCGCAGACGTTCGTCATTTCCGAGCTACGGTGCTGGGTTCAAGTCCAGCAATAACGGATGATCTACGTCAACGGATACAGCCTGGTTTCACGAACGGACTAACTCGGCTTACGTAATAGGCATTAGCAACTTGAGAAGTGTCGATGCCCTTGGTCTCGGCAAGAATAATTGATTTGATGGATGTCCAGCTAATGGACATGTTCACGGGAGGCGGCGACGACCAGCGGTACCACTAGGTTAGCCTCGAGGGAAGTATGGCGACAATGAAATACGAACTTGGAACAGTTAGCTTCCCAGCTGAAGTAGGATAGCAATGTGTCCTGAGAACTTACAGTACAGTTCCATGATAGTAAGACTATCCAGACGAGTCGACCGGACTTCCTGAGCAGGCGGCTCTCGTTGATTGTGCACGGCGTCGAAGATTGTGGCAACATCGTAGACGAGGACAACTCGGTCTAGGAATTCCTACTGGTCCGAACATCAGATGCCCTGTGAATCTCTAGCAACGTTCAGATCATCGAGGACTCGAGCATAATTCTTGAATGCCATCGGCTGTAATGGCTTATAGCTGATTGCTAGAAGTAATATTGCTTCCGTATTTGTCTAAGTTGTAAAAATACGTCTGCAGATATTAGAAGTGGTGAATTCTTCGCCCCTTCACTCTTGGTAGCCCAAGAAAAAACCGTCGTCAGAGACTTCCATTGTTTTCTTTTTCATATCAAATTAAGTCTTTTGAGAATTAAATTTTTATAAATAATAGAGAGCTTATATTTTTAAGTGGCAAATTCACATTTCCCTTCGTGTACGGCCGGTTTGCATATTCATGCATTTAAAAAAAAAAATATTATTACCTTAACAACAGATTTTCTCGTTTTCAAAATATCTCCATTATATTTCACCATCAAAATTCAATAATAGCAGTAACATGTTTAGGGCTTTCAACTAGCACTTCATATCGATTATCTCTCTAGATCTCAATCAATGGCGGCACAACTGGTACAGCCTCGAGAGGAGAGAGAGATTGAAATATTTTATTACATCGTTCACATATAAAAGTCAGTGATGTATATATGTATGTATGTATGTTTTCGGGCATACACGTCAAAAATACGTAACTAATTTGGCCGAATTTTTTAAAGGTAAATAGAGTTGAATCTGGAAAAACTTATAGGCAAATTTTCAGGCTTCTATCTCGAATATACTTGGAGTTATAACAAATTATTAACAAATTTCCTTATTTCACTCGCAACCAGCGCCTCACTGCGGAAACTGCGAGAAGTAAAGGTGGGGAAGGATGGACCACGTGGGGCGACCGGGATTGGTGGAGCGGGACATTTCACAAGAGTGACCTTGAGTGACGTAATGACGGCGTAGGGGCAAGAAATCACTTGCTATCATTTTATGTATATATCTAATTTAAAATATATTCATATGAAAAATCAAAATAATCCAATTTTAAAATATCGTTGTGAAAATTTACATTTTTATTTTATATTTTAAAAACACGCAAAGTTTGGAGCGGGACGTTTCACAAGAGTGACATCCACGGTGCCAATTGAAAATTGTAACGAATAATATTTAAATAAAAGCATTTAATCGGGTAAAATTCGGGCGTTGCCCGGGTCATTCGGCTAGTACACAAAATTAAATAGAGATAGAGATAAAGTATAAAATTAAAAAAAAATGTATTCTTAAATTTATTAACAATAGTTTTCTAATGACATTTATTATTAAATAGTGTCTTTAATGACCTTACTGCAATGATAAATATTATTGAATGAGAAGGTTTGGTTCATCAGTGATGAACCATTCCAGCAGTTTCAACAAATTAATATCCATATGCCATCTCCAACGCCAAAAATAATAATAAAAAAATTCGATAGCTGGAAATTATAAATGTAAAATATATGTTCTTCATATTTCTCATTGTAAATTAAAAAAACTGTGTTTAATATATCTTTTCATTTTAAGAATACCTTTTTGAAAGTCGTTTTTAAAAATCCTTTTTACAAAAGTGTGAATCAATAATTAATATGATTTCTTTTATAAATTAATTTAAAAACACCCATTAATGAAATATAATTCTTAGTGCCCTATATTTATATTACAACTAGCGGATGTGCCCGGCTTCGCCCGGGTTTTACCCGAGTGAATGTTTGTCTAACGAACATTTGTTAAAACAATTCTCTATAAACTTATAAAACGTACTCGGCTTCGCCCGGGGTTTTACCCGAGTAAAGGTTTGTCTAGCGAACATTTGTTAAAACAATTCTCTAAAAACTTATTTAAAAAAAAAAGATATATTTTGATAATTTGAAACTCGTAAATTTGAATCTCTCGATAAAGTGAACATTTTTTCCCGGTCCCTGTGTGCCGTGTCATCCTGAATTTTGTCTTTCTTAATTTTCTACATTAGAAAATCATAGTTTTATCTAGTGAACATTTTTTCCCGTGTCACATTGCCGTGTCACATTGCCTTTATTCTTCATTGTTGGCTTTTTATATTATATTTACTCTTCATTGTTGGCTTTTCATCTTAAATTTATTCTTCATTGTTGGCTTTTTATATTACATTTACTCTTTATTGTTGGCTTTTTATCTTTCATTCATTCTTCATTGTTGGCTTTTTATATCATATTTACTCTTCATTGTTGGCTTTTTATATTATATTCTGACCAAAATCTATCTGTGAACTTTACACAGTGAACTTCACAGAGACAGAATAAGGCAATTATATAAGTAGATTTGCTCTTCTTTGTTGGCTTTTTATCTTACATTCATTCTTCATTGTTGGCTTTTTATATTACATTTACTATTCATTGTTGGCTTTTTATCTTACATTCACTCTTCATTGTTGGCTTTTTATCTTACATTCATTCTTCATTGTTGGCTTTTTATATTACATTCACTCTTCATTGTTGGCTTTTTATCTTACATTCATTCTTCATTGTTGGCTTTTTATATTACATTTACTCTTCATTGTTGGCTTTTTATCTTACATTCACTCTTCATTGTTGACTTTTTATATTATATTTTTAGATTGAGATTATTAGCTAGTATGTAAAAATATTAACTCTGTTGAAATTTAATTTTGTATTTATATATAAATAAAATTAACTCTGTTGATTTTTTTGTATTTAATCGATAACAGCGAAGTTACGCATGTTAATGTTAGGGAAAAATATTTTGATGTTAAGCAAAACCTGCTCCATCTCGTTTTACATAAATGTTGAAAATTTGGTCGAAATTGATGCATTGTAACGAAAGTTTTTAGTGATGTCCTCTTATGAAATTTGCATTCTATTAATATAGACTAGCCGAATGACCCGGGCAACGCCCGTGTTTTAATTTAGACACGTGGACCTGTTGGATCATTAACGCCCGTGTTTTACCCGATTGAATGTTTTTATTCAAATACCTATAATGAGGTATTGTTAACAATAGATTATTTAAGGAGCGACCCGCTCCAACACAATAGTTACAAAAACAACAAAGCGAGTGGGGGGGGGGGGGCAAAGGTGGCGTGATCGTAGCCAACCAATAGGAGTGCGCCATTCCAAAAAAAAAGCAAACGGTGACAGAGATGAAAAAGAATTGATGACGCTCGTAACTGTATATAGAATATCTTCAATACATGTATGATATTTCTCATCACAAGTGTTTGACAAGTTAGAATAAATATATTATCGCGGATGTGGAATGTAAGGAAAAATCACATCGGTATTTCTTCCATGGAGATCCTGATGAATGAACCATCATCTTCCAGTCTTCTACCCAGACTATGGCTCTAGATAGACCAGCTTGGAGAAACAATGATTTAGGAAGACCTAAGGAATGGATTTACCAGAAATAAAATATTGTAGAAAATTATATATTATTTTATTAACAGAGTATCATTTTTTTATGTTTATATTTTGCTACTCTGTAAACTTCCCTCATTGCTTATCTTTTGTTTATCATTCATAGTTTGTTCTTGACTTAAATAAATTGTTGTGTCTTCCCGAAGTTTGTCTTTCCTAATTTTCCACGTGGCAATATGATTAACACGCCATTATTAATTTAGAGGGAATAATTTTAATGCTGAACTCAAAGGCAAACAATGCAATAAGAAAAAATGATTAGGAATAATTAGTTTGTCAATAGTCGCCCAACTGTTCATCAATTTATCTCATCCGTTAAAGAAATATAAAAAATTATTTTTAATTAGTGTTTGAAAAGTTTTTTTTTCAATTAATTTGATAAACACAGTATCCTTATATATAAATATCTCAAGTATTTGTGGCAAATTTTGCATATTTGTAAAATGATTGGTCAATCTCCTTTCGAATTCGTATCCTTTAACTATCCTAAAACCGTCCTTATAGAAGAAACTTGGATGTCAGGAGAGGAATTATAAAACTAATGTGTCAAAACCTATTTCTCTAAGTGTGGAAATTGATTGATTTTCTGTATCAAGCCGAGCATTATGTTATGACACCTCACATCTTTGATCAAGACCTTCCAGTGAATGCGAGAATCTACGTCCGGATGCCTTCTGAAAAGCGTTGCAGAGTCATGAATAGACAGCCTGTGGTTTGGCAGACCTTAGGTCTTACAACAGGTTTCTCTACCTGTCCATATAACCATCGTGACACCAAATTGGATAGCAGACAATCTGAAGGACTATGTCCCACCAAATATATGGCCTGCTATGGCTCCAGAATAAACCTCTAGACCATTGTATGCAGAGTGGGATTGACCATCAAACCAATAGGTATTGTCAGCACCACACAGTTGAGGTACTGAAAGCTGCCATTGTCGCTGCAATTTCCAATCTAAATAAGGACCATTCAATTCGGCTAGCATGCCAAAGATAACGTATTGAGGCCTTTTTTAGCTACAAAGACGGCTGTTCAGGATAAGAATATTTGGTACATACGCTGTCTTTATGAAGAGAAGGATATCAAGTCATTCATCTTCTTATCTCGGATGGCTATTGAGATAAGAGCATGTTTTTTTTTTCATTTCCAACTATCCTTAAATACCTCATATCCATATCATGTATAAAATTGGAATAAAATGATATAGTTTTTTTTTCTTTATAAATCGCGTGGCTGTGTCGAAATAAAGTGAAAAAGGAGCACTTATCTAAAAACAAACATTGCTGAGGTCAAAAAGGAAACTAAGTATTATCATTAGTTTCATTTTGGGAGCTTCAATAAATAACTTCCTGATGGTGATAAATGACCTGTCGTTTTTATCACTTTCGTAGAAAAAGCTTGAAAGCGCTTTATTTGAGTTCGAATAATTCATGTTTATTATAGTTAAGACGACGTTTAAAAATCCTTAGCACACACGACATTACCTGTGATATTGAACCCCAAACAATAAATTGACCAGATTTGATCAGTATTCGAGACTAGGCAAAACCTCAAATGTTCATTTAAAAATTGTTTTGATTTTTAAAGATATATCTGAATATAGCAAATGAAAACATTTTGACGCGAATATTTCTTTATATATCAAACTTCTACTGTACTTATTGCGATGAAAAAATATTAATCTACCAGACTGCTTCTTTAGAGCTTCTAATACTGTATTGGATCATTCTGCTTATATATGCTACATTGAAGGGCGGAATCTTAGAAATGGTATTTAAGCAAACTATGGACATAAGGTTTTATTAAGGACAGTAGAAGTTTGATATATATAGTCACAGAATAAATACTCTGTGGGGACCTACTCTACAAATTAAATGCCATCATCCTGATGTCAGTATTTTTTCTTTGTAAATAGTTTGTAGATATATCTGGAAAACCTTCGAATACTTTTCTTGTAAAAATAAATTATTCTTGAGGCTACTTAAAGTAGAGTTATCTTATTAATCAATTATCTAACCTTGTAGGATGGTTGAAAGTTATTATCTTGTGTGTCTTCAATAAAGGTCACTGTAATATTTTTCAGAGTTATTGTCTGAATCTCGATATACATGCTAAAAGGTACAACTTCCTTAAGTTTTGTCCATGAGTGTATACACACTTGGTTATCTCGTGTGTCTTCAATAAAGGTCACTGTAATATATTTCAGAGTTATTGTCTGAATCCTGATATACATGCTAAAAGGTACAACTTCCTTAAGTTTTGTCCATGAGTGTATACACACTTGGTTATCTCGTGTGTCTTCAATAAAGGTCACTGTAATATCTTTCAGAGTTATTGTCTGAATCCCGATATACATGCTAAAAGGTACAACTTGGTTATCTCGTGTGTCTTCAATAAAGGTCACTGTAATATCTTTCAGAGTTATTGTCTGAATCCCGATATACATGCTAAAAGGTACAACTTGGTTATCTCGTGTGTCTTCAATAAAGGTCAGTGTAATATCTTTCAGAGTTATTGTCTGAATCCCGATATACATGCTTAAAGGTACAACTTCCTTTTGTCTATGAGTGTATTTCCTGATCGTTCAATTTGAAGTGGATAATGACTTTCGCCATCTATCGGAATAAATATCAATTATCATTGATATTTTATAATTATTCCAGAATATTGGCTAAATATTAAACTATCATCAACTTTCAGATACACGATAACATGTTTATTTTATTAATTTAGCAACCTGATTCTACATTACAAACATGCAATTTTACTTTTTAAAGTTTTTAAAAAAGAATAGACATTGTGTTAGGGTTGAGAACAACTTATGCGAGTCGAGACAGGTACTGTGTACTTAGGAGGGTTTCCAAATTCACAGCAACTGGATCACCATGAGTCACGTTACGTGACTTGGCTATTTCACTTCATCTGTGTAGGAAATGTCAATGTTTCCCATATATTACAAACATTTAGATAATCTTATATTGTATGCAGACTGAATAGAGCATGCTAAAAACAATGCAATATATGTACATTTAATAAATTCCTATTCAAAGGGAATCTTTTAGAATGTACGATCTTTCACAACTACAGAACTTATCATTTTATCCCATCGAAGAAATGTGAGAATTTGTATATAACAAAGACATCAATGTAAAATTCAATAATTTTTGTAAATTCATTTCAAGACTCTCTTTTCTGTTTGAGAAAACAAACTTTTCAGTTTTAATTTTGTTTTCAATATTGTTTATTGAATTGTAAATAAAATTAATTGTATATAAGTTGCTAAAATGTATTTAGGCGCAAGTATCCCAAGCTGGGATATCGCATCCGATATGTCAAATAAAAACAATAAAAAAGGAATTTTTCCTTTAATAAACATGAATATTATCTCTCCCTCACTTTTATAATATAAACAGGATGAAAAAGGCTTGTACTGACCGCTTAAATGATCATTTAATGATTGTATAGCGCCATCTATCAAAATTAATATTAATTAAAAGTTTATTTATTATTCCTCTGTGTGTAAGTGTTAGCCAATTAGCCGATTTTGATATATCAAGAAGAGACAATCACGTATGTGTTGTTGGCAATCGTCAAGCTGTTACAACAGGGCTTGTCATATTATTGTATTTAAATGGCAGATTGAATGAATTAAATTTGATTTTAAATTGACATGCTAATTGTCCCTACCTCTCTTTTTATCATAAAAGTATATAATACACTCATAGACAAAACTTAAGGAAGTTGTACCTTTTAGCATGTATATCGGGATTCAGACAATAACTCTGAAAGATATTACAGTGACCTTTATTGAAGACACACGAGATAATCAAGTGTATAACAACTCATAGACAAAACTTAAGGAATTTGTACCTTTTAGCATGTATATCGGGATTCATAAAATAACTCTGAAAGATATTTGATACACATTGATCTTTATTGAAGACACACGAGATAACCAAGTGTGAATAAAATTGTCTCTGTCTCCTTAAAAAAAAACAGACATCCGATGACATCAGAGGGTTTTTACTTCCCCAAGTTTTGTCCATGAGTGTATGTGGTGATTTTATTCGTAGTCGTGGTGTAAGTGCAAAATGCGAACATAAGAGTCAGAATAATGGACCAGTATGGCATAGGTGAAAGGGAGAGAATTATGCGGTCTGGCAAAGACTGGACTGACCAAGAGATGACATAGAAGAGCCACTAGCGATCGAATCCAAATGTTTCTTTAGTTTTCTCAGAGAGAGGACCTGGTATTGACTCCTGATTCCAAGAATCGAGGGACTGAATTAGCGACCTTTCTGTAATAAGGAGAAATGTTTCTTACAGTGTGGTGTGGCAAGGTGCTTATATCTATATTTGGAATTTTATTGCTCTTTCTTTATACATCTGCATAGGTATTTTTATTTGTGAAACTCGGTATAAAAAACAATGGTATCTCAATATTCTACAAATGTGCAATGTCGTGACTCTCAGAATAGTAAAGCGTACATGGATGAGACAATAGAGACGTTCCAGGATTCCCAACAAAGCAAAAGTTCGAAGAATGACAATGTAGAGAGTGTACAGGTTGCGATTAGTCAGGATTACAGACAGCTAACTTCTGTCACATTCTCTCGCTGACTTCTCCGGACTGCGAACTGCCTCTCTCCAATGGCTGGCCACTGGGTCAAGGTTACTCTCGGCTCTTTATAAACGCAGGCCTTTGTGACGTTCGTCTTAGTCTAACCCAGTTGTCGGCAAACAGCGGCTCGCGAGTCACATGCGGCTCTTTGGATGTGAAGCTGTTTATATAGTTCCATACGTAAATATTATTTATACAAGTACTATTTATTGTTGGCAAGAAAAAAAGTGTGGCTCTTTAAAAACTTTGAAATTTTGTAAATCGCAATTTTTGACTCTTTCGACTCAAAGGTTTGCCGACACCTGGTCTAGACCAATAAGATTATTTTCTCGATGCTGATTGTAGATTAGAATCCCCGTGGGTTTCCATGAAGACTATTCCTGAATTAAGTTCTGAAAACCCCACACTTTTCTTGTTCACTCCTGAAATGCTGTCTTTTTGATAACTTGTAGTGGAATATCTTTGAAAGGTTTCTCATCCATTTAATAATAGGTAAGCAAATGAGATTTTAGGTATAAGTGATTTATTGTGTCACAGGCATTGAGTATATTTCTGGAAATTTATTGGTTGGCTTATATGCATTATTAGAATAAATGACGATATATATATGTGTGTGACAAATACACACGGGATTTAGAAATAAATTGAGGAATATAGAATATATAGTAAAAAGAAGATCGCCGTCCCGATAAAATAGACACTAAAACTAAGCGCGTCATCTTTATATATATATCATTAATTTATAATTAATATATACACACAATTATTTACAATTACACTGTTATATATTAGATAGTAAAAAGTCATATATTGGATTGAATAAAAGATTTATTTGCCAATATTTCGGTTGGCTGAACGCCAACCTTTATCGAGGCATTACATTTTTGTATTTTTGTATACACATGCGGTATGTGTATACAAAAATGTAATGTCTTGATAAAGGTTGGCGTTAAGCCAACCGAAATATTGGCAAATAAATATTTTATTCAATCCAATATATGCCTTTTTACTATCTAATTATTTAAGTATGGATTGCTCTATTTTCAAAACTTATATATATAAATATCTCTCTCACACACAATATGTAGATAAAGTAATAATAATTGTGTTAATATATAATATTATATATAATTGTTAGCGCTGTATATATACTGAATGTAATATTTAAATCACAAATACAATTCTTTCATTGGCCTTATAGAACGAGAGTGGTGTACGCGTGCTCAAATGTTTTAGTAAAAAATCCAAATATCCTCGATAAAGAGAGGCGAGTTGCCCCTCGAAATATTGGAACAATAAAATAATTATAAATCCAAAATATGCATTTTTTAAAATAAATTAAAAGTATCAGAGTTATCAATCAACAATCAATCAACAATTCTGTCACCGTTTGCTTTTGTGAATGGAATAAATACCCAAATATGGCCATTTTTATAAGCATCGGTGGTTCAGTGGTAGAATTCTCGCCTGCCACGCGGGCGGCCCGGGTTCGATTCCCGGCCGAGGCATTTTTTTTTTTTTTTTACAATTTTTAAAACTCATTTATATTATTATTAAAATATACAAGTATCAGAGTCATCAATTCTGTCATCGTTTGCTTTTGTGAATGGAATGCTTTTACGTAATATACGTAAAATACGTAACTAATATGACTGAAAATTTAGCAGTATGTATAGTAGAATCTGGAAAAACTTATATTGAATATTTCAGGTCTCTATCCCGAATATTCTTCGAATTATTTGCAAATTTGCTCTTTCGCTCGCAAGCAACGCCTCTAGCGGTGAAGATGGGAGGTAATATCAGCTGACCTAATGTACATGTAAAACGTGTTTTAACAGGACATAGAAAAAAATCGCATTTTTAGCCAAGAAAAATTGAAATTGACACGTTCTGGGCAAAAATAGTTGTTGTTGTTTTTTTTTTTTGTCAGAAAATGATTATGACAATATTGCTGTATCATATTTGATTATCAGATACAAAATTATATCCGGAAAAAATCCAAAAACCAGAGACTACGGGTGAAGCCAGTTCATTTTTAGTATGCAGGAACAAAATTCTAACAGAAAAACATTCATTCGAGCAGAAGACACAAAGCCAGATCATCTCTTTATAAAAATATCGCTTCTCAGACACAAAGTTTGGAGCGGGACGTTTCACAAGAATGACATCCACGGCTCCAATTTATAATTGCAACGAATAGTATTTGAATAAAAGCATTTAATCGGGTAAAACCGGCTACACGTAGTGTAAAAATATATAAATGTGTTTTGAAAATAGAGCAATCCATAAATAAATGTTTAATTAAAAAGGCATATATTGGATCAAAATATAATTTATTTTACCAATATTTCAGTTACCTGAACGCCAAACTTTTTCAAGGTACTACAACATAGTAACTCATTTATGTTATAATACCTTGAAAAAGGTTGGCGTTCAGCCAACTGAAATATTGGTAAAATAAATGATATTTTGATCCAATATATGCATTTATAAGTGTGTATATAAATAGTAAATAAAGAGATAGTGTAAAATGGGGAGACTTCAGGAACAAATGGAGCGCCGCCACCCACTCTGATAACAACGATGACACGAGATCCAGAAAGAATGCGATGACGTAGCTAAGCTAGCGGGCAATATAAACTAAGAGCTCATTCAGCGCTCACTCTCGTTCTGAACCAGCATGGAGGTACTGTACATTCTGGCAGCTGTCACACTCAGCCCGGCTTTACAAGCTCAAGGTAAGTTAACCTATTACTACATTAGTAGATCTTAGATTTATTAAACTATATCCCACAAATATACAATAATCATAAAACTTAGTAGCTATATTCCTATTTATCTTATAAACTCATTCTTATATTATAGACAGCAAAGAAATCGGCAAATGTTTTTTTTTTTTTTTTTGGCGCTCTTCATATTGTAGGGGGGGAAAGAATTATGGACTACTTATTTATAGTCCTTGGCTCTTGTCCAGCCATTAGCCGTGTTTGTTTGTTTTTTGAAGCCTCTCTCTCTTTGTTTTGAAATAAACCTCAGTTTATAGGAAGATAAACGGTTTTTGTATAGGTTTTTATTGGTCAGAGTTCTCTAATCTGAATTACACTTATCCTCTAGGAATGAAATATCATACTGAAATATATTTATAAATTCTTATATTATACTTGCATATTGTTGCACTTACGTTCTGGGGTGCCGTGAGGAAACATGGAGACGACAGGTAATAAAGGTTTATTTTGTCACCTGTCCACTGGACAAATCGATGAAAATACTAAACTAATATTATTATGAATATAGTATATTTATAATTAAAAAAATAAGATGACATCTATGTAAAAAAAGTGAATGAAGGCATAAATGCAAATTAAGTTAGGAAAATTAGAAAAAAAATGGATAGAATATGCTGCCAAAATTTCTGCTTAACATTATTAACTTCTTTCTTTCCGCATTCTCAAACTTTTTATATTGACAAAAATATCGTATATTTACCTCCTTAGCATGCAATGGCAACTTTGAATATGTAAGTTTAACATGTTTGTTGCTGCTAAAGTTAATATCAACGAAATACCTCTTTCAAATATCTATTTACAAATTAGAGCTACGTCAATTAGCTTGAAACTAGTTAATTTCCTTATAACGGCTTTGTAGTTGTTTAAATTTGCAGTTTGCCTTCCCATCTTTGAATTCTTTAATCTACATTAATTTTATGCATTTATTTGTATCATTTGCATAATTTATATTAATATATCGTT
>CP092878.1:69794612-69806188 GCA_030710605.1 Cordylochernes scorpioides
AAAATTTATTAAATAACAAATTATTATCATATTTTGAGGCAGAAAATTAAGAAATACAAACTTCAGGTTGACACGGCAATTTATTTAAGGGAAGACAAAATTCAATACATTTTTAAGATACCATCAATGAGGGAAGTTTACAGAGTAGCAAAATGTAAATAATATAAATATAAAAAATTAATAATCTGTCCATAAAATATAAACAAAACTTTGCTACAATATGTTAGTGTTATAAATTGATAATAATTTTTATACTTGTATACTAACTCTATACTAATTTGTATACTAAATGAATGACCCAGCCTCGCCCAGCTTCTTCCTGAAGGAATGTTTACCAGACGAATATATCATTATTATCCTAATCATCATTTTAAATTTCTTTTTACATTTTCTTCATTTTCAAATAATTGCACTTTAGAAAGATAATAAGATATATTAATAATGAAAAAGAATTGTCAAAGCACTATTTGTTGGGTAAACATTAATTCGGGGAAAACCGCGGGAAGCAGGGTCAAACTATAATTCTAACGGAAATTATTCAACTTGAAACAGAATTATATTTTATATATATGCACTCAGATAAAAATTCACTCAGGTAAAACCTTAAGGTGGCCTTTGAACCTTCTTTATTTATATATGCCATCTCAAGCGAATTTTTCGCATAGAAAAATCATATTCTGTCCATCAAACATGATGTGCGTATCATCATTATTATTATTCCTATATTCTAACTATATATATACTACTCTGATCAAAAAGTTTCGACACTTTGCTCATAAAATCCTGAAAACTCAATATATTTTCTCCCGGTTTGTGGCAAACGCAAGCGTCGCCCTTGGCTTGGAGACCTGCCAATTTTCAAAAATCACGCGCCACAACAGCGCGAGCAGAGGCTGTTCTAAGTGAAGCCATTTTGCCCGTGCTTCGATTTCGTTAGTCACCGAAATTGAGGATCAACGAATTTGCATCAAGTTCTGTGTGAAAAATGGATTCAAGGAGGCCGAAATTTTTTGGATGTTGCAAACAGCCTACGGGGATACCGTCATGAGCCGAAGACGAGTTTTCGAGTGGTACAAGCGCTTCAAGGAGGGTCGGGAAGAGACCGCCGACAACGAGCGTTCCGGGAGACCGTCCACATCAACCACGCCTGAAAAAGTGGACAAGGTGTTGGAACTGGTTCGTGAAGACTGACGAATAACTGTCAGAGAGGTCGCCGAAGAAGCAGGGATATCATTCGGGTCGACTCAATCGATAATGAAGGACATTTTGGAAGTGAGAAGACTCAACGCCGTTCTCGTTCCCAAAGATTTGACTTTTGATCAAAAGAACGCCCGGAAAAAAAACGGCCAGTCTCAATCTCGAAGCGACAACCGACGACCCCGAATTGCTGAAGAGGGTCATTACTGGAGACGAAACATGGATTTACGGTTTTGATTCGGAAAATACCCAACAGGCATCGGAGTGGCGCTTCAAAAATGAGCCGAGACCAAAGAAAGCGAGGAAGGCTCCCAGCAAAGTCAAGGTCATGTTGACGGTGTTCTTCGACTACCAGGGCATCGTTCATCATGAATTTCAACAACAAGGCTCTACAATAACTGCTGACTCCTACCTGGGAGTTTTGAGGCGATTGAGGGAAGCGATCAGGCAGAAACGGCCGGAGCTGTGGAGGAGCAAGTCGTGGATCATCCACCACGATAACGCGCCGGCGCACACAGCCCTCAAAATTTCGAAGTTCCTGCAGGACCACTCAACCTCTGTGTTCCCCCAACCCCCATACAGTCCCGATTTGGCCCCCTGCGACTTCTTCCTTTTTGAAAGTTCAAAAAAAGTTGAAGGGTCGGAAATTTCAGAGCATAAAGAGATCAAAGTGGAATCGAAGAAGGCCATGAAGGCGATCCCGAAAACAGACTACCAGAGGTGTTTTGCCGACTGAAAAAAAAAGGGTGGCTGAAGTGCATCGCGGCCAACGGGGACTACTTTGAAGGGGACAATTTGAATTTGGTAGAATAATAAAGTTTTTTTTTTTTTAACTTATGAGAAAAGTGTCGAAACCCTTTGATCAGAGTAGTATATAAAGCATTATTTTTATAGAAATTGAAGAATATCAAATATATCTAGTTGAAAATGCGAAAAAAAACCTCTTCAAGACTCAACTCTATGTTCTGTTAAAATTTCAGCTACAGATCGGTTAAATTTCGAGGTAACATATAAGGAACAAATATAGTTTTTAACTAAACTATGAATTGATGCTTCTCTGATTTTATAAGGAACAAATATAGTGAAGCGGTGTACCAAAGGAGATGAAGAGAAGATGTGGGCAAAGCCGGTAAAGAAGGTATGCAGCTTCCCCTCCTCCCCCCTCCACAAGGAAGTGTTGATTAACAGATTCCAGAGGAGAGGGCAGCAGACAGACAGTCCAGCTGGTGCCGTAGTGAAGGAAGGAGCCGAGATAACGGTCGGCCTGAAGGGGGTTTGTGCGCCGAGGGGACTTAGCAGTCTAGTGGAGAAGTCAGTCTGGTGACATCGAGATCTGCGGCAAGGAGAAGACGGTGGCGAGTTACCTCCGGGGCGTGTGGATGATCCTGCAAGGCGGTGCCAAGAGAGACCGACATCAGAGCGACCTACAAGGCGATGTAGTCCAAGCTGCACGTGTACAGTGTGAAGCGGAACGCTTCACAAGAGGACATCCACGGCGCCAAGGATTCTTCTGACGGGGAGGTTGAAGTCAAGTCCCACTGTTGTATTCCTTCTGTTAAGTGAGACATAATAAAGCGCTAACTTTAGCTGCAATCCCTTCGAACTCACTGTGTATCTTGGTGTCATCCTGAGTAGACAAAATACACGAACAACGTCTGGGTACGACGTAACAATAGTTAATTTTCTATATATATAGAAAAAGAGGTACAAGGGAATGGAACCGACTTTTAGTCCGGTTATTACCCAAGTGAAAGTTTGTCTAATGAATATTCGTTAAACAAAATTTACCTAGAAAATATACTCTTCATACTGAACCTATTCGTGCCAAAATAAATAAAGATTTGTTGGTTTTTATCAGAACTATTGATTGAGGTATTGGAGAATATTTGATCACTACCAACTGGAACAGCTCTTTGGAAAGTTCAATCAATACCTCATCTCTTAGAATATTATCAAATCGAAGTCACTCCAAGGTAGTTTCCATAATAGGAATTGTGGTACATTTTCATTAATCCGTATCTATGTATTTTGCCCAGATTTATTGAAAAGGAGATAAATTCATAGATTTATAATGTATATTTGTGTACCAAAAGAGGTAACTCTCCCTTTAATTTGTATGCGAGTTTAATTTTCAAAAAATCAATAAGCAATACAGGGCCATGTCTCTTTTAACTATTATTTATTTCTTAAGCTTTCTGGCCAATATGCCTTTCAATAGGGGACCTAGAAATACCATTTCCAGATAATTATATGTGAGTTTATAATGAAACGTTTTTACCTTTGGTTTATTCATAGCAACGATATACGACGAATCCTCCAATTGTGATAGAGATAAGGATATATTCAGCTATCTACAGAGTTAAGATAAAGAGTGAAAAAAAAAATACTACAATTCCAGTACCCACCACATCCCTGCTGAAATCCGTGCGTGGGCAGAACCGGGATATAAGAGCGGATTTCCTCGCGAGGACAACTTCAAATAGACTCACAAGATGTTGAGCCGGTACAGAAGACACCAAAATATCGACTTTGTTCCTTCCTTCTTTCCTGGAAATAAGGGCATCCTTATAATTTACTGGTTTTTACAATGACAAATCAAAGTTAGCTTTCTGTAAATGGTGCAAACCTTTAATAAACAATGTTGGGACCATTTTTCTCGATAATCAAGTAGTTAAAAATCCAGTAGAAGGTTTTGTGTTTTTTTTTTTGGCGAATATTTCATCGAAGTAAATTTTGACAGCCTCTCAAAAATTGGATCATTGAATTTTGTAGGGATCGAAGCAGATGAAAGTTGGATAGAAAAGATCAGGGAAGTAAGAGGAATGGATTAAAACATCCCTTTTATTGTCTAGGATTTTATTTCGAAAGTCCATTATAAACATGTGGCCTGTGTTTTCATTTTTGAACACAATTTTAAGGTTATTATCTAGTTTTGGTGTTTTTGGTTCAATACATTCCTTCATAATGGTTATTTTTAGAGGTAGAATTTCTCTAAATTGATGATCTGGTTGTGTTCATGACGAACCGTTCCCTTGTTATCCTACCGTGAGTAGAATATCACATTATTTGACTGCAGCCAACATTTGAAGTTCATTGGTGGAGTTTCATCATACTCACAACATTTTCACATAACTTTGTTGTGCAGAATGCATATTTTGTTATTTTCAAACAAACATTTCTGATTTTCTCTTTCTTTCTCACTTTATATATTCGAAAATTTGCAATCAAAGTATTTGTTTAATAACCAAATTATTATTTTTTCTCTTATCAACTATTTTATCACAGGTATTTTTATAGTTTTACAAATTTATAATGATTTTATAAATTAAATTATCTATATTAATAAAATGCAAATTTCATAAGTGTTGTTCACTAAAAACTTTCGTTACAATGCATCAATTTCAACCAAATTTTCAACATTTATGTAAAACGAGATGGAGCAGGTTTTGCTTAACATCAAAATATATTTCCTAACATTAACATGCGTAACTTCGGTGTTATCGATTACATACAAAAAAAAATCAACAGAGTTAATTTTATTTATATATAAATACAAAAAAAAAAAATTCAACAGAGTTAATTTTTTTACATACTAGCCAATAATCTCAATCTAAAAATATTATATAAATATATGACTTAACGAATATAATTATCATTATTATCATAATATTCTGTGTGTTCCAGAATATTATTATCAATAATATTCGTTAGGCAAACTTTCACTCGGATAAAACCCGGGCGAAGCCGGGTACACATCCGCTAGTATGTAAATATATATGAAGTAGTATATATCAATATACACTAGATACCTTAACCCTTAGTTACTCGCGCTCACTTTTGAGACGTACCCGCGCTGGGTGTAATACACCCGGTGTTTTAACCTGGTGAAATATCACTTAAAACAAACAAAGTTTTGAACATTTTTGTATGATACCATTTTTTTATTAACAAATAAGATATTTTAATCAATAATTTGAGTAATATTTATATTTTAAAATATTTTTAAAACTAGAATGTTAATTTAAGCAACAAATCAATTTTTTCTTTTTAATTTGGGATACAATTTTCGAAATATTTACATACAATGCCTACACATTATAATAGAATGTTCTTTACAAACATTCTTTTGGTACATCTGGCATAGTGTTTTGGTCTTACGATCTTTTTTATAAGAACAAAGATGGCACATTTTCTGGGCCTTTGAAAGAGGTTCTAGAATGTCTTCTTCCTAAAATATAAAACGATTAGAGATAAATTTTTAATTATATTTTGACATAAAACTTACCATAGTTTCTGGTGACTGACCAGCATGTTTCCGGACAATACTTCGAAGTGGTTTCGAAAAGGATTTGGTAGTAGACCTGATATGATGATACTCTGTTAGCAATTCAAGTGATAAAGCTTTTAGGAAATCCTTTCTTTTTTGTAAATGTTTTGGGGTTGATTCCCATCAAAAAGAAGTTTGGAATTAACTCCAGCAATATTTAAAAAGTACACAGGGGCCATCTTTTAGTTCGTCGTCCTACAGAATAGAGTGACGTCTTTTGATCCAATAGGTCCACCCCTCCTTTTGTCATGTTGTAAAAAGTAATCATTTCTGGCTTCTTCTTTTCATTTGTCTCTTCATCAATTGTTGCTATTGAATGCATTGTAGATAAAAGAATGACACTTTTTCCCCTTTTAGGAACATATGATACAAGGGAGACATTTTTTTTAAAACCAAAAATTGAGCTAAACACTTGTCGTGCACGATTTGGCATAAAATCAGGTGGCATTTCTTTTCTGTTCTTTTTGAGTGTTCCTACAAAGGTCAATTTATGGTCATTCAAAAGAGCTACAGCAAGAGGATAGCTGATATACCAATTGTCAGTAGTTATGTTGCGTTTTGACCCGGAGATTGGAAGTACAAGTCTTTCAACTACATTGTTGGGAGAGTTACTTATTTGATAAGGGCCTTCGGGTTGCTTGCCAGCGTATATTTAAAGATTCACCACATAGCTTGTGCTGGAACAGCATAACACATAAGTCTTTATACCATATTTTGCGGTTTTTTGGGAAGGTACTGCTTGAAACTACATCGGCCTTTGAATGGAATAATCTTTTCGTCTACTGTCAAAATTTCTCCAGATGATATATAGTTTTGCAGATTGTAACGAATTCTTCAAATATTTCTCTAATTGTTAAAATTTTCACGTGTGGGCAAATCATCGAAACGCAAACATCTGTGTAAAAAGAGAAATAGCTCGCGATTCATTACAGACCGGAAAATTTCGAATCCGGTTCCATCATCTGCCCATATTTCTTGAAAGGAAAGATGGCAGGCCTTTCTTGTCCCAGAAAGTACCAAAAGTCCGATAAGAGCCCAAATTTCTACATCATTAGTATCTTTTGCATCCCTTTCTTGAGAAATATTTTCTCGAATCCGTGAGATATACTGATTGGTGTTACATACTATTTTTTCAACTATTTTATTTGTGATAAATTTTCTGTAAGCTCCAACCGCTGTTGTGATGTTCTTTTTATCTCTTTTCGTGCTAGGAAGGTGAGAAATTATGTTGCAAGAGCGAATTCTTACCTTTGTACTTTGCCATTCACTGGTCTTCCACCGCGTTGTCTGGTCTCTCCCCACATAGAAACTGGAAGTTGAAGATGAACCAAATTCTTCGTTTTCAGATTCCAACTCGGATTCATAATCATGGTAGCTATAGATTTCGGTATTTTCATCAGGAGATATATCCGATGTGCCACCAACAACTTCATTTTCGGATTCAGATTTAGAGAGAGTTGAAGTATCCATGAAATATTTTTAAAAATGAATAGCAAACGATAGTTTTTGGAGAACTAGGAATAAAGAGCAAACAAAGAATATGCGAACAAAACCAACAGAAATACATCCGGCTGAATCAGAAACCTAAAAAATATAGGCGAGCTGTCACTCACGGCCTGCCAAAAGTGTTACGTAACACTCGCGCTGGGTGTAAACCACCCAGATTATCAGATTACGAAAGGTTAAATGTATATTTTTGAAATTCATTAGGCCAATCTATGCTTCACCACAAAAAAATTAAGCTACCGAGACACTCAAGTTGCTATATTTATTATTTACAGTTTATTTTTACAGTTTAGTATCTTACTGTGTGTAATACACCCAGCGCGAGTAATTAAGGGTTAATTATAAATAGTGTAACAGCCCCAAAATTTAGTTGCAATATAGCGCTCCAGCTTGGACATTTTGTAATCACAAACAAAGCAATAAAGTTTTATTGAGAGTCCGCCGCACCCAACACAGGGAAAGGTCCGAGGGTTCGCGAAAGATTATTCATTTCCTCCCAGGAAACATCCAGTAAGTTTTACGACCGCCACTGGACAACAACAAACGGGCGGATAACAACAGATCATCTTTTTGACACTTACAGATCATATTTCCCTCTCGTGCAGATCACATACACCCTTGGACCTTGCTGTGTTCTTCGGCTCTGGTCTCTCTGAGGTGATATCCAACCTGCCTCGTCCCTTTGACGCCTGAACACGAGGCCCATGACTGCTAGTGCTTGTGGTACGACATATATAATTGGAAACCTGTCGGAGCAGTTGAGGTCGGCGAATCCACACACAGAATGATGGTAAGACAATATCTCGGACTCATATTTTCTTACTGTCCGTAGAAGGATAGCAATCTAACTAAGGAGAGATCAAATACTGACTGGTGGCTACTCATGGCGATTTTGGAGAACCACCAGGATGAGGTTTTACAGCATGGCTGCCTCGGGCCAAACTGCTCTTTTTATATCTTTTAGATGTATGTTAACCGTCGTTGTTCTGTACCTGTCACTGCCATCCGTTGCTTGACTGGAAGTCACCCTTGCTCTTGTCTCTATACCTCTTCTTTGCTTCATTTTAACATCGTCGTGGTTTGGTGAAGCTGTCGCTGCAGTACTAGATTAGGTTGTAATACACAGAATATCACATGTACAGTAGAACTTGGATAATTCAAAGCCTTTAATTCTAATATTTATCATGCTCCCTAGAATTTCCTAGAAAATAGGTTTTGCACTTTTTATATTTTATATATATGTATTGCACATAATCTAAATATACGGTAAAAATGTAAATTTACAGCAATTAATGTTATTCTTAATAAAGGAATTGGGGCTTCGAATTATCCAAGTTCGACTATACTATAATATGTGTGATATCCTAAAATCCTCCCTTAATGAAAAATACACTATATATATGGTAATTTAAACCAACAACCCCATATTGTATATAACTTATAACAAGATTTTCATGTTGTATCATAGAAACACATCTGTAAATGATTATACGCATTATTGACATGTGTCATTACATCATCATATGTAATGTACTTTGTACAAACTGAAGATAAATAAATAAACTCTGTAATAGATTAAGAGTTGAGCTGAAGCAAGAGATAGAAGTCAGAAACGTCTAAAATCGAGATAGATTTAGAATTCCCACAACAAGGTCTAAAGATGGAAACTGCCACGGCGCCAGTGTCCAATTTCGCCAGACGATCCACACTCTTCGCATCTGTTGAAATGCAATACTCCCTTTCTCGGGAAAGATATATAAGACCCCCGTCTTAACCTATAAATACAGTCACTCGACAGTTACTTCACCATCTGCGTGAGCCCTCGTCGGTTGTACCCCAGGTACACCTCATCCACCATAGACCAGTAAGAACTCTTCCATCCCCATCTTTCGCTCCTAGCTCAACTTTTATCTGTTCACGGAACTTTCTTAGTGCAACTGTGTCTTCGTATTTTGTGTGGACATTCCCAAGCTTTCCACTCTGCCTCGACCACGACTGCCTGTATTTTGTGAGAACTGTAAAAGGTCTTCCAAGGTGCAGAGAGGTACTGGAAAACTCCTTATTCTGACTGTTCCTCTCGGTCGAGGCAGAGTGGAAAACTTGGGAATGTTCACACAAAAAACGAAGAGAAGCAGTTGTACTTGGGAAGTTCCGGGAACAGATAGAAGTCGAGCTAAGCAGTGAAAGATGGAGATAGAAGAGTTCTTACTGTTCTACATGGCCAATAAGGTGGACCTTGGACACAACCGAGGAGGGCTTCCGCCGATGGTGAAGTGACTATTTATTTCTGGTCTTGTTAGAGGCTTATATATCTTTGCCGAGAGAAAGTATTGGATTTCAGCGGATGCAACAAGGGCGTGGATCGGTAAAAGTGCCATTGTACACTGGCAACGCGCCCTGACATCTTCTAGGACTCATTCGGACTTCTACATCTCGATTTTTGCTCTAGCTCAACTCTTAATCTATTACAGAGTTTTATATATTTATTTATCTTCAGTTTGTGTACATAGTACATTACATATGATGATGTAATGACACATCTCAATCATCATTTATAGAAGTGTTTCTTATACAACATGAAAATCTTGTTATAAGTATTATACAAAACGGGGGTTTTGGTGTAAATGACCATATATTCATATTGTCACGTGGAAAATTAGGAAAGACAAACTTCAGGATGACACAGCAATTTATTTAAGGCATGAACAAACTATAAGAATGATAAACAAAAGAAAAGCAATGAGGGAAGTTTACAGAGTAGCAAAATATAAATTTGAAAAATGACACTTTGTTGATAAAATAATAAATATTTTTCTACATAGCTCCTTCCCTATGAAAGCTGTGACCCACAGCTTGCAATTATAGTGGTTACTGACATGGATCTGACGTGCTCTTGCCACGGATTCCATCGAAGTATTAAAACTTTGTCCCTTGTACCTTTGCGACCTTTTTCTTGCGGCGTGAAGATTAGCTTTGTCGTCGTATCGTCTATAGGTTCATCGTCATCTTGGAGGGAAGTCTTGGCTTTGACACGGCGGTCTCTGAAAATGTAGATCACAGCACCCATGGCCTCTAGGTCCTTTCAGCGATCTTCAGTTTGAATGAAAACCAAAAGATAAGCAATGAGGTAGGTTTACAGAGTAGCAAAATATAAACATAAAAAATGACACTTTGTTAAAAAAATAATAATAAATACTTTGCTACAATATTTATAAATGTTCAATTTTCGAAAGAATCATATATGCGTCTATAATAGTTTCGAATATATATATATATAAAGAAAATAATTTTGATGCTAAAATATTATATAAAACCTGAAATATTCTAGGTATACAACAACAACAACAAAAAGGCTTTTATTAGGGCCCATTGCCCTGTATGGATTCGCCATACAACAACAAAATAATACATTAATTTTTCCTCCCTTTCCCGATGTGCACGTGAGCCTTTGTTTGAAAAGGGATTTATTTACACATCTGTTCTAAAACTTGCCTTACTACCTCTTTTATGTGTGAATCTATTTAAATTTATCTGTAGAAATTATAGAGTTCTATTGCTATATTTTTCTTTTCTGAAATAGTTCTCAGCGTCTTCAGTGGGTTTCTAAATCTCCAGAAGGTGTTTTCAAGAGTTTTTCTCCGCCTAAATATTTGCATTCTATGATATAGTGGGAGATTTCATCAGATATCATATTTCCACAAATCCTGCAGTGAATGTTTGCCTTTTTGATGATGAGAATATGACTTCTCTATCTAGAGTTGAAGTAATTCTAGTCCGTGCAATGAAGGCTATTATCTACGATGACAGATTCCATGACAAGTATCGTTCTGGCATAAATGAATTATAGAGAAGTTTATAGTTTGAAACATTTTTCGAATTGTCGAGTTTAGCGAAGTCTTGTTGAATAAGCTGTTCTATTTTTGTTTACATAATCTTAGGAAGTTCTTTTTTAATTGTATCATAATTCGGTGGGAGGTTCAGCCATGACTGACCACAGCAGTTAATTATATCATTAACGGTTTTGTATAATCCTATAGAGTTTTTTGACATTTGATGTACTTCGTTCAGTCTGTTCCAGCATAATTTTGGTAGTCTGTACTCGTCCATTTCCAGTATTCTCATGTAGTATTTCAATGTTAATTTTGTGGCGGTAGCAGTAAGTGAGATTATTCCAGTTTCCAATCTTAGTATGTGCCCCGGGATATATCTAGGTAAATCAAGAAAGTTTTTTTTATAAATGAGGTTCGAAGTTGCTCTATAATTTCCCCATTATCGCAGGCCCACACTAGGGCCGCGTAAAAGAGAATTGATTTCATCAAAGATTCAAATAGTTTGAATGCAACTTCTATCGAATCG
The DNA here is from genome assembly GCA_030710605.1 of Cordylochernes scorpioides. Classification (NCBI taxonomy): domain Eukaryota; kingdom Metazoa; phylum Arthropoda; class Arachnida; order Pseudoscorpiones; family Chernetidae; genus Cordylochernes; species Cordylochernes scorpioides. The sequence goes on from CP092878.1 coordinate 69,805,999, forward strand.
ATTTTTTTCCCTTTTTAGAAAACCAATGGTTGAGTTTAGTGCGGTATATGCTTTTGCTTTGAAAACTAGCGCAGCATTTCTGGTACTGTGTGTGTTTGTATAGGGGAATTCCAGATATGTTATTCTAGGGTTGACAGTCATATTCTAGGTATACGAGGTGTGTTCAAAAGGTATCGCGACATTTGAATTT
>CP092878.1:69806288-69924582 GCA_030710605.1 Cordylochernes scorpioides
TCGCGGGTTACGTATATTCGAATTTCGATCTTTTTGTGGCTTTATGTTGGTACTCATTTCTCTCACTCATGCCGACAAGCTCGGCCATTTTGAATGTTCACTTAATTGCTGACAGCTGCTTTGCTTGCAGGTGTTTTGGATCGTCTTCGATTTTTACCTATTAAAAAAAATGGATCAAAGAACCTGTATCAAATTTTGTGTGCAAAACGAAATTATGTGCGCGGATGCATTCCGAATGTTGACTGTGGCATACGGAGAAGCTACCTTGGACCGAAGCAACGTTTATCGGTGGAAAAAAATGTTTTTCTCAGAAGACCGAGAAGATGTGAACGACGAAGAGCGTGCCGGACGCCCGAGCACTTCAACAACAGACGAAAAAATTAATGAAGTGGAGAAAATGATATTGGCCAATCGTCGAATCACCGTTAGAGAAGTTGCTGAGGACCTAAACATATCGATTGGCTCGTGCCATTCAATTTTTATCAATGATTTTGGCATGAGACGGGCCGCCGCGAAATTCGTACCAAAATTGCTCAATTGCGACCAAAAACAGCATCGCATGAACATTGCTAATGAGATGTTGGACTCTGTCCGCGACGACCCAAATTTGCTCCAGAGGGTCATAACTGGTGACGAAGCGAGGGTTCATGGTTATGACGTGGAAACCAAAGCTCAATCATCTCAATGGAAGCTGCCGCACGAACCAAGACCGAAAAAAGCGCGCTAAGTTTGGTCGAATATGAAAGTTTTGCTGACAGTTTTCTTCGATTGCAGGGGCATGGTGCATCATGAGTTCTTTCCACAGAGTAGAACGGTCAATAAGGAATATTACCTGCAAGTTATGCGCAATTTGCGCGAAGCAATCCGCCAGAAACGCCCGGATTTGTGGAAGAACAAAAATTGGCTTTTGCACCACGATAACGCCCCTGCTCACAATTCGTTGCTTGTGCGCGACCTTTTGGCCAAAAGCAACACACTAATGATGCCGCAGCCACCGTATTATCTAGATCTGGCCCCCTGTGACTCATTCTTGTTCCCTAAACTGAAGAGGCCCATGAAAGGACGACGTTACGCTACGCTTGACGAGATAAAGACGGCATCGAAGGAGGAGCTGAAAAAGATTTTAAAAAATGATTTTTTTGAAGTGCTTCGAAGATTGGAAAATCCGTTGGCACAAGTGTATAATATCTCATGGGGATTACTTTGAAGGGGACAAAATAGGTATTCATGAATAAATAAATAATTTTTGAAAAAACACAAAAGTCGCGATACCTTTTGAACACACCTCGTACATAAAAATGCATATGATTTGTAAAGTATGAATAAAAAGTCATTTTTTATTTGCTAATTGATATACATCTTCTAGATTAATCCAAAAGTTCCCAGTGTAGGCGACAGGTATCGGGCGTGGGATAAAATCAAGAAGTTATCGTCAGGTAAGTTTCCTCGCGAGGTGAAATCCCAATCTGATGTACGTAGGTATGAGGATACCAAGGAGGATGTCTTGATCTGACGGCAGCTTATCACACAGTGTGTGGGCAAACAAGATTACATTCTAGCTAAGTCAATTCATTCCTGGGAACTTGATAACCTGTGCTTGATAGTATTCATATTTTAAGTAAAAATATATTTTTAGATTTTTTTTGCAATTTTATTGACATCTGTTGTTGTCGTGTCTAATTATGAGCCTCAGATGTCTCAATGCATCTCTATCACAGAAGTCAAAATGTCCTCTATCTTGGGTGTATAAAGCTGCTGTTCTGAATACATGTCAATTTTTCTGTTGTTGTTGTCGTGTCCAATGATGAGCCTCAGATGTTTCAATGCATCTCTATCACAGAAGTCGCAATGTCCTATATCTTGGGTGTATAAAGCTGCTGTTCTGAATACATGTCAATTTTTCTGTTGTTGTTGTCGTGTCCAATGATGAGCCTCAGATATCCCAATGCATCTCTATCACAGAAGTCGTAATGTCCTCTATCTTAGGTGTGTAACGCTTTTGCTCTGGATCCGTGTCAATATTGACATTCGTCAATGCTAAAATAACACCAATTTTAAAAGGATACAATAAAATTGAAATATATAAACATCGAGACAATTCTGTGCAGTAAGGTATTCTTCTCCAACAATGAAGAGTCCTCCTCCAGACAATCGAAGTTTCTTTGTTGACTTCCATCACCTCATTGCTCAGAAAATAAACTTGCTATGCATATCTGGATTGGAAGAATGTAGTTGACGTCGTCATTGAGCCTTTGTACGAAGAGCCAGTAGTCCTGCAGTTAAGTTGGCCGCTGGATGATGTTGAAGGCCTACTTGATGAGAGGTCAGCGTCATGACCAGTACTGATGGACCAGCGAATGTAGCCACAGGCTTTGCAGGATTCCTGGGCAGAGACCGAAAGGTGAGGTAGGACTGTCATCTATAGTAGTTAGCAGCAGAGGACAACGCTAACTTCACCACCAGACGTTGAGGTGCCAGGGATTCCAGACTCAGGAGGTGGCGTCGATCAGATTTCATTTTCATGAGGTGTGGAAGAGGCATCGATGAAATTTGACAACCACGCCCGGAATCAAATCCTACATTTATGATATTCCGTACTGCTTATAAGGTTAAATTCGGTTTTTCATAGATCACTCTATATTAGCCTTTATAATAAAAAGAATATAATTTTATTCGCGATCGAACGTTGTGGTCCATTGTACGTAATACATTCCAAACACGACGTCAGCCATCTCTGTCTTGAGCTCGATGTACCATCTCGGCGACCGTTAAGCCAGTGAATTCCTTTAATTGGTCCACGAAGTGTGTCGGTGGGCGTCAAGGTATGTGTCGCCCAGACGTCTTTCCGGTCAGTATGGTGTACTCCATTCCCCTGCGTCGCGCGATGACCTTTGTAATAACCAGTACCTAAATATGTATGCACCGCTCCCAAGTGTTCAGTTATGATCATTCACAACAAACTAAGATTTTTTACATAGTTGACTTTATTTACATATTTGCATACTTTGATGTCTGTAGCATGCTTTCTTTTTTGGTGTTCAAATTGCTTTCTCCTTAAATATATATATTGGTCTGACAGCCAACTCTCTAATGAATTTTGGCTATATTCCTCAAAATCCTTTCGAATATAAAATAAATATTTAGATAAAAACAAAATTAATAATGACACTGCCGAAAATAAAAATAAAATGATACTATCAAGTTGTGAAGTCATGCTGAATAGTAAAATCTCTTCTAAACATTTTATCAGCGAATTTGTAAATAACTTATATAAATATATATTTTGGTATTTTTTATTTGAAAATATATATACTATTCAGTAATTATTCCAAAATATTAAAATAAAACACATAAACCTATTCAAAATATTCACACCCTTATTTTACAAAATTTATTATCTCCATAATATAAATTTATATATCAATTTTTCTCCCCGTTGAATATAAGCAAAAATATTTTTAAACTTAATTCTTTTGACGTTATGTGGGGCTGAGTTTGTTGTTGACACACTTTAAAATGTTATAATACCTTGATAAAGGTTGGCGTTCAGCCAACTAAAATATTGGTAAAATAAATGATATTTTATTTATGCCTTATGATATTATTATGATATGCCTTTTTATTTAAAGATGTATTTATGGATTGCTCTATTTTCAAAATAAACCTATGTTATTAAAATGTATGGGGGTTGGTAGTGGGGTTACAGACATAATTCCGAAGGCAAAAATCCCGACAACACAAAATTCGACAACTAAATTCAAGATAACCCGAAATTCCTACGTGAATATCCTGACAACTCAAATCCCGACAGTCATATTCCAATACCCAAAATCCCGGCAGTCGAAATTCCGACAACCAATATCCCAGAAAGTGAACCGGACAAGTCTAAAATACGACCTCTTAATCCCTGATAATCTAAAATCCCAAACGGTCAAATTCCCGACATTCCAAATCCAGACAATCGAAATTCTGACAATCTAAAATCGCGACAGCCAAAATACCGAAAACCCTAATATCGACATTCTAAATTTCACCAAGCCAAATTCCTGACAGCCCAAATCCCGACAAGAAAAGTCACGACAACATAAAATTCAGCCAGCCAAATTCTTTATAACCCAAAATACTGAAAGCACAAACTTCGACAACCCTAAATTACGAAATCCATTACTTACCGCCTGGCCTATCGATATTTCTGTTCAGAGATTTGAAGCAAGAAGTATTAGAAAAATTACCAAATGGATAATTGTTTTTTTTTTTTTTTTTTTTTGACGGCCAAGAGGCAACGTCGCTGTTTGATTCTTTGATGTCAGCTCTTCCTAACGTTGCGAATCAGAATTTACCAAGCATTGGTTTGTATAACAGTAACGTGAGATTACCGTCATTTTACCATATTATCGCTGTGTACGAGAGGTTCTGACATTTGGTACATCCTCTCGGTCGAATGGCCAGAGGCCATCATCTAGGTATTGAACACCTTTATATCAGTACCTCGCCTAGGGATTGTAACTGTCGTGTACCTGCTATTGCACGGTGTTAACTTCCTCGTGGGATCAGAGCTCCCCGGGACTGTCTACACTCTAGCGCGAGCTTGTTCCCACATTCAACCTGGTTGATTAAATACAGAGGCATCAATTTAGTTGCACGATCAGGAGATGCCTTTTTCTTAATTTATCAACCTGTTCTCAGTACAATTTCACTTGTATACTATTTTTCAAATTAATCCTATGCATCTTTTTTTTTAAATACAAACTCCTGTCCTTATTGCTATGGAGAAAAGAATGATCAATTATCATTTTAAATCCTCCAGATTATTTACCGTGATATCAGTAGAATAGTTAAAATATTTAGCGTGCAGGGAGAAAAAATATTAGAAGTTGTTCTCTCTTCATGAGATATCGTAGATATCAATATTTCATTGAAACATGAGGATAATTTTTATAAAAAACTAGACGGGTGACCCGGGCTTCGCCCCGGGATTGACCCGTGTGCATATCTACCCGAATCTACTTATATAATTGCCTTATTCTGTCTGTGTGAAGTTCACTGTGTGAAGTTCACGGATAGATTTTGGTCAGAATGGATAAAATAAAAAAAGTGTCAAGGGATGGGAATCGAACCCACGACCTTCCGCTTACCGGGCAGATGCCATGACCACTAGGCTACCCTGGACATATTTTTTTGTTCATAAAGTCATTTTTATTTTTTTGTTCATAAAAATATTGTCTATAAGAACATTCCGTAAAATTAAATATTTTATTTTAATTTTCTACTTACAAAACATCTATTCGTTTGCAATGCAAACATCTTAATTAAAAAAATTGCTTTAGTAATTTTTAATTGTTATTTTCATTGCATATTTATGATATGGGTTCATTCAAAATACTTTTACCGCAGTTTAGAATATATATCTATATATTTATCTATTTACTTATATATTCACTGGCCGTGTGACCATTTAGAACCTTGCGGAAAGTTATAGGGTCATTTTTTGTGAATTTTTTTTTTGTTTCGATTTTATTGAAAAAAAAAACGATATGGTGCCTTTAAAAATGATCTTTATTACTATGCAGTTTTCTATTTAGTCAATATACCTAAGTTAATGTTGCAAATGTAATTATCTCTATCGATTTAGTAGGTGAAATGCAAAAAAAAATCGACATGATGAAATCTTTATGAAAATTCACATTTTTATTTTTATATTTTCAAGACACACACAGTTTGGGGCGGGACGTTTCACAAGAGAGACATCCACGGCGCCAATTTATAATTGTAACGAATAGTATTTTAATTAAAACATTTTTAAAACACACAGTTTGGAACGGGACGTTTCACAAGAGTGACATCCTTGGCGCCAATTTATAATTGTAACGAATAGTATTTGAATTAAAACGTTTTTAAAATATATACGCACTCAGGTAAAACCCGGGCGTTGCCCGGGCCATTCGTCTAGTGATATATATTTAGATAAGATTTTTTTAAATAATTGTTTGTTATTAGCATTATCTATTTGTTTGCATTAGCATAATTTAATCTAATGTTTGATAGAGGGCGCTGTTCGTGAGCTAAGTAGAATAATTTGAATATATAGTTTTAATAATTGACTTATAAATATTTTTAAAATAGCCTATCGTCTTCCCCGTATTCTTTTACCTATGAATGGCAATTTTGGTTTGAATGGTTTGAATTTGAATTGACAAACAAACATACAAACATTGATTTATATATATATAGATATTGCCACGTGGAAAATTAGGAAAGACAAACTTTGAGATGACTCAGCAATTTATTTAAGGCAAGAACAAACTATGAATGATAAACAAAATATAAGCAATGATGGAAGTTTACAGAGTAGCAAAATATAAACATAAAAAATTATACCCTGTTGATAAAATGAGAGAGAACATGGTTTTATGGGTTACTAACCAAAGTGCATGATTTTCTAGCCCAAAATGATAATTTAAAAAAAATAATAATAAATACTTTGCTACAATAATTTTTGACATCAATGAAATATAGATTTCTTTATTTTCTCAAGGTATCGGTAACTCTCTGTTGGATTTTGTGGTGAATTTATAATACGTGTACTCCACGCCTCGTAGCATTAGTTTGATGCATAGTTAAACATATGCTAATATAAACTCCGAATATTATAAATATGTATGGTAATTTAAGCCAACGACCCCATATTGTATATAACTTATAACAAGATTTTAATGTTGTATAGTAGAAACACATCTGTAAATGGTTATATTCATGATTGACATGTGTCATTACATCATCATATGTAGTGTACTGTGTACAAATTGAGGATAAATAAATAAAACTCTGTAGTAGATTAAGAGTTGAGCTAAGCTAGAGAGATAGAAGTCATAACGTCTAAAATCTAGATAGATGGAAGTCACAAAACAACAAGGTCTAAAAATGGAAACTGCCACGGCGCCAGTGTCCAATTTTCCCCCGACCCACACTCTTCACATCTGTTGAAATGCAAAACTCCCTTTCTCTGAAAAGGTATATAAAGCCCCGTTTTAAGCTAAAAATACAGTTAGTTCACCATCTGCGTCAGATCTCGTCGGTTGTACCCCAGGTCCTCCTCATCCATCATGTAGACCAGTAAGAAATCTTCTATCTCTCCATCTTTCTCTCCTAGCTCAACTTTTATCTGTTCACGGAACTTTCTTAGTGCAACTGTGTCTTCGTTTTTTGTGTGGACATTCCCAAGCTTTCCACTCTGCCTCGACCACGACTGCATGTACTTTGTGAGAACTTTTAAAGGTCTTCCAAGGTGCAGAGAGGTACTGGAAAACTCCTTATCCTGACTGTTCCTCTCGATCAACACAGTATAGCGAGAGTTGACAGGGACTCACACCACAGTTCAAGTCGACTAGATACCTCATCACATAGATAGTCGACAGGATTCTACAAGAGGCTACAGGACTTCACCACATTTCTAGTCGACAGGATTCTACAAGAGGCTACCAGACCTCACCACATCACATATGTATATATAAATTGATTAATATCCAACAAAAGTAGAATTAAGTAGAGTAATATTTGAACAGAATCCGAGTGGAGCCAAATCTTGTATGCATATTTAGCATAACCCGATTAATGGCCTGATACAGAAACGCTCTGTCTCTTAGAAATTCGATTTATACGAGGGGTGTCACATAAGTCGGTGGCCCGACATATAAAGAAAATAACTAATAAGTGATTATAATTTATTTTTCAACATAATCCCCTTTAAGGTCTATACACTTTTTCCAGCGATGTTATAATGTTTTTATGCCCTCCAAAAAGAACGATGTTTCAAGTGACTCAAAAAATGAGGTTACAGCATCATAGACCTCTTCATCTGACCTGAAATTAATGCCAGAAAGTGATTTATTCAAATGAGGAAATAGGTGGAAGTCAGACGGAGCTATATCTGGTGAATAGGGTGCATGTGGTAAAAGTTCAAAGTCAGAATCATAAATAGCAGCCATGGCTTGCAGCGACCGATGACTCGGAGCATTGTCTTGATGGTAAACAATCTTCCTGGACAACTTTCCTCTTCTCTTTTCTTTAATAGCTTCTCGTAGTTGCTTCACAAGATTTGCATAATAATTGCCAGTGATGGTTTGACCCTTATTCAGAAAGTCTAGAAGAAGTACACCCTCGGAATCCTAAAAGACAGACACCATAACCTTCCCTGCTGATGTAACTGTCTTGGCTTTCTTGGGGGGAGGGGAACCGGAGTGTCTCCATTGCATGGATTGTTGCTTAGACTCTGGTGTAAAGTGATGGGCCCAAGTCTCATCCATGGTAACAAATCTATTAACAAATTCCTCTGGATTGGCTTCAAATAATTCAAGATTGTCCGAAGATAACTTTCTCCTTACAGCCTTTTGATCGGGTGCCAAAAGTTTGGGAACCCAACGGGCAGAAAGTTTCCTGAGGCCAAAATGTTCTCTCATGATCCGATTCACTGTTGTTTTTGGGATACCCAAGGTCTCTTCTATCCGACGAACTGTCATTCTTCTGTCCAACATAACCAAATCATGTATCTTGTCGATGTTTTCTAGAGTAACTGACTCAACAGGTCTTCCTGGTCGATGTTCGTTTTCGGTGCTGATCCTCCCTAATTTAAACGCAGCTACCCAATTATTTTACTGTGCTATAGGAAGGAGCATCTTCCCTTAATGTATCCACCATATACTCATAGATTTCCTTCGGCGACATTCCTTTCTTACAAAGATATTTTATTACAGCACGAATCTCGTTTGTCTTCACTTTAGATGATTCCTGTTTCTTGTCCTCTTTCAGAACCTATAACAAAAAACAGTTAGTTGTAGAAACTTAAAAATGTACATATCTTTATACAAGGCTTTAAGGTATATATGGTAAAATTTATTAGTTTCTAATATTTCGTTCTCGTGGTCAGGCCACGAACTTATGGGACACCCCTCGTACGTCAGGAATGTGATTTGAATAGTCTATATATATATATTAGATAATAAAAAGGCATATATTGGATTTAATAAAATATTTATTTTGCCAATATTTTCAAAACAAAAAAATATATATATATTTTTTTTTTCGTAGAAAACTCATTTATTAAATTTCTAATTAAATTTGTCGAGATATATTTAGGTTGTCGGAATTATAGTTGTTGGGAATTTGGCTGTCAAATTTTTCTCTGTCGGCAATTTGTTTAAGTCGGGATTTTGTTCTTGTTAGTATTTTGTTCATGTCGGAATTTTAATCATGTCGGAATTTTGTTCATGTCAGGAATTTTGTTCCTGTCGTGATTAAGTTTATGTCTAAATTTTGTTCATGTCGGGATTTTGTTCCTGTCGGCATTTTGTTCAAGTCGGGATTTTGTACCTCTCTGCCGGGATTTTGTAAGTGTCAAGATTTTGTTCATGTCAGATTATGTTCATGTGCGGATTTTGTTCATGTCGGGATTTTGTTCATGTCGGATTATGTTCATGTCGAAAATTTGTTCTTGTCAATATTTTTTTCATGTCGTGGTTTTGTTCTTGTCGGGATTTTGTTCATGTTGGGATTTTGTTCCTCTCTGTCGGAATTTTGTTCAAGTCGGGATTTTGTTCATGTGAGGATTTTGTTCATGTCGGAATTTTGTTCATGTCGGAATTTTGTTCATGTGAGGATTTTGTTCATATCGGGATTTTGTTCTTGTCGGGATTTTGTTCATGTCGAGATTTTGTTCTTGTCTGGATTTTATTCATGTTGGGATTTTGTTCCTCTCTGTCGGAATTTTGTTCAAGTCGGGATTTTGTTCATGTGGGAATTTTGTTCATGTCGGGATTTTGTTCATGTGAGGATTTAGTTCATATCGGGATTTTGTTCTTGGGATTTTGTTCATGTCAAGATTTTGTTCTTGTCTGGATTGTATTCATGTCGGGATTTTGTTCCTCTCTGTCGGCATTTTGTTCAAGTCGGGATTTTGTTCTAGTCAGGATTTTGTTCTTTTCTGGATTTTTTTCATGTCGGGATTTTTTTCCTCTCTGTCGGCATTTTGTTCATGTCGGTATTTTGTTCATGTCGGGATTTTGTTCTTGAAGGGATTTTTTTAATGTCATGATTTTGTTCATGTCGGATTATGTTTATCCCGAAATTTTATTCATGTCGTAATTTTGTTCTTGTCGGAATTTTGTTCGAGTCAGAATTTTGTTTTCGTTATTTTTTTTCTTGTCAGGATTTTGTTAGTGTGGATTTTATTCATGTCGGTATTTAGACTATGAAACTTCTGTTTTATAAAATGAAAATATTATGCACGCATTCTGCTACAAGAGCCCCATGAATTAACTAATCCCTGACATGAATCCCGAGCAGCTAGACAGCCTGATCAATCTTCTCGGAAAGATCACTCCCGTGTAGAGGATAAAGCCTGCCGTAGCTACAAGTAGTTCACCACCACCAGGGCAGCAGCATTTAGAAGGACGTCATGAACTTCCGCTTGACGTGGCTCAAAGTACGCAGCATTGCCGTTCGCGTGCTAGGAGTGTGAAGATGCTCTGTTTCTTTAGACAGCACGCATTTGATGTCTTGTTTGTGCAAGAGACGAAGTTGTTGGGGCTGAACAACACTGGACCTCGGCTTCAGCGCCGTCTTAGCTCCAACGCCAACTACCAGGGAATACGTCATCGTGGCGCCGGGAGTCACCGTCCTCTGGTATCGCGTTCTGTGGTCAGGTAAGATCGCGATCTACAGTAACAAGATTTGGGGTATCGAGATCCGAGTCATCATCCGACTTCTGTCCCACATTTCTGAAGAACGACTTCTTTAACTGCAGGTCATTGCAGAGGAAGCCATCAAGGAGTATAGCGGGTTCTCACCGACTTCAACATCTCCGAGGAGTCTTCGAGTGGCATCGGGTCTGGAGTGGTGGAAGCCTTCACGGAACTCCTGGACCGAATCGTCATAATATTTGATGCCGCGCACCTGCCTACGAGGGTTGCCAGTTACGAAAGCTGCGTAGAGGCCAACCGTCTGTATCAAGTTCTAATTCCATTTGAATTCTCCGGACGCTTCACCCACTACTGGACCCTCAAATACCGCTGTTCGGACCACCGTGCCATCCTTTTCCGAGTGGAGATCTACTTCCCCATTTGCGCCCTCCATCTCCGGGGCCGCTCCGATTAGCGTCAGTCATCGAGAGAGTTGAGGCACTTCTTGGCGAAGCTTATATGAAGATCGTAGACATTGTCTTGGATATTTTGGGGAGAATTGGGGAGCCTGAAGCGAGACCTCGTTGAACACATCAAATGTCTCTACAATACCCGCACTGTAAACAGGAATTATGACGCCAAAGCAAGTCGTTTCCTGCGTCCCAGGCTCGAGACCGTTGACGTCGACTGCACTTCGCTGCCTGTGCTTGGGCGCGCTTTGCGCGTCCGACTGCATCTCTCGGAACTGGCGACCATCTTCGACGCTTAGAACCCCGTCGAGGTAGACAACTGAGTCGCTCCTTCTTTAACTCCTCAGAAGGCACTTCGACAGCTCTGCCTGTAGCTCGGAAGGCATTTCCGGGTTCTTAGAAGCAGCTACGGAGAGCATCACCCTGGACAGTGACCCGCTTCATCGAGCAGATATCTCCTTGAGTGAGGTGGAAACTGCCATCAGCCGTCTGCCACAAGGGAAAGCGGCTCGTTGGGATAGCGCGCCCTGCGAGCTCGTCAAAGGCTTCGAGGACTTATTCGGAGGAGCCATACATCGAATCCTCGTCGAACCAAAGCTTCGCGAGTCTCTGCCGAAATTCTATAGGAGAATCACCATCTGCCTCGTCCCCAAAGTGCACGTTGGGTCCGAGTCTACGAGGTTAGAAGCCCATATCTCTGCCGAAGGCAGACTACTGAATCGTCAGCGGCGTTCTTCTCTATCGTCTGTGTGGCCACCTGCCATTTATCGTACTGAAATGCCAGACATACGCCGTTCCGGGAAGGTGTCATTTCTAGAACATCGCGTGCGTTTTCCGACGAGGTGGCCCTGGCCTTCAAGAACAACTCTCCTCTGGCAGTCATCTCTATCTGTCTGCGGTCCGCTATTGGCAGTTTGGAGAGAGAGTTCCTGGCCGCCCAGCTGTGCTCCAACGGCCTGCCTCCTCACTTCGTGAAATGGCTCCACCTGCTCTACACAGAGGCCGATGCTACCATCAAGGTCGATGGAAACTTCACCCGCCCATTCAGAATTCACAGAGGGCTTCGGCAGGGTTGTGCCTGCAGCGCAGCCCTATTTTCCATCTTCACCGGTCCCCTCCTGCGCCACCTAGAGAGAGTTCTAGGAAAGAAGAACATCCTGACGTACGCCGATGATATTCTCCTGCTGTTCCGCGACCAAAGACCATCGGTATACAAACCCTTCTGACTCGTTGTTGGAGAGGGCGGGATTTTCTACCGTCTGATTAGGGAAAAGGGATATAGAACGCGTACAGGAGAGTACGTGGCCTCGCGTGCAGATTCCCAAATAGGCGACAAGAAAACTTGTTTGTTTCAGTACTGAGTTAGGGGGGGAAGTTCCCTGCCCACAAGTTCTCCCCTGGTATAGTTGAATGATGATGAATATAAAAAATTGCCCCCTTCTGCCTCACTGAGAGCTGTAGGGTTCGCTAAGATAGACGGAAAAATTCTGACTAATGGCCCTTCTAGGCTTTGGTGGCCATTCGTTCCTAAAATGTCGGCGTCTTCAGGTTACTGATGACGCCATCTCTTCAGGTTCCTTCAAGTGTAGAAGAGAGCGCATCCGCGACCTGGCTAACAAGAAGAAACTGCGAAAATGCAGCTGCTCTTGGGGAATTCTGATAACATGCCGGAAAGGGCCTTGAAAAAGCCGTAGTGCTGTGCGTGAAGGCCACGCCGTTCTTGCGCATACGCACACGCACTGGGCGTCACATGCTGGAGCGCCCCCGCCTGGCCGCCGTTCCCATCTCACGGTATCTCCGGCGCTGGGCGCCTGTCGTCAAGATTGATGCTCCTTCGGGAGCCATACCGCGGACATCGCTCTGGGTCTGGTGCTGCTGCATGCCCTGCCTCATCCAGGACACCTGGCGTCGAGCCAGCCCGTCGACCAGACGCTGACCCACCGCTACTGGTTTTGTAGCGCCACCGTCCTCTCATCCAATAGACGTTCTCCATCATCGACCTGCAGTCCTGGATCTTCGCGGTGGGCCTCAAGGATCACGACATAACCAGCATTTCAGCGGCGAAGCACGTGATCTCCGTTTTTTTTTTTCGTGGGTCCCTAAATGCATGGTGTCGCTGTAGATCTGTGATCTTCCATCAAACTGTGCAGTCAGGGCAGAGATGTCATTTACATATTCACTGTACATAGCATATATATAATTAGTTTTTTAATATCATCATCATTGTATATTTCATTATCATTCACTGATATTCACTGAAAAGATATCAATAAAATTATGTGTTAATTGTCAATTGTCTATCTCTCCATTTCAGCTCAAGGCAACGCATTTCAAACCTGAATTTGGTCCTCTCATTATTCCATATAACCTTCATATCCCAGTACGACCATGAATCCTCCATAGACTACTATTCCATCTATTATCAAAATAAAAGTCGGGCTTATATACTTATTATAATAAAGTTTTGCGTGTAAAAATCCAATATGAGCTCTTTTTGAAAGCGTACATATATGGATTGCAATATATTAAAGACAACATTTATTTATATTTTCAATATATCAATACCTATTCTTTTTCTTTCTTATCTCCTCTCAATCATATTAGGGTATCAAACTTGTAGAGATTGAGACTTTTGATGGAGTGGGTGAAGTAGAATGCGTCTGCCTTTGTCATTAAGACTGGGAGCACTACTCAGTGGCAGGCTGACTTAGCTCCAAAAGAAATGGCCGCCTCTGACATGAGGAACACGCCATGTGCAGCCGTTCTTAACATGGAGTACAGACTCATCCTGTATCCCTGGATCAGGAGTCTTTACAGGGTACTATCAGCCAGGACAGCTGAGCCCAGGTTTTTTAGTGAGCTTGTTAAGCTCCCCCTCCTCCTTTTTCATTTGGGCTTGGGACCGGCAAAGGCAGAGTTATATATCAATAATTAAAATGTGTCAAACGAGATACTTCTTTCTTTTGGTGCTCAAATACCATCCTTCCACCATCTTGCTTAGAAAAAATATCAAAATATACATATAATTTCGATTTATTCGAATTAAAATATTATATCCATATTAAAATCAATATGATATTTTTCGAAATCTGGCATTATAACATATAGGATAAATACAAGAAATATAACGAGAACAATGCAGATTAGGAACTCTAGAATTCAATGTTCTAGAACATGGAACAAGTTTGAACATGTTTTGTCACACGGAGTCTAACAAACAATCAAACTGCAAGGTCATACATCGGCTGATTGCAACACATCAATATCTGACATGAATCTTCAAATTCCATTTCACATGGTGAATACGGATTTAATTCAAATCATGTGCCCATTCATCCTAATTTTGGAGTCATTGAGGATGTTTTTTTTTTTTAATTAAAAAGGCATATATTGGTTCAAAATATAATTTATTTTACCAATATTTTAGTTGGCTGAACGCCAACCTTTCCAAGGTATTATAACATATTAATGTGTGTTTTGAAAATAGAGAAATCCATAAATAAATATTTAATTTAAAAGGCATATATTGAATCAAAATATAATTTATTTTACCAATATTTCAGTTGGGTGAACACCAATCTTTTTCAAGGTATTATAACATATTAATGTGTCAACAACAAACTCAGCGCCACATAACGTCAACAGCATTAAGTTTTAAAATATATTTTTGCTTATATTCAATGGGGAGAAAAAATATTAGATATATATTTATATTATTGAAAAAACGTTTTATTTTCTTTTTTTATCTCAAAATATTTCGAGAGATTGCTCACTCTCTATCAATTTATTGCAGAGTAAACGTAATTAACAAATTCTTGTAGATAACACTATCAACTTTGTATTTATACTCAAACTATGTACTCGTATTAATGTCAAGACTTTTTCTTAGCAAAACTCTAAGAAAATATAGGCTAATAAATAGCTAGGAACAGAAGAAAGAATATAAAAATGATTCTATAAAAAGGATATTTAAATCAAAGGTTTCAATTATTTTTATTGAAATAAATTTTGGAATTATTCGGGGAATAGTAGTGTAGAGAATTGTCACGCAGAGACAATTTGTTATATTAAAAAGTTATTCTAGAGTATAACATATTTCTTAATAACCGCATATATATATTTATGCATTGCTCTCTATTTTCAAAAATATATATATGTAATAAATTGAGGTCTGGTAGCCTCTCGTAGAATCCTGTCGACTAACTTTGTGATGATGAAGTGTTGACTCTCGCTATACTGTGTTGACCGAGAGGAACAGTCAGGATGGGGAGTTTTCCAGTACCTCTCGGCACCTTGTAAGTCCTTTAAAAGTTCTCACAGAGTACAGGCAGTCGTGGTCGAGGCAGAGTGGAAAGCTTGGGAATGTACACACAAAAAACGAAGACACAGTTGCACTAAGAAAGTTCCGTTAACAGATAAAAGTTGAGCTAGGAGCTAAAGATGGGGAGATAGAAGTTTCTTACTGATCTACATGATGGATGAGATGGATCTGAGGTACGGCCGACGTGGGCTCGCACAGATGCTGCACTAACTGTCAAGTGACTGTAAAGTGACTATATTTATAGGGTAAGACGGGGGGCCTTATGCGACAGGGGCCGTTTCTGAGAAAGGGGGCTTTTGCATTCCACCAGATGTGAAGAGTGTGGGTGGTCTGGTCCATTTTTAGACCTTGTTGTGGGAAATCTAAATCTATCTCGATTTTGACGTTATGACTTCTATATCTTGCTTAGCTCAACTCTTAATCTATTACAGAGTTTTATTTATTTATCCTCAGTTTGTACAAATTACATTACATATGATGATGTAAAGACACATGTCAATAATGCGTATAATCATTTACAGATGTGTTTCTATTATACAACATTAAAATCGTGTTATAAGTTATATACAATATGGGGTTGTGATTTAAATTACCATAGATGGGCCCCGGGAGTGAAAGGGTTTATCCGGGTTTAAGCGGGTAAAGCCTCTCTAACACAGGTAAGTAATTAAAATTTATTTTAATTAATTTAAACTGTGAGGGTTAAAAAGGGGTATAACAAGATGATTTGTTTGTATATATAAAAGTGAAATAAAAATGACATTTTTGTTTGATTTAAAAAATAAAAAGATGATTAAAATAAAATGATGACATAAAAATTCACATTCGAAGAGAATATTGGCGGGCGTTGGAAAGGGTTAGTAGTTGAAGCATATGCAATTGTTAGGAGTGCACATTTAACCAAATAATCAGGTCCAGGTACAAAGCGAGGATATAGACTTGAGCGTCTTCCTTGGCAATGTTTCACTTGCGTTCCTATATAAGGGTTACAGTGCTTTGTCACAATTTTAGGATTATTGGGTTAAAAGTTGTTGAAGAAAAGTTGCTTATTAATATGATTGAAAGAGGTGGAATAGAGTCATGCGATAAGTAGAATTGTTGTAGCGACAGTAGGTGGTCTAACTTGACTCGAAATCAAAGGTTGAGCGTGGTCCGCTAGAGCTGAAAAAAAATTGAAAGTTGAAAAATTTGAACGCTTTGGGATGCGTTGGTGATTGTGCTCTGCGGATGAAATGAAATAAACTCTTGAAGCGTGTTCAGGCCAGAAGTTGGGATTTTTAAATCTGGGGAACTGTGTTCAAAGAGTTTGTTGAAATATGAAATAAAAAAAATTGCCAAGCAGTGCTGTCGTTTTTCTACAATGAATTGAAGCAATGGCTTCAAGCAATGGCAAAACATAGTGATGATAAATTCTAGGGAATTGTTTAAAGAGAATTTGATTGTTGAAAACGATTGTTGTAGATGCCCGATAGTTGATGATAAACATTGTCATATAATAAAGTTATTTAAACAAATATAAAATATAGTGAATAGAAATATAGAAATATGATTGCGGGTACAAAAAGTGTAAGTGGACAAAATTAAACATGTAATATATAAAATATATAATAATTAAGAAAATAAAAATGATTTTTGAAATAATTAAATGTTTTGCAATACTAAAATAATATCATGAAAAATAAAAATAAATTTGATTCAAGCTTTTTTTAAAAATAATGTTGGACTAAAAATTGATTATATAATTGAAAGATAAAAATAAAACTAATTATTCAAGATTTTATACAAAATTTAGAATATAATTGAAGGTTATTAATGATTGGATAAATGTTGGATAGTGGAAAATTGAACAAAAAGTATTTCTCTTGAAAAGAAGTTACAATTGTTGTGTGTAGATCATATCCCATTGGTAAACATCGGTATTTCTATGACTCTCTGAAGCCGAGAATACGTTAAATGACATTTTCATTTGTCCAAAATGGTGATATGTAGAGAATGATTTCTCTTTTGCGCAATAAAGTCTATATAAGACTTAACCAAATTGTTTTAATTGGTGATATCAATTAACATGTAAAATGTTTAATGTATGTTGTGTGTGTGTGACAATTGACAATTAAAACATTTTTATTGTCATCTCGACAATATTACAAATTATTCAAGAGAACAGTTTAAGAAAGAATGAAAATATATACAGAATTGAAATATATACATATTCATAAGATGATGTAGGATGAAGGAAGGCATCCCCTGCGCACGAGGGTCCTCCACTCCACCGAGCCCAACCTGGACAAAGTGGCGATAGACGCGCAGCTTTGCCGACGCCAGGATGGTCAGGGCGTCGTCCTCAAGGCCGGACACGCCGAAGATCCAAGCCTGCAGGTCAGGGGGCCGCCCTATGATGTTAAAGGCCTCTCTAATGAGAGGCCTGATGGAGGGACAGCACCAGTAACGGTGGCTGAGGGAGCGGTCGATGGACCCGCAGGCAGGACAGGAGGGGCCGACCGAGGCAGGATGGGCCGGATGGGGCAGGGCGTGGAAGGCCAACTTGAGGGCCGCGTCGGCCTCGTGGCCCGAGAAGGCGCAGCGCCGCAGCGAGGCCCAGTCGATCCTAGATGGTGGTGGACTGATGGTGGGCGACCATCTCGAGGTGAACCTTGAGATGGGCGTGGCGGCGAGGCGCGGGCGATCCAGGGCCCGTCGGGCCGAGCGGGTCATGAGGCCGTTGAGGAACGTGGTAGCCGTCCCCCGCAGCACCACGGCCGCAGCTAGGGAGCTAGATGAAGGCGTGGACTCCGCCTCGAAGCCCACGGCGTTCTCGGAGGTCAGCCTCCGACAGAAGGCGCCCAGGGCCGCGGCGTCAGCCAGGGCCGAGCGCGTAGGTCGGGCGGTGAGATGTTCCTCCACGGTGAGGTCCCGGACTCGGCTCCGCGCCAGCGGGCGGGGGCCAGGAGGTCGGGAGGGCGGAGGAACCGGCAGCCGCCGATGATGGGGAGGTCCAAAAGCTGAGCAGTGGAGACCGCCCGGTGGTTGAGGCCCAGGATGTTGGAGGCCTCCTCTCAGAGCTTCAGCAGCCGGAGACGGCGGGGCTGGAGACGGGTGCCGTCCGGTGGAGGGTGGATCCAGGCTTCACCGCTGTTGCCGCCGACCAGCCAGCTGAAAGCATTTCTGCCTCCGCGGAGCGCGACCTGCACCCCCTTGAGGCAGGCGAGCTGGAGCTGGGTCGCGAGGTCGAGGAGGCCGAGGCCTCCGATGGTGACTGGCCTCGCCATGACGTTGGCGGGAAGTCACGCCGTGTGGTCTGGCCCCCAGACGAACCTCGCCAGTCGGGCCTGCAGCTTGGCGATGGTCGGGGGTGATGGAAGGTATCCATGCAGGTGGTGCTGGATCGTGGACCCCACCAGCGTGTTCGCCACTCTTGCTCGTCCGACGAGGGAGAGGCCGCGGGTGAAGGGCGTCCATCTGCGGCACGCAGTCTCCAGGAGGGCCAGGAGATGCTGCTCCCGGTGGGCGACGGTGCTCCTGGGGGCGATGTCGAGCCCGAGGATCCTGATGGAGGTGGTCGACCAGGAGGCGCCGAGAGGGGAGTCGCCGCGGTTGCGCCAGGCGCCGCACCAGAGACCAGCGCTCTTCCGGAGGTTCACGCCAACCCCGGAGGCCTGCTTGTACTCTTCGAAGACGGTCGCCACACGTTCGAAGTCTCCGTCGCGATGGAATAGGAGGAAGATGTCGTCGGCGTAGGCGATGACATTGCCCACGCCGAGGGTCAACTCCAGGCGACGTAGCAGCGGCCCCGTGGCGATGCTGAAGAGTGCGGCACTCCCGGCGCAACCCTGTCTTAGGCCGTTGAGGAGTGGGAAGGCGGTGGTGTAGAAGCCTCCGGCCCGGATGGTGGCGTCCGCCCCGGCGTAGAGGATGTTAATCCAGGCCCTGAAGGCCGGCGGGAGGCGGAGGGACGTTAGCAGGGACTCCAAGAAGCCGCGGTCTAGTGAGTCAAAGGCGGACTCCAGGTCTACGCCCATAACGGCCAGCGGCGAGCCCAGGGCGGTGGCTTCCTCGACGGCGTCCGTCACCATGGCGATGTTCCATGACGGGGACCTCCCGGGGACGGCGTAAGTCTGGCATTCCGGCACAAGGGTCCGCAGGTGGGGCTTGAGGCGCCGGTGAAGGATGGCGGCCAGGACCCTGTAGTCGGCCGAGGGCAGCTCGACGGGCCTGTAACCGTCAAGGCCGCGACCTCCGCGGGCCTTGGGCACGAGGCAGATGGAGCTGCGCCGCGTCGACGGAGGCAGGGCACCGCGGAGCCGTGAGGCCGCGAACACCCGGGCCAGAGCTTCCGCGAAGAAGTCCTCGCTGAAGGCGACGAGGAGCTCGCACGGCAAGCCGTCCCAGCCGGGGGCCTTTCCGCGAGGGAGGTGCTCGATGGCGTTGGCGATCTCGCTGGGTCTGATGTCCGGCCGGTGGAGCGGGTCCTCCTCATTCAGCTCGCGGGTGGTGGTGGGCGCGCTGCTGGCGATGAAGGCAGCTCCCGCAGCTGGATCGCTGGTGGGACGGGCGAAGCGGGGCTGGAAGGTCGCGTACGCCCTCCGCCGACGCTCGGGGCCCTCGATGATGTTATCCTGCTCGTCCCTGATGACGCTGACCGGGTGTCGGAGGCGGATGGCGCGCGCCAGGTCCGGCAGCGACGGGTAGTCTGCCCGGATGGAGGAGGCCTCGAGCTGCGCCGCGATGTAACGTCTCGCCCTGTAGACGTAGCTGTCGCTGGCAGCGTGGCGCGGGTCGTGCAGGGATCTGGCCTCCGCCAGCAGCCCCGCCTTGATGGAGGTCCACCTATCCCAGAAGGTCTCGTCGTCGTCATCGTGCGCTGTGTCTTCCTCCAACTCCCGGATGTAGCCAGCCAGATGTTCGAGAGCAAGGCCCGAGCGGAGCATCGCGGCCAAGCGAGGCTGGGTGGGGGAGGAGACGGCGGTGGGCGGGCCCACCTGGAGCAGCACGAGGCGGTGGTCCGAGAGGTGGTAGTGGCTGGTCGCGTAGATGGACACGCGATCCAGGACTCCAGCAGGGACGAGGATCCGGTCCAGGCGGTTGGATTCGACTTGGTCGCCGTGCATGGCTACTCTGGTGGGCAGGTGGGCGGCGTCGAACTGGGTGGCCACGTCGACCAGCGCGGCCAGGTCCAGAAGAGCGGCGAGGGCATCCGACGATGACGAGGGGCCCCGATCCCTGATATTAAAATCGCCGATGATCCAACAGGCCTCCTCCTGTGCCGCTGTCGCCGCCAGGAGCTCCAGTTGCCGGTTTCTCTCCCGGGGTTCATGCGCCAGATGAACGGCGATGGCCTTCATCTCCTCGCCGCGGACATCTATGGTTGCCAAGGCGATGTGGCCCGGCCACAGGACGCGCTGTTGTATTAGGGCTACGCCTGGCCCCAAGACGCAGGCGAGTCCGGATCCCGAGATGGCTACGGGATGGGCCAATACAACAGCGTTGTAGCCGAGGCAGAGGTCTTGGCCGCTGCCCAGTTGAAATGCGTTTGTCTCCTGGACAAACGCGATGTCCACGTGATGGTGCCTGAGGAGATGACAAAGGGCAAGGCTCCTCCCCCGAGTGGCGAGCCCTCGCGCGTTGATGGTGGCGACGCGGTGGTTCATTGGCGCTGTAGGTCACGCAGCACCCTCCTGGTCTTCTGGAGGGTTTTGCGGATGGTGGAGTTGGAGTCTGGGCACGAGGCCCTGAAGGTTTCGTGCAACTTGTCGAGGGTGGCGACCTGTTCCTCTGTCAGCGTGGGCGCTAGCCTCTTCATCGTGGTTTCAGAGGTGAGGAGCTGCTGTGCTTCCTTGCAGTTTAGGCCGGACAGCTTGTCCCAGTCGATGGAAAGGGTGGGGGTCTCCTCGATGTGCTTCAGCAGCTGTTTGAGTGCGGATTCTCCCCGGGCAGGCGTGTAGGAGGTGAGGTCAGCTTCTCCACCGACATCTCGTGGTCGAGCGGAGAGATGCGAGGCTCTATGGGCCGCGGGGCAGCCAGGAGAGCAGGGAGGGCGGCATGGGCGGGCTGGGCGAGATCCATCGGTTCGGCAGGATGGGGCGCCGAGGGGATCGCTTGAGCCTCGGGTGATGTCTCCGCCGGTGGAACTGGGGACGCCGGTGTAGCGGGTGCAGGTGCGGGCTTCCTTGGCTGCTGAGGAGGAGGAAGAGGGTGGGGGGGCCTTGCGTCGGTGGGAGACGCTGCTTGCCTGGGGCTGCTGTTCTGCCTGGCGAGCGCTGGGCAGTTGGCTCTGCGGTGGCCCTGTTTACCGCATTTTGAGCACTTGATGCCAAAGGAGAGGTAGGCCGGCAGGTTGTCTCCTCTGGACTTGATGTCCAGGCGGGTGGGAAGCTTCTCCAGGGTGATGCCGTCGCGGAGCAGTACGAAGGCCTCCCGGCGGCCATCGGTGAAGGTGTACTCGCCCATTTTGACCAGGATGGGGGCGATTGAGGTGGTATTTCCAAACGGTCGCAGAGCATCCACGACGGCTTTATCCTCCACGAAGCCTGGCAGGTTGGCGACGACGATTCGCTCGGCCCTCTTGCGGTAGGGGAAGACCCTGAGGGTCGTTCCCTCGATCTCTAGGCCGCCTTCAACCAGACGGCGCGCATGATCCCTGGTCGCCAAGCCCACGATGTAATGGCCGTTCATCCTGTTGAATTGTGTTATTCCTACAGGCCCTCCGACTACCTTGCCCATTGCCTGGAGGTAGGAGTAGTCCGGGATATCAGGGCACAGCTCCACGAAGATGTAGTTTTTGTGGGAGGAAGAGGTCTGCCTCGCCTTGGCCTCGGCGATGTTCGCGCCTGTCGCCTTGATCTCCCGAGGCGGCACTGTTCTCGGCCCTGTTGGCCGCTTCCGCTGCTGGGGGCTGCGCTGCTCTCTAGGCTTGTTGGGCTGCCTTGCAGCGTGCTCAGGTGATGTAGAGCCGCGGCGCCTCTTCTTGCCCTACACGACTGTGTAGCCGTCGTTCGCGTCCACCTCCGCCATCTCGCTGTCGGCCCAGTTGAGCGAGGCCAGGCTAGCTGGAGTTGCGCTGGTCGTAGCAGCAGTCTTCGGCGCTGTGACGTCACCACGCTCGGCGGCCAGATTTGCATGCCTTCCGCCTGCCGGCGAATTTGCATTTCTTTGAAATTCAGTAGAATTTTCGTTAGCTTTCATCTCAATTCTATTTTTCGGCGATAATTCCTCGCCTGGTTGAGACAGGATGCTGGGCCTTTCAGGTACTTGTTCAGCAGAGCCTGG
The DNA here is from genome assembly GCA_030710605.1 of Cordylochernes scorpioides. Taxonomy (NCBI): domain Eukaryota; kingdom Metazoa; phylum Arthropoda; class Arachnida; order Pseudoscorpiones; family Chernetidae; genus Cordylochernes; species Cordylochernes scorpioides. The sequence continues at coordinate 69,829,016 of CP092878.1, forward strand.
GCTACCTTTCGGTACCGAATTCGGCATGTTGACCGACATTTGCACACACGCCAGAGGCGAAAACGGCGGAGCTCGCGAAAGCGTGGCCGCTCGCCCGAGTGTGTGTGTGACTATTTTTTTTTTTTTTTTTTGACAATTAAAATAATTTTATTGACTGTCAGTCAATGTTACAACTCAACCAAAAGGGTGAAAAGAAATATTTACATTTAACAGTTGTCAGGAATCAATGCATCGCCGCCTATGTCTGGCCATATAGGTGCCAACATCGGGATGGTAGCCCCGAGCCAGTTCTATGGCCGCGCCGAGGAATTCAGCGAGGACCCCCTTCAGCGCAGGTGAAAGTTTCGTCATGAGGGACGCTCTGTCTTCGGTAAATAAAATGGCATCCCTGAGGTCATTAACATCGAACCCTGAATCATATAAGGGCTTTAGGCAGGTCATGTGCTTCAGTTTTCTGAAGATTTTAATAATCATGATATCCTCTTGCTCTTGTGTTATCTGCTCCACGTGGGGAACGGGCGGTGTCGGCCCAGCAGGCCGAGGCGCAGGCAGTGGGAGTGTTGAAATCACTGCGGCTGGTGAGGATGCAGAGGTCTCCTCAGTGGTGGTCATGTCGACATCCGGTGTATGGGTTGCAGGCCCGAGGGTCCCCTGCGCAGGCAGAGGGCCACACGGGGTAGTGAAGTCCGGCCGGGCGGGAGGCGTCGGCTCAGTCGCCGCCGAGCGAGGGCTCGCGGGGTGCTCGGGTGCAGGGGCCTCTGGTGGAGGGGCAGGAGCCGCCACCTGTACAAAAGAGACCGGCAGTGCTGGTGTAGACGGCCGGGGCGCCGTAGATGATATGGATGCAATTCGGGCATCTGGTGGAGCGCCGGAAGGCCCGAGAGCTGGACTGGGAGGCGCCGGCGCAGTAGGCGCGGCCGAAGATCGTCCAGGCAGCCCATGCGCGGTCAATGGTGGGAGGTCGGTGGTAGAGGGCGGTGAAGCCCGTCTGGAGGTGGTGGACTGTCCATGGAGTAAAGGGCAGTTGGCTCTTCTGTGCCCTTGTCCGTGGCACCTGGAACACCTGATGCCATAGGACAGGTATGCGGGCCATACCTCGCCTTTGATTTTTATCTCGAGGCGGGTGGGGAGCCTCTCGGTGGTTACTCCTTCGTGGAGGACAATGAAAGCGTCTCGGCGGCCGTCGTTATAGATGTAAAGGCCGGCTTTCATTAGTTTGGGCGCGATTGAAGTTACTCGCCCTTAGGGTGTTAGGGCGCTGATGATGGTAGAATCCTCCACGAAGAAGGGGAGGTTGCCCACGGTGATTTTCATCGCTCTCTTGCGGAATGGGAAGGCCCTGAAGAGAGTGCCTTCGACCTCGAGGCCCTCGCTGATGAGGCGCTCGGCCAGGCCTCTGTTGTTCAGTCCCATCAGGTAGTGCCCGTTGATTTTGGAGACCTGGTAGACATTGTTGATTCCACCGATTATCCTGTCGACGGCCCTCATGTAGTGGTAGGGCTCAAGTTCGGGGCTGTGCTCCACGTAGACGCAGTTGTCTTCGGCGGAGGACGCCTGCCGCGCCCTGGCCTCCGCGATATGCGCTCGAGTGGTCTTGATCTCTTCCGCCCGCGGCACCCATCCCGTGGACGATCGTGGCCGGGGAATGGCTCGTGCGCCCCTGGGGTTAGAGTAATGTCTAGCCGCTGTGGGTGAATCCGCCTAATTGCGGCGCCTTTTTCGACTCTTGATGACGGTGAAGTCTTCGTCCGCTCCAGGGCTTGGGTCTTCGGTGTAGTCCGCCCAGTTTCCCAGGACACGGGAAGCGCCATTAGATGACGTGGCTGCTGCCGAGCCGGTCGTGACGTCACCGCGCATGGCGGTTAGATTTGCATTCCTATCGCCTGTCGGCGGATTTGCATAGATTTGATTTTTGCCTGAAGCATTTGAATTTTTGTTTTGCGGATCTTCTTTCGAAGATAATTCCGCACATGATTGAGTTTGTGCGCCGTGCCTTACAGGCTTTTGTACGGCCTTTGAAGGGCTTTCAGCCCGTACCAGATTCGTCGCTATACGCGACATTTTTCAGCTCGCCCGAGGCGAAAAACGCGGAGCTCGCGCGACGCGTGGCCGCACGGTCAATGTGTGTGTGTTGTGATTAAGGCGTTGGTGAGATTTGTAAGAAAATCTAAATGGTTAGTGTGAAACATGTGTTTTAAAAAAATGGCGCATATGAAGATAGCGGTCAATAACATCTGCCATGATCGGGGAGAAGGACGTTGGACGGGGATATGTAACTTAAATAGATCGTCGTGGGTGGTCAATCATGGGGGGATGTTTTGCTATGTTTGTCCTTTACTTGAAACTGATTTTCTCTCTCTTCTTTTGTTGAAGTTTTGGCAATTTTCTTGCCTATTTGAAAATATATTTTTCTCGATGTTCGTAAGTGGTTGTGTTTTCGAAGTTGTTTAGACTTAGTAAAAAGGTTATTCAGTGATGTCAGGTTTAGATGTGTGGTGAAAGTTCGACTTTCGACGTGGACACGCTTTGGGGTGAGTGTGTCACAGGCATGAAGGCGTCTTTGGCCTGAAAAGTGAAAAGGTTTTGTGATGTGGCGCTGTGACACGAAGTGGAAAGTTGTGAATGAAAAAGTGTCACGCGAAGTCTTTGTTTTGGCACAAAATCTAACCTGTTTCACCATAAATAACAAATTTACTAAAGTCATGGGGGGTGGTTGTACGAAAACATATCGAGAATATTTATATTGTTAGTGGATGTGGCACGTTTAATGCGAAATTTTGTTGCGACGATATGGAGCTTGTGTGGCACGAAATTGGATTTGTGTGTGAAATCGCGCACTAATAATTGTTGTCAATTGGAGATAGTGATGTGAGTGTGTCGTAACGTTTGTTGAGAGAGATTTGTTGATGATTAAATATGCATGTAAAAGGAAAAGACGAGGGAGTGTATTTATCCTCGAATATTAACTTGTTTTGGGGAAGGACAGTTGTTTTCCTAGTTGTAATTTTGAAGATATTGTCTCTCAGGAGAGAAATCACAAAATATTTCTGAAATTAAAAAATGCGTTTCACCTATGTTAATTTATATTTAAAATTTGAATATATATATTTTTTAAATCGTTGATTATGGTAGTTAAAATGTTTCTTTTAAAAGGGCAATGTCGTGATAGTGACGAGAATAGTTTGAATTGGAGCATTTAGTTGAAATGGTGAATATGACAGTGATTTTTGATAATTTGTAAGTATTAGATTAAGAAAGGGGTGTTTTGGTAAAATATAACTAATAAGAAAAACAAAAATAAGTTTAGGATTATGATGAATGAGAGATTTTTAAAAAATAATAATAATGATTTTTTTTTAAGTTGTAGATTTGTAAAATGCCATTTTAGGTAAATTTAGGAAAGGCATGTAAGATTAGTAAATTGGTAAAAATGCGTGATGGGCGGATTTTTTTTTAAAGTAAATTTGAGAGTAATAACTTGAAATTTATAATTTGATTAAAAATTAAAGTAAATTTGATAAATGAGAGTGTGAAAGTTTTAAAAATTGAATAAAAATGATATAAAAAGGTAAAAATTGATTTTAAAATGCTCAAAGTGAAAATATAAATACAAAATTTATGGGGAATCAAGTTGTGAACTTGAGGATAAAGTTATGTAAGATTTTAAAAATTACAGTTTTGAAGATAGTTCAGTCAGGAGACTTGATCTTTGGTGGTCGTCCTGCTGTCGTGGAAGTCGCTCCATGTAAAGCTTGTAGAAGCTTGTAACTTCTGGAAAGTTGTTTGTCACAGTGTTTGGATCATTCTGCTCCTCGATGTCCATGACTTGCGGGAAGTTCGGCTGTGTCGTTGGGGTGGTCAGACAGCTTGCTCCTGGCGTTGGCGATCGGTTAGCAGGCCTGCGGAGGTTCCTTGGGGCGTCGTTTCTTCCGTAAATACCTCTTTTTGGAGAAGAGATTGCTTGGTCGTTTCGTTGGAATGGTCGGTTTGTTCCTCCATCTTTGCTCTTTCTCGCTTCCTATCTGAACAGTCTTCTTACCTCTTCGATGTGTCATCCTTCGTTTTGGTCATCCTGTCGGCTATCTGTAATGAGTTGAAGTCCGGTAGCCTCTCGTAGAATCCTGTCGACTAACTTTGTGATGATGAAGTGTTGACTCTCGCTATGCTGTGTTGACCGAGAGGAACAGTCAGGATGGAGAGTTTTCCAGTACCTCTCTGCACCTTGTAAGTCCTTTAAAAGTTCTCACAGAGTACAGGCAGTCGTGGTCGAAAAAGAGTGGAAAGCTTGGGAATGTCCACACAAAAAAACGAAGACACAGTTGCACTAAGAAAGTTCCGTTAACAGATAAAAGTTGAGCTAGGAGCCAAAGATGGGGAGATAGAAGTTTCTTACTGATCTACATGATGGATGAGATGGATCTGAGGTACGACCGACGTGGGCTCGCACAGATGCTGCACTAACTGTCAAGTGACTGTGAAGTGACTGTATTTATAGGTTAAGACGGGGGGCTTTATGCGACAGGGGCCGTTTCTGAGAAAGGGGGCTTTTGCATTCCACCAGATGTGAAGAGTGTGGGTGGTCTGGTCCATTTTTAGACCTTGTTGTGGGAAGTCTAAATCTATCTCGATTTTGACGTTATGACTTCTATCTCTTGCTTAGCTCAACTCTTAATCTATTACAGAGTTTTATTTATTTATCCTCAGTTTGTACAAATTACATTACATATGATGATGTAAAGACACTTGTCAATAATGCGTATAATCATTTACAGATGTGTTTCTATTATACAACATTAAAATCTTGTTATAAGTTATATACAATATGGGGTTGTTGATTTAAATTACCATATATATGTAATATTGCTGCAATGTGCCTACGTATGGATGAACTGGCAGTCGTGTACGTGAGGCGAGTGTTGAAGATCTTCCCACACGCGGACAACAAGAAGCAGAGGCAGGGCTAGATGTTAGCACAAAGAGGGATTGGGGACAGCCCACGGGACAGAGGAAGAGGCCATGACACCAACTTTGATGATTATCACCGAGACTTGGAGGGAGAGTGTGTGAAACAGACAGGCTGAAGCGAACTGCCGAGAAACACCCCCTAGAACCATCTGCTGACCCCCTGCCAAAACTTGTCTTGTTTTCAGGGGTCGTCTATAATGAGTCCCTGGGGGCCGGCCCCACATGGGCGTTGGCATTTTTCTCCCCTCTGTCCTCAGCTGTCCCCAGCTGACCGCTCTTTGGATTTTTATTTAGACGTCACCATTTTTAGTTCAAATACAAATAAGGGTGTACAGGTTGTATTAATAAAAAAAGATATAGCATATATACAAAATATGGGGTGGGTAGCAAATAGAAACTATACATTTTAATAGAAGGTAGGATATTTTAAGGCATCGGCTCTAACTAATTAGAAGATATGTGGCATATACTAAAAGTGTCATTATTAAACAGTTTAAAATATACGATATATATATGTCATAATATTACCCTTCCAGGAATAATAAAGTAAATTTACAGTCGACCAGAGAGAGACGTAGAGAGGAGGATGTAAAGGCCAGTCACTTGATATATCAGTCACATTCCAAGGGGCCCATTTTCGTAGAACCTCAGGACTATTTTTGGACAGTTGGGGGGGGTGGTGTGCGACACGAACGGTCGTTCAGCGGTGACATCCCCTCGCGCTCCCTCACTCTCGCTAGTTGCCTGGAATTTCTCTTCCAAACTTGTGGTTTCCTTATTTCTCGCTCCCCACATTATTATCACTATATTGCCACACAGAAGAGTCGACAGGATAAGACCTGGCCGGGAAGCAAATCCCTCATATACCGGAGTATGAAGAAACAAGAAGCCAAGCCACGATGATCGGCCAAACCCAACTCAACTGTAACCACTCCTCTTCGAGCCCTCAGCCCCTTCTTCGCCAACCTTTGAACCGTGATCCCGAAGAAGTATTCACCTACGACGGAGATGGAGCTGCCACGCACTTCTCCCAGCACTAGATCTGCCCAAGAACGACCACCGTGCCAGGGCAGGACACCTTCCTCCATCATGGACAAGACTCCGCCATATCCCTACCGCTACTGTGAAGTACAACACTGGTACGCACAGTGTCACAGACAGAACTCTCCCCGAAGCTCAATGAACTTACCTGGCCCTAAACCAACATAACTCGTGAGTGTAATTGTTTTAACTCCTACCATTCATTCTTTAAATAAGTCATTCCTTGTAAATTGTCCCAATATATACATAATTAGCTCGATTTATTCTCTCCACGCCTATTAACAATGATTTTATTCTCCATACTATTTATCTAGATATTTGTAACTCATTTAATTAGTTGCCTTACCAGTAGAATTTAACAATCGTCATTTTAATTAAATAATTTCCATTTTAACGTAACTTAAAAAAAATGGAATTCTACCTATTAATGCTTTACGATTTTTACTATTAACAATAGATTTTTCATAATCAATTTATCTATAAAAATATGCCTCCAGCACCTAAACTTTTGTATACCTATTTGTATATGACCTCTCCTACTTGTAAGCACGGCTCACGAAAAATAATTTCTTTCCCTAAACGACTCAAAATTCACCCTGTAATTCAGGCGTCGAAGAAGTCCAACCACCACGTGAGCCTTGCTTACAACCAACGCTTGGTGACTCTTATCTATCTTCCCCTGAATGCCCCTCTCATTCTTACAACTTTGTTAACCTTATACCAGCTCAGGACCTTTTATAGAGAATTATTGATTAATCAATTATCGAACTTCTATATTGTCATTTCAAAATCCTAATCTTCGCCCTTCATTTATGATAATATATTTCGTAGTTCATCTCTAGCATATCCACCGACCCACACCATCTAGCCAATGGTGTGTTCGTCACAGGATGCAGATTGACTAACTGATAGATATTTATCAACTCCTTTTTGTTCGCACTTGAACAATCTGCATCGAGCGGCACAGTTCGCTTCTTCTTCTCGCGCCACACGATCGCCACACGGACCCTGTCTTCAAATTTATGTTTGTCCCTTGTTCAAACCAGCACGATATAGCCTACCTCCGATATTTCCCACGGAGGTACGTTAAACATCGTCGCTGATTCTGTCCGGTCCGTCATCATTTCGCGCAGACATGGGTTTTAAGTTCAACCCACCGCGAAATCATCGCCTTGCACAAGCTCCCACGACGGTTCAAGCACCTCGTGTCCGAGCAGCTTGTCACTTGTAACGGACAACGCAGTCCTCGTCCCAATTTTTGGCACTGTGCGCGCATACTTTCCGCAAATTAAATATAAGTCCATTCGACTTCCTCACCTACACACGGGACTTTTCCCCTCGGACTCGCTACACAAGTAACTACATAGATAAGGTAGGATGGCCCAGGGCAAGTTTCCCCTCGCTCTGTTCGCCAAGGTTCTAACATTGTATGCAGTCCTATATTTACCTCAGTCCTGAGCTCACACAATTGCCAACCTCAACCTCATTTCTCGTACTCTACACCTATAGCATAGAAAGCCCATGCCAAGTTTCCCCTTGCCATGTCCGCCTGAAAAAGATCTTAAAGTGTAGAGTCCCCCAGTCTTAATGACCTTCAGAATTTCATCATGTGTATGTGACTCCCCTTCTCCTTGTTCACACTCCTCAATAACATTTCCCTTATAATACATTGAATGTTATTGTATATAGCCTTTTGTAGCTTTGATATTATCCAAAATTCCATTAAATATCAAACTCTCCGGTTTTGTAAAACTGCTTGTAAATAATATTTACTTGTGTACTATACAATATTTTATTTACATAAAACTATGTCACCATTACCTTAATTAATTTAAACTGTAAAATTATTTTCTCTATTCCTGGCTTCTCCAGCTTTAAGTATACTCAAACCATGTTCAGCCTTCTTCAACGGGGGCCATATGTCATAATATTACCCTTCCAGGAATAATAAAGTAAATCTACAGTCGACCAGAGAGAGACGTAGAGAGGAGGATGTAAAGGCCGGTCACTTGATATATCAGTCACATTCCAAGGGGCCCATTTTCGTAGAACCTCAGGACTATTTTTGGACAGTTGGGGGGTGGTGTGCGACACGAACGGTCGTTCAGCGGTGACATCCCCTCGCGCTCCCTCTCTCTCGCTGGTTGCCTGGAATTTCTCTTCCAAACTTGTGGTTTCCTTATTTATCTCTCCCCACATTATTATCACTATATTGCCACATATATATATTTTTATATAGATTTATATTAATACTAGCGGACGAACCCGGCTTCGCCCAGGTTTTACCCGAGTACTAACGAATCTTTCGATAAAGTGAACATTTTTTCCCGGTCCCTTGAAAAATACTCGATAAGTTGAATAAAATCAATATTAATTGGTTCCCTCGGTAATTGGAAGTTAAAGGAATAGTATCTTGCCTTGGAATTGTATCATTATTCTTGTCTCAAATAAATTGCCGTGTCATCCTGAATTTTGTCTTTCCTAATTTTCTACATTACAAAATCATCGTATCATCATGATAATATTTAGAGCAGATTGTTGAATTATAACAGATAAATTAGAATATTTATCTTGATTATTTTAAAGCGAAAAGTTATTTCAAAAATTTTATTTGCTAGAAACCTTCCCAGTACTATACTAAATAACTTCCCAAAGTTTCATGGCGTTCCAATGAGTGGTTTGGTCAGGCATAAAGGACAAACAGACACACACACACATACATTCATTTTTATATATATATAGATAAATGAAGACGGCATCCAATTTGTACATTTTAACGCTTCAAAGATAATGCATAGAACTACAAGTTAAATACTAAACTATAACATAAATAGAACTAAAGGAATAATGAAAAATGAAAATGAATTTGACTGTTTATTATAGAAAAAATATCTGGCAACACGGTGGTACCAATACCGAGGCGGTATATGCGCGCGCGCCAAAGTTATTCTAATTTATTTAAAGGTTACACCTTGCGCTGCGGCGATTTTACGATGGAACAAAAATTGAAGCAGAGGATTTGCATAGAATTTTGTGTGAAACTTCAAATATCAGAAACCGACACTTTGAAATGCTTAATAAAGCATTCCCCAATAACGCCCCAAAGAGAACAACTGTTTTTGAATGGCATTCTAGATTTAAAGCTGGCAGAATTTCCATTGAAGATGATCCTCGTCAAGGACGCCCTACATTTCAAAGGACTGATGAAAATGTGCAAAATATCACCGATTTGATAAAAGAAAATCCTCGAACCACTTTGCTGGAGCTAGAGCAAGACACAGACATCTCTAAAACAACGATTGGAAGGACCGTAACCGAAGATTTGAGGCTCAAAAAGACTCCTGCAAAATTCATCCCAAGATTCCTCACTAATAAGCAAAAACTGTGTCGGCTTGCAACCTGTGAGGACATGCTGGAAATGACAAGAACGGATCCGGAATGGAAAGACAAGATAATCACAGGCGACGAGACATGGGTCTATGGCTATGACCCTGAAACCAAGCGTCAATCTGCCGAGTGGAGAGGTCAGGGTGAGCCTAGACCCAAAAAATCCGGGATATTGAAATCCAGAAACAAGGTGTTGCTGGTCGTTTTTTTGGATAACAAGGGCATTGTTCATCACGAGTATCTTCCTGCAGGCCAAACAGTTATTAAGGAAATGTATTTGAGCATTCTTCGCCGTCTAAGGAAAGCGATTCGAAAAAAAAGACCAGAAAAATGGACTAATGGTGACTGGATCCTACACCATGACAATGCCCGCCCTCACACAGCGCACTTGGTGACGAGTTTTTTGGCGAAAAACGGGACAGAAATCCTACCTCAACCACCCTATTCCCCAGACATCGCACCAAATGACTTTTTCCTGTTCCCCAAACTCAAAGCAGTTCTAAAAGGAAGACATTTTGACACCAGGGAAGACATAATAGAAAAATCGCTGCTGGCATCGAAGAGCATTCCAAAAGAGGCCTATAAAAACTGTTTCGACAATTGGGAGAAACGATGGCGCTGGTGCGTTGAAGCAAGGGGGGATTACTTTGAAAAGTTTTAATAAAAAAAAAATTTAAAAATCTTACCTTTTTTTTTTTATGGACCCAGTCCGGGAACTTATGGGACATACCTTGTATTACTGAAAATGGTCTGAAACTTTTATTCTAGAACTTAGACCATCTACCGTTGTGCCTTTAAATAATATTTTTTGGGGTCAATTTATGAAGAACATATAATTAAATCCATACACATTCTGTTAGCACCTTTAGGTTATTGGAAGACTCCTAGTATTCTGTGAGAACACAAGCATTGCCATTCTGTAGATTCTTGTTAGAGACAATGTATCAAACTTTGATTCGAGGCTTGGGCCATCTATCGTTGTGTCGTTGAATCATATTTTTGAGGGTCAATTTATGAAGAACATATGATAAAAGCCATACGCACTCTGTTAGAATCTTTAGGTTATTGAAACACTCCTAGTGTTCTCTGAGAACAAGCATTACAATCCTGTAGAATCCATATTAATGAAAATGGTTTAAAACTTGGATTCGAGACTTAAGCCGTCTACCATCACGGGAGATCACAAAAGAGAGCTCTCTCCTGCTTGGCCGTGTACGATCCATTTGGCAGTGACCTATGTGGCCTGATGCCATACTATAGAACAGGGGTTCACGAATGCCGCTCCTCGAGAAGTTTCAACCTCTCCTCCGAAATATCTGCCTCTTCGCATGAAAATAAAATATTATTTTTTAATAAGGCTAATAAATGTGTTTGAGTCAAAAGGCGATCTCCATCAAATAAGTTTATATAAAAAAGGGCGTACCTGGATCTGTAAAGAAACAGATTACAGATCCAGATACTCCTTTTTTATATAATAAATGTGTATTTATATATACGCTATTTTTACACTATTGCCTTAATATTAGTATAAATAATTCATTTTTATGTGTTACAGTTAACTTATATAGAAGTTTTTGTTATTACTTAGTAAATATTTGTTTAAAAAATCACCTATCCATGGTTGTTTCTCACGCATTCTACCGGTCCGAGAGCCAAACGTTGTTCTAGAATATTGCCAGGGCACAGCACCTACTTCAAGCTACCCAGAAGAGCAAGGTAGGTGACGCTAGATATCAGCAAGAGAAGGAGTGGTTGTGTCCACTTTGACTTTGGCAGAAGAAGCCATCCGAAGAAAGCTGGCGATGGGACACCAGTAGTGATGTGAAGAAACTCCGTTCCAATTGGCTACGAGGGGCATGTTGATCTTCGATGTCCCGGCGAGACCTCGTCAGACCCGCAAGCTACTATCCAGTAGGAATATCGTCCAGGTTCGGCGCAGATCTGACACTTAGCGTCGAGGCGATGTCACAATCACCGTAGGAAAACGTTTCTGGGAACCTGGTAGTTTGCCGTTTGAAAGGATATAGTCCAGTATCCGCTAAGGCCTGGAATATCATTCATATGTATTTCGGACGAGGCAGACTGAGTTCCATCACGATGAAGGCAAAATCCTGCAGAGGTTCGAGTCCTCCCTCGAAGGCTCGATTGAACACTTCAGCGAAGAGGTTTTAAAGACAATCTTCAATTTTCCCGGGACAATAGCGTGGCGAGCTGCAAATAACTTAGATAATCTTCACCTCAGAGGTCTCCTATCTGTCTTCCTTAGTGATGGTCCTCATATTCGGCCAGTTCGCCGATGTCAGAAGACACGTGGGATAAGCATCCCCGGATGACGGCGAAGTCCTGGCAACTCTTTGCCCTCGATAAGACGCTCATTCTAATCGCAGACGTTCGTCATTTCCGAGCTACGGTGCTGGGTTCAAGTCCAGCAATAACGGATGATCTACGTCAACGGATACAGCCTGGTTTCAGGAACGGACTAACTCGGCTTACGTAATAGGCATTAGCAACTTGAGAAGTGTCGATGCCCTTGGTCTCGGCAAGAATAATTGATTTGATGGATGTCCAGCTAATGGACATGTTCACGGGAGGCGGCGACGACCAGCGGTACCACTAGGTTAGCCTCGAGGGAAGTATGGCGACAATGAAATACGAACTTGGAACAGTTAGCTTCCCAGCTGAAGTAGGATAGCAATGTGTCCTGAGAACTTACAGTACAGTTCCATGATAGTAAGACTATCCAGACGAGTCGACCGGACTTCCTGAGCAGGCGGCTCTCGTTGATTGTGCACGGCGTCGAAGATTGTGGCAACATCGTAGACGAGGACAACTCGGTCTAGGAATTCCTACTGGTCCGAACATCAGATGCCCTGTGAATCTCTAGCAACGTTCAGATCATCGAGGACTCGAGCATAATTCTTGAATGCCATCGGCTGTAATGGCTTATAGCTGATTGCTAGAAGTAATATTGCTTCCGTATTTGTCTAAGTTGTAAAAATACGTCTGCAGATATTAGAAGTGGTGAATTCTTCGCCCCTTCACTCTTGGTAGCCCAAGAAAAAACCGTCGTCAGAGACTTCCATTGTTTTCTTTTTCATATCAAATTAAGTCTTTTGAGAATTAAATTTTTATAAATAATAGAGAGCTTATATTTTTAAGTGGCAAATTCACATTTTCCTTCGTGTACGGCCGGTTTGCATATCCATGCATTTAAAAAAAAAAAATATTATTACCTTAACAACAGATTTTCTCGTTTTCAAAATATCTCCATTATATTTCACCATCAAAATTCAATAATAGCAGTAACATGTTTAGGGCTTTCAACTAGCACCTCATATCGATTATCTCTCTAGATCTCAATCAATGGCGGCACAACTGGTACAGCCTCGAGAGGAGAGAGAGATTGAAATCTTTTATTACATCGTTCACATATAAAAGTCAGTGATGTATATATGTATGTTTTCGGGCATACACGTCAAAAATACGTAACTAATTTGGCCGAATTTTTCAAAGGTAAATAGAGTTGAATCTGGAAAAACTTATAGGCAAATTTTCAGGCTTCTATCTCGAATATACTTGGAGTTATAACAAATTATTAACAAATTTCCTTATTTCACTCGCAACCAGCGCCTCACTGCGGAAACTGCGAGAAGTAAAGGTGGGGAAGGATGGACCACGTGGGGCGACCGGGATTGGTGGAGCGGGACATTTCACAAGAGTGACCTTGAGTGACGTAATGACGGCGTAGGGGCAAGAAATCACTTGCTATCATTTTATGTATATATCTAATTTAAAATATATTCATATGAAAAATCAAAATAATCCAATTTTAAAATATCGCGTTGTGAAAATTTACATTTTTATTTTATATTTTAAAAACACGCAAAGTTTGGAGCGGGACGTTTCACAAGAGTGACATCCACGGTGCCAATTGATAATTGTAACGAATAATATTTAAATAAAAGCATTTAATCGGGTAAAATTCGGGCGTTGCCCGGGTCATTCGGCTAGTACACAAAATTAAATAGAGATAGAGATAAAGTATAAAATTAAAAAAAATGTATTCTTAAATTTATTAACAATAGTTTTCTTATGACATTTATTATTAAATAGTGTCTCTAATGACCTTACTGCAATGATAAATATTATTGAATGAGAAAGTTTGGTTCATCAGTGACGAACCATTCCAGCAGTTTCAACAAATTAATATCCATATGCCATCTCCAACGCCAAAAATAATAATAAAAAAATTCGATAGCTGGAAATTATAAATGTAAAATATATGTTCTTCATATTTCTCATTGTAAATTAAAAAAAACTGTGTTTAATATATCTTTTCATTTTAAGAATACCTTTTTGAAAGTCGTTTTTAAAAATCCTTTTTACAAAAGTGTGAATCAATAATTAATATGATTTCTTTTATAAATTAATTTAAAAACACCCATTAATGAAATATAATTCTTAGTGCCCTATATTTATATTACAACTAGCGGATGTGCCCGGCTTCGCCCGGGTTTTACCCGAGTGAATGTTTGTCTAACGAACATTTGTTAAAACAATTCTCTATAAACTTATAAAACGTACTCGGCTTCGCCCGGGGTTTTACCCGAGTAAAGGTTTGTCTAGCGAACATTTGTTAAAACAATTCTCTAAAAACTTATTTAAAAAAAAAAAAGATATATTTTGATAATTTGAAACTCGTAAATTTGAATCTCTCGATAAAGTGAACATTTTTTCCCGGTCCCTGTGTGCCGTGTCATCCTGAATTTTGTCTTTCCTAATTTTCTACATTAGAAAATCATAGTTTTATCTAGTGAACATTTTTTCCCGTGTCACATTGCCGTGTCACATTGCCTTTATTCTTCATTGTTGGCTTTTTATATTATATTTACTCTTCATTGTTGGCTTTTTATCTTAAATTTATTCTTCATTGTTGGCTTTTTATATTACATTTACTCTTTATTGTTGGCTTTTTATCTTACATTCATTCTTCATTGTTGGCTTTTTATATCATATTTACTCTTCATTGTTGGCTTTTTATATTATATTCTGACCAAAATCTATCTGTGAACTTTACACAGTGAACTTCACACAGACAGAATAAGGCAATTATATAAGTAGATTTACTCTTCTTTGTTGGCTTTTTATCTTACATTCATTCTTCATTGTTGGCTTTTTATATTACATTTACTATTCATTGTTGGCTTTTTATCTTACATTCACTCTTCATTGTTGGCTTTTTATCTTACATTCATTCTTCATTGTTGGCTTTTTATATTACATTCACTCTTCATTGTTGGCTTTTTATCTTACATTCATTCTTCATTGTTGGCTTTTTATATTACATTTACTCTTCTTGTTGGCTTTTTATCTTACATTCACTCTTCATTGTTGGCTTTTTATATTATATTTTTAGATTGAGATTATTAGCTAGTATGTAAAAATATTAACTCTGTTGAAATTTAATTTTGTATTTATATATTAATAAAATTAACTCTGTTGATTTTTTTGTATTTAATCGATAACAGCGAAGTTACGCATGTTAATGTTAGGGAAAAATATTTTGATGTTAAGCAAAACCTGCTCCATCTCGTTTTACATAAATGTTGAAAATTTGTTCGAAATTGATGCATTGTAACGAAAGTTTTTAGTGATGTCCTCTTATGAAATTTGCATTCTATTAATATAGACTAGCCGAATGACCCGGGCAACGCCCGTGTTTTAATTTAGACACGTGGACCTGTTGGATCATTAACGCCCGTGTTTTACCCGATTGAATGTTTTTATTCAAATACCTATAATGAGGTATTGTTAACAATAGATTATTTAAGGAGCGACCCGCTCCAACACAATAGTTACAAAAACAACAAAGCGAGTGGGGGGGGGCAAAGGTGGCGTGATCGTAGCCAACCAATAGGAGTGCGCCATTCCAAAAAAAAAGCAAACGGTGACAGAGATGAAAAAGAATTGATGACGCTCGTAACTATATATAGAATATCTTCAATACATGTATATTATTTCTCATCACAAGTGTTTGACAAGTTAGAATAAATATATTATCGCGGATGTGGAATGTAAGGAAAAATCACATCGGTATTTCTTCCATGGAGATCCTGATGAATGAACCATCATCTTCCAGTCTTCTACCCAGACTATGGCTCTAGATAGACCAGCTTGGAGAAACAATGATTTAGGAAGACCTAAGGAATGGATTTACCAGAAATAAAATATTGTAGAAAATTATATATTATTTTATTAACAGAGTATCATTTTTTTATGTTTATATTTTGCTACTCTGTAAACTTCCCTCATTGCTTATCTTTTGTTTATCATTCATAGTTTGTTCTTGACTTAAATAAATTGTTGTGTCTTCCCGAAGTTTGTCTTTCCTAATTTTCCACGTGGCAATATGATTAACACGCCATTATTAATTTAGAGGGAATAATTTTAATGCTGAACTCAAAGGCAAACAATGCAATAAGAAAAAATGATTAGGAATAATTAGTTTGTCAATAGTCGCCCAACTGTTCATCAATTTATCTCATCCGTTAAAGAAATATAAAAAATTATTTTTAATTAGTGTTTGAAAAGTTTTTTTTTTCAATTAATTTGATAAACACAGTATCCTTATATATAAATATCTTAAGTATTTGTAGCAAATTTTGCATATTTGTAAAATGATTGGTCAATCTCCTTTCGAATTCGTATCCTTTAACTATCCTAAAGCCGTCCTTACAGAAGAAACTTGGATGTCAGGAGAGGAATTATAATACTAATGTGTCAAAACCTATTTCTGTAAGTGTGGAAATTGATTGATTTTCTGTATCAAGCCGAGCATTATGTTATGACACCCCACCTATTTGATCAAGACCTTCCAGTGAATGCGAGAATCTACGTCCGGATGCCATCTGAAAAGCGTTGCAGAGTCATGAATAGACAGCCTGTGGTTTGGCAGACCTTAGGTCTTACAACAGGTCCTGTCCATATAACCATCGTGACACCAAATTGGATAGCAGACAATCTGAAGGACTATGTCCCACCAAATATATGGCCTGCTATGGCTCCAGAATAAACCTCTAGACCATTGTATGCAGAGTGGGATTGACCATCAAACCAATAGGTATTGTCAGCACCACACAGTTGAGGTACTGAAAGCTGCCATTGTCGCTGCAATTTCCAATCTAAATAAGGACCATTCAATTCGGCTAGCATGCCAAAGATAACGTATTGAGGCCCTTTTTTAGCTACAAAGACGGCTGTTCAGGATAAGAATATTTGGTACATACGCTGTCTTTATGAAGAGAAGGATATCAAGTCATTCATCTTCTTATCTCGGATGGCTATTGAGATAAGAGCATGTTTTTTTTTTTTTTTTTTTTTCATTTCCAACTATCCTTAAATACCTCATATCCATATCATGTATAAAATTGGAATAAAATGATATAGTTTTTTTTTCTTTATAAATCGCGTGGCTGTGTCGAAATAAAGTGAAAAAGGAGCACTTATCTAAAAACAAACATTGCTGAGGTCAAAAAGGAAACTAAGTATTATCATTAGTTTCATTTTGGGAGCTTCAATAAATAACTTCCTGATGGTGATAAATGACCTGTCGTTTTTATCACTTTCGTAGAAAAAGCTTGAAAGCGCTTTATTTGAGTTCGAATAATTCATGTTTATTATAGTTAAGACGACGTTTAAAAATCCTAACACACACGACATTACCTGTGATATTGAACCCCAAACAATATAAATTGAGCAGATTTGATCAGTATTCGAGACTAGGCAAAACCTCAAATGTTCATTTAAAAATGGTTTTGATTTTCTATATAGATAATACCGTAACAGAGTTTTCCATTGTAAAGTCCTGAGCTATCTCCTCCGAAGATTCTGAACTACACATAACAATCTATATACCAAAATTTTCGTTATTTTTTTCTTCGTATGATAGGCCTGTTTTTATTTTCCTAATGTTAACAGTTATTTTTATTTTTTAATTTAATCTATTTTACAATCGTAGATTTTTTGCATTTATCATCATCAATTCATTTGTTTTGAAATGCGTAAAAATGTGTTTTGAAATAATATATATTTCTGATTCATTTGATTATGTAAGTACTTTGTTATAGTTTTTCATTTAAATATATAAATTTTTCGAATTGTAGATTGAATTATTACTTTTATTCTATAATAATTATCTTTTATAAGTGTTTGTTTTAGTTTTTCATTTGAATTTAGCACAATTTTTGTATCTGGTTATCTTTTTTGGCATCTTTTCATCTCTCTTTGGCATCTTTTTTTTCTCATTAATAAGACCTAATCCAAATAATTTAATAGTGTGTGACGTTTCAGCAACAGCATCAGACAGAAGAATAAATGAACTAAAGAATAAAATCTCATTTTTTCTTTTGTCTGATGATGGTGGCATTTGGATTAGGTCTTATTTTTTTTTATTAATTTGTTATAGTTTTTCATTTGAATTTAGCTCCATTTTTGTGTCTTATTTCTTCTTTATATTAAAACTTAGAATTAAGCTTTGCTTTTTTATATACATGTTTATTACACATTTAGCAATACTTTTTCTTTATATTTGCTCTTATTTACTCATTTTTTTACTCTTTCACAATCAGATTTTGAAAATGGCTAAATGGCTTCACTTCTCCCTATTTGCTTTTGTAGCTTTTCTTATAAAAAAAAATATTAGAACTTAGAATTAAGCTTTGCTTTTTTATATACATGTTTGTTACACATTTAGCAATATATATACCAAAATATTTTTTTGAATACTTACCTCTTTTAGTGAATTTTTGTCAGGGGGGCTGCAAAAGTGCCGTACTTATGCAGTATTTTGATGCTTTTCCTGTGAAAAGGATAATGAAATTTAAAATTAAGCTTTGCTTTTTTATATACATGTTATTTACACATTTAGCAATATATACACAGAAATATTTTTGGAATATTTAACTTTTTTGGTGAATTTTTGTCAGGGAAGCTATGGACTGCCGTAATAATGCATTATGTTGATGTTCTTCTCATAAAAAAAATATTTGGGTTTGGAATTGGGCTTTGCTTTTTTGTATACATGCTTTTTACATATTTAGCAATTTACACACAGAAAAATTTTGGAATATTTAACTTTCTTGGTGAATTTTTGTCAGGGAAGCTATGGACTGCCGTAATCATGCGGCTGCAAAAGTGCCGTACTTATGCAGTATTTTGATGCTTTTCCTGTGGAAAGGATAATGAAATTTAAAATTAAGCTTTGCTTTTTTATAGGCATGTTATTTACACATTTAGCAATATATACACAGAAATATTTTTGGAATATTTAACTTTTTTGGTGAATTTTTGTCAGGGAAGCTATGGACTGTCGTAATCATGCATTATGTTGATGTTCTTCTCATTAAAAAAATATTTGGGTTTGGAATTGGGCTTTGCTTTTTTGTATACATGTTTTTTACATATTTAGCAATTTACACATAGAAAAATTTTGGAATATTTAACTTTCTTGGTGAATTTTTGTCAGGGAAGCTATGGACTGCCGTAATCATGCGGCTGCAAAAGTGCCGTACTTATGCAGTATTTTGATGCTTTTCCTGTGGAAAGGATAATGAAATTTAAAATTAAGCTTTGCTTTTTTATATACATGTTATTTACACATTTAGCAATATATACACAGAAATATTTTTGGAATATTTAACTTTTTTGGTGAATTTTTGTCAGGGAAGCTATGGACTGCCGTAATCATGCATTACGTTGATGTTCTTCTCATAAAAAAAAATATTTGGGTTTGGAATTGGGCTTTGCTTTTTTGTATACATGTTTTTTACATATTTAGCAATTTACACACAGAAAAATTTTGGAATATTTAACTTTCTTGGTGAATTTTTGTCAGGGAAGCTATGGACTGCCGTAATCATGCGGCTGCAAAAGTGTCGTACTTATGCAGTATTTTGATGCTTTTCCTGTGAAAAGGATAATGAAATTTAAAATTAAGCTTTGCTTTTTTATATACATGTTATTTACACATTTAACAATATATACACAGAAATATTTTTGGAATATTTAACTTTTTTGGTGAATTTTTGTCAGGGAAGCTATGGACTGCCGTAATCATGCATTATGTTGATGTTCTTTTCATAAAAAAATATTTGGGTTTGGAATTGGGCTTTGCTTTTTTGTATACATGTTTTTTACATATTTAGCAATTTACACAAAGAAAAATTTTGGAATATTTAACTTTCTTGGTGAATTTTTGTCAGGGAAGCTATGGACTGCCGTAATCATGCAATATGTTGATGTTCTTCTCATAAAAAAAATATTTGGGTTTAGAATTGGGCTTTGCTTTTTTATATACATACTAGCCGAGTGACCCGGGCAATGCCCCGGGTTTACCCGAAGGACCCGCAGGTGAGAAACTATAGAAGAAAAATTTCAACAAATCAGAAAATGAAATTGCAAACAACAGAACTACACTACTTTAAGGACATAAGAGCACATGCACTGTATCACCATACGTGTACCATTTTCAAAGACCCTGCTTAGGATTAAAACTTCTCAGAAGCATAACAATAGTACCAACCTAGAGGTTAACTGGTGTGGATGCATTCCTCTGGGAGTGAGACTATTGAGAAATTCAGTAGGGAGTTATTTTGCTTCTCCGCATTCTAACACTCCAACTGTTAACACTGTGGAAACACTGACTCATGTTTGGTAAGCAATTTCAGGGAAGAAACTATAGACATTGGATTAAATAAATTATTAATTAAATTGCATTAAATAAAAATTATTAGATTTAAATAAATATTATTAGAGTGAAAAAAAAAAGAAAGAAATTAACAAATTAGAAAATAAAATTTCGAAAAGTACAACTATATTGCAGATAAGATAAGAGGACCTTATTAAAAATACATAAACAAACTGTAATTCGACACTCGATAATTCGACACTTTCGATAATTCGACACTTTCGATAATTCGACCATTTTAAAAATCAAATTTACAAGGTTGATTGTTGTTTAAATACAACTTTGCTTTTGCATGCATAAACACAGGCTCTTGTAGCAAGAACCCAAATATTATTTATAGTCATAGCAAAAGCCAACTTTAGTGAAAACTGATGCCTCTTCAGAATGAATG
Source organism: Cordylochernes scorpioides (assembly GCA_030710605.1). Lineage (NCBI taxonomy): Eukaryota > Metazoa > Arthropoda > Arachnida > Pseudoscorpiones > Chernetidae > Cordylochernes > Cordylochernes scorpioides. Next base: position 69,849,544 of record CP092878.1, read on the forward strand.
GAAGACTGAAATCTGAAGGAGCAGAAGATATGGGTCATTTATACTTTCACCAATGCCTTTAGGATCTTTGCGATGGAACGCGTATGGTGTTTCAGCGCATGTGCTCTCATGTCCTTGAAGCACATATACTGACAGTGCCCAAAGTTGAACACACTGTATAGTGTCTGAAATATCTTTGGCCCCTTCGGATACCAACCTTCGCTTCATTCTAGAGAGGCGTTAGTTTTCATGTCATATTTGTAATATAGTTTTGTTGTTTGCAATTTTCTTTTTTTTTTCCTTTCAAATATGTATCCACTCTGAAATATAGTTTGTAAATTTTTATTCCAATTTATTTTCTTATATATATATATGTATTTTTTTTCATTTCCAAAATATTTATTTATACTTTCACCAATGCCTTTAGGATCTTTGCGATGGAACACGTATGGTGTTTCAGCGCATGTGCTCTCATGTCCTTGAAGCACATATACTGACAGTGCCCAAAGTTGAACACACTGTATAGTGTCTGAAATATCTTTGGCCCCTTCGGATACCAACCTTCGCTTCATTCTAGAGAGGCATTAGTTTTCACTAAGGTTGGCTTTTGCTATGACTATAAATAAGGCTCAAGGCCAAACCTTGGCTACAAGAGCCTGTGTTTACGCACGGACAACTTTATATGTGGCTTTTTCAAGTGTGCGAACATTGGATAGCATACATGTAAAGATGACCCATATCTTCTGCTCCTTCAGATTTCAGTCTTCCATTCATTCTGAAGAGGCATCAGTTTTCACTAAAGTTGGCTTTTGCTATGACTATAAATAATATTTGGGTTCTTGCTACAAGAGCCTGTGTTTATGCATGCAAAATCAAAGTTGTATTTAAACAACAATCAACCTTGTAAATTTGATTTTTAAAATGGTCGAATTATCGAAAGTGTCGAATTATCGAAAGTGTCGAATTATCGAGTGTCGAATTACAGTTTGTTTATGTATTTTTTAATAAGGTCCTCTTATCTTATCTGCAATATAGTTGTATTTTTCGAAATTTTATTTTCTAATTTGTTAATTTTTTCTTTTTTTTTCACTCTAATAATATTTATTTAAATCTAATAATTTTTATTTAATGCAATTTAATTAATAATTTATTTAATCCAATGTCTATAGTTTCTTCCCTGAAATTGCTTACCAAACATGAGTCAGTGTTTCCACAGTGTTAACAGTTGGAGTGTTAGAATGCGGAGAAGCAAAATAACTCCCTACTGAATTTCTCAATAGTCTTACTCCCAGAGGAATGCATCCACACCAGTTAACCTCTAGGTTGGTACTATTGTTATGCTTCTGAGAAGTTTTAATCCTAAGCAGGGTCTTTGAAAATGGTACACGTATGGTGATACAGTGCATGTGCTCTCATGTCCTTAAAGAAGTGTAGTTCTGTTGTTTGCAATTTCATTTTCTGATTTGTTAAAATTTTTCTTCTATAGTTTCTCACCTGCGGGTCCTTCGGGTAAACCCGGGGCGTTGCCCGGGTCACTCGGCTAGTTAAAGATATATCTGAATATAGCAAATGAAAACATTTTGACGCGAATATTTCTTTATATATCAAACTTCTACTGTACTTATTGCGATGAAAAAATATCAATCTACCAGACTGCTTCTTTAGAGCTAATACTGTATTGTATCATTCTGCTTATATATGCTACAATGAAGGGCGGAATCTTAAAAATGGTATTTAAGCAAACTATGGACATAAGGTTTTAGTAAGGACAGTAGAAGTTTGATAGATTGTCACAGAATAAATACTCTGTGAGGACCTACTCTTCAAATTAAATGCCATCATCCTGATGTCAGTATTTTTTCTTTGTAAATAGTTTGTAGATATATCTGGAAAACCTTTGAATACTTTTCTTGTAAAAATAAATTATTCTGGAGGCTACTTAAAGTAGAGTTATCTTATTATTCAATTACCTAACCTTGTAGGGTGGTTGAAACATGTTCTGGAAAGACATGTCTGAGGAAAGAATCAAGGCTGAAGATTCTGCCAAACACACACACACACACACACGGCAATCCGGTGCAACAATATGTATAAAAGAAACATTTGCGTCTAAATGTTTCCATTTGTGGTATTCAGATGGCACGTTATCTATATAGATAATACCGTAACAGAGTTTTCCATTGTAAAGTCCTGAGCTATCTCCTCCGAAGATTCTGAACTACACATAACAATCTATATACCAAAATTTTCGTTATTTTTTTCTTCGTGTCATAGGCCTGTTTTTATTTTCCTAATGTTAACAGTTATTTTTATTTTTTAATTTAATCTATTCTACAATCGTAGATTTTTTGCATTTATCATCATCAATCATTTGTTTTGAAATTCCGTAGAAAGTGTTTTGAAATAATATATATATCTGATTAATTTATTATGTAAGTACTTTGTTATAGTTTTTCATTTAAATATATACATTTTTCGATTTGTAGCTTGAATTATTACTTTATTCTATAATAATTATCTTTTATAACTGTTTGTTATAGTTTTTCATTTGAATTTAGCTCCATTTTTGTCTTATTTCTTCTGTATATTAAAAAAAATATTGAAACTTAGTTTTTCATTTAAATATATACATTTTTCTATTTGTAGATTGAATTATTATTACTTTATTCTATAATAATTATCTTTTATAACTGTTTGTTATAGTTTTTCATTTGAATTTAGCTCCATTTTTGTGTCTTATTTCTTCTGTATATTGAAAAAAATATTAAAACATAGAATTAAGCTTTGCTTTTTCATATACATGTTTGTTACACATTTAGCAATATATATACCAAAATATTTTTTTGGATACTTAACTCTTTTAGTGAATTTTTGTCAGGGGGGCTGCAAAAGTGCCTTACTTATTTTGGAATATTTAACTTTTTTGGTGAATTTTTGTCAGGGAAGCTATGGACTGCCATAATCATTCAATATGTTGATGTTCTTCTCATAAAAAAAATATTTGGGTTTAGAATTGCGCTTTGCTTTTTTATATACATATTATTTGCACATTTTTTTTTCATCAATTGTTTCCTCACTTACTTGGGATTTTCTTTATATGCCTGTCCTGGCTTTCAGTTTTATAGTTTTCCTCTGCTTGGTTCTTATTTTACCTTTTTTTACCTTTTATTACTTTATTCTATAATAATTATCTTTTATAACTGTTTGTTATTGTTGTATTCCAATTGATTACACACAGCGCTCAACGTTAATTACACTTTAATTAACTATAAGGTAAAGGGAATATATATAGATTAAAAGTAAACACACATGGAGAGAAGGAACATGGCGATGGCAACGCCGCAGGTAGGGTTACATCATCGGCAGGAAGTGAGTCAGCTCCAGTGTTACCGAATAGCCAACCGTCCACCGCCAGGGCTCCAGCAATCTCCTCCCTCGAAGTGATCCCTTCTTTATGGATTACTTCGCCGTCCATAAGTCTCGAACGATGAAGTTCGTGTAGTTTTCTCCCCAGTGGCTTGGTCAAAATGTCCGCTAGGTTTCTTCCACTTATTTACTTCGGTACTGAGGAGTTCAATTGAGTTCTGAGCATTTCTCTGGTTCCTTAGGATCATTGGATGAGATCGAGTAGGAGAAGGCTTCACAGTATCTTTATTACGGCTGTCCTCTTCTGTAGGTATCACGTCTTCTTGATCTAATAAAGACACTGGATACTCTACAATCTCCCGTTGAGTCCCATAGCTGTAGTGTTCAACTGATGGAAGCTCCTCCCGGTTGCTGTCGTTCCTCGATACATCACTCTCTTTGAAGACACAGTCCCGAGATTCCACCACTTTCTTCATCTCAGGAATCCACACTCTGTAGCCACGTCCTCTGAGTGCATATCCAACAAGGTTACCTTTGACAGCTCTTCTTTCGAGTTTGGATTTACGGACTTGTCTTGGAATATGGACAAATACTTGACAGCCAATAGCTCTTAGGTGTTTAAGACTAGGCTTATTCCCTGTCCACAGTTCATATGGCGTGCTTTCACCATTGTGATTATTGAGAACTCTGTTTCTGACATAGGCTGCGGTGTAAGTCAGCTCCGCCCAGGAAGCCTTTGGCAGACCACTTCCAGATATAGTGCTCCTGACAAGATCTAGGAGTGTCCTATTCATTCTTTCTGCCACACCATTCTGTTGAGGTGTATACGTCATAGTGTGTTCATGAACTATTCCAACGCTCGTGCAGAAAGTGTCCCATTCTTTGGAACAAAATTCCAAGCCATTATCCGTACGTATTCGTTTTAGTTTCCGGCTGGTTTGTTTCTCAGATTCTTGAATCCATTCTTTGACTTTTCCCAGGGTTCCGCCTTTGTTTTTCAGGAAAAATACACTTGTATATCTCGTAGATTCATCAATGATGGTTAAGACGTACTTGGCTCCTCCCCAGCTCAATACGTCAAGTGGACCCATCAAGTCCGCATGCACCAAGTCCAACGGCATGATTTCTTTTTCCTCCTTGTGTGAGTGTTGAAGGAATGGCAGACGGTAAGACTTGCCGATCAAGCAGTCTTCGCACTTTTCTGGCTTTGCCGGGCTGCAATCAAGTCCTCTTACGCTTTGGTTCTTGGCCATCTTTGCTATCGTATATGCATTCACATGCATCAGCCTTTTGTGCCAAAGTTCCAGTGTAAGTTCTTCCTTGCATTCAGATGCAAGAGAAACACGATCATTCTGATCTATCGGAGAGGATGGAGTAGTCTGGACGTAGTAAAGTCTACCCAACTTCTTTCCCTCTATCAAGAGTTTACCTTTCATGTCCATAATGTAGCAACCACTCTTGTTGAAGACAACTTTTCTACCGTTTTCTATCATTTGGAGTACAGACAGAACACTGTGACGCATATCTGGAACATACAAGGTGTTCTGGGCAACCATTTTGCTGGCATCTCCCTTGTGTCCAACAATATTGGCACTGACAGTACCGATACCACATGCTTCTATAGAAGAGCCATTCGCAACAGTGATGGAACTCATATTGCTTGTGCACTCTTTCAGACATGTGAAGTAATCTCTCTTGGGAGTCATATGGTGCGTCGCTCCAGAATCTATGATCCAGGTCTCGGCGGTAGCTCCAAACAAAGTGTTGCACATTGCCGACATATTTACGCCTTTGTTTTGGTCAAACCTCTTTGGTCTTTGTTCATTCTTTCCTTTCTTCCTGCATTCCCTTGCATAATGGCCTTTACCTCCACATTTGAAACAAACAACCTTTGCTTTAAATTGTTTTTCTGTTTCAATGGGCTTCGAAGAGGCATTAACGACCATGGCACCCACATCTTTTGGTAGATTAGACGAACGCCTTTCTGCTTCTGCCAACAGCCGTCTTTTAACTGTGGCGGTCGTGAAGTCTGAATCAGGCAAGTTACATATGGTTGAGACAACGGTGTCCCAATCCTCTGGTAATCCACCCAAAAGAACCATAGCCAAATCGCCATCATCAATTTTGTCGCCAATTTGGGCCAGTTCGTTTACAATGTAGTTTATCTTCCCCATATACCCTTCCATATTGCTGTGCTGAGTCAACCTTTCGCCATATAACTGCCTTCTTAGTTGTACGGCTCAATATCTACTATCCTTTGGTGCGTATAATTTTTCCAGTTCCTCCCAGACCTCTTTCGGAGTATTCAAATGTTGAACATGCAATTGTTGTTCATCATTAATCCCGAGGCAAATTTTTGCAAACGCCTTACCCTCCCGCGACAAAAAAAGTTTTGTTGCAACAAGGTCACTAGGGTCAGGCTTAGCCTCTCCTGGATTGATCAAACTCCACAAATCGTTTTCGATTAGAACGAGTTTCATCTGGAAGCTCCAGCTGGAGTAATTAGCACCATTTAATTTTGTAATTGTTGTGTTTGCCATTTTACAAAATATTTGGTAAGTAGAAAAAAAGGATGGTCCAAGTAATCAAAGGAAATTTGGTTACTCACGTTTTAGGCTTCGCGCTTCTTCAGTCTGACGTTTTAATCCTTGCGCTTCTTCAGTTTGACGTTTTAATCCTTGCGCTTCTTCAGTCTCATAATCTTTGTTGTATTCCAATTGATTACACACAGCGCTCAACGTTAATTACACTTTAATTAACTATAAGGTAAAGGGAATATATATAGATTAAAAGTAAACACACATGGAGAGAAGGAACATGGCGATGGCAACGCCGCAGGTAGGGTTACATCATCGGCAGGAAGTGAGTCAGCTCCAGTGTTACCGAATAGCCAACCGTCCACCGCCAGGGCTCCAGCAATTATAGTTTTTCATTTGAATTTAGCTCCATTTTTGTGTCTTATTTCTTCTGTATATTGAAAAAAATATTAAAACATAGAATTAAGCTTTGCTTTTTCATATACATGTTTGTTACACATTTAGCAATATATATACCAAAATATTTTTTTGGATACTTAACTCTTTTAGTGAATTTTTGTCAGGGGGGCTGCAAAAGTGCCTTACTTATTTTGGAATATTTAACTTTTTTGGTGAATTTTTGTCAGGGAAGCTATGGACTGCCATAATCATTCAATATGTTGATGTTCTTCTCATAAAAAAAATATTTGGGTTTAGAATTGCGCTTTGCTTTTTTATATACATATTATTTGCACATTTTTTTTTTCATCAATTGTTTCCTCACATGCTTGGAATTTTCTTTTTATGCCTGTCCTGGCTTTCAGTTTTATAGATTTCCTCTGCTTGGTTCTTATTTTACCTTTTTTTTTGAGCGTCTTCTGTCATGCCTCGGAAAGGCCGTGGAAGACTCACTTTTCATCTCTCTTTGGCATCTTTTTTTTTCTCATTAATAAGACCTAATCCAAATAATTTAATAGTGTGTGACTTTTTTTTTTTATTAAATTATTTGGATTAGGTCTTATTTTCTTTTATTAATTTGTTATAGTTTTTCATTTGAATTTAGCTCCATTTTTGTGTCTGTCTTTTTTTTTTCTTCTCATAAATAGGCTGATGCTGTATTTGTGTACTCAATTGTTGCTTTTTTTTATTAAATTATTTGGATTAGGTCTTATTTTCTTTTATTAATTTATGCCTGTCCTGGCTTTCAGTTTTATAGATTTCCTCTGCTTGGTTCTTATTTTACCTTTTTTTTTTTGAGCGTCTTCTGTCATGCCTCGGAAAGGCCGTGGAAGACTCACTTTTCATCTCTCTTTGGCATCTTTTTTTTTCTCATTAATAAGATTTCTTTTATTAATTTGTTATAGTTTTTCATTTGAATATAGCTCCATTTTTGTGTCTGTCTTTTTTTTCATCTCATAAATAGGCTGATGCTGTATTTGTGTACTCAATTGTTGCTTTATTTTTATTAAATTATTTGGATTAGGTCTTATTTTCTTTTATTAATTTGTTATAGTTTTTCATTTTAATTTAGCTCCATTTTTGTGTCTATCTTTTTTTTTCATCTCATAAATAGGCTGATGCTGTATTTGTGTACTCAATTGTTGCTTTTTGTGTCTGGTTTCTTTTTTGCAGTATTTTTTTGGAATCCTTTTTTTTTTCATCAATTCTTTCCTCACATGCTTGGAATTTTCTTTTTATGCCTGTCCTGGCTTTCAGTTTTATAGATTTCCTCTGCTTGGTTCTTATTTTACCTTTTTTTTTTTTGAGCGTCTTCTGTCATGCCGCGGAAAGGCCGTGGAAGACTCACTTTTCATCTCTCTTTGGCATCTTTTTTTTTCTCATTAATAAGATTTCTTTTATTAATTTGTTATGGTTTTTCATTTGAATATAGCTCCATTTTTGTGTCTGTCTTTTTTTTTCATCTCATAAATAGGCTGATGCTGTATTTGTGTCCTCAATTGTTGCTTTTTTTTTTATTAAATTATTTGGATTAGGTCTTATTATCTTTTATTAATTTGTTATAGTTTTTCATTTGAATTTAGCTCCATTTTTGTGTCTGTCTTTTTTTTTCATCTCGTAAATAGGCTGATGCTGTATTTGTGTACTCAATTGTTGCTTTTTGTGTCTGGTTTCTTTTTTACAGTATTTTTTTGGAATCCTTTTTTTTTTCATCAATTGTTTCCTCACATGCTTGGAATTTTCTTTTTATGCCTGTCCTGGCTTTCAGTTTTATAGATTTCCTCTGCTTGGTTCTTATTTTACCTTTTTTTTTTGAGCGTCTTCTGTCATGCCTCGGAAAGGCCGTGGAAGACTCACTTTTCATCTCTCTTTGGCATCTTTTTTTTTCTCATTAATAAGACCTAATCCAAATAATTTAATAGTGTGTGACTTTTTTTTCTATTAAATTATTTGGATTAGGTCTTATTTTCTTTTATTAATTTGTTATAGTTTTTCATTTGAATTTAGCTCTATTTTTGTGTCTGTCTTTTTTTTTCTTCTCATAAATAGGCTGATGCTGTATTTGTGTACTCAATTGTTGCTTTTTTTTATTAAATTATTTGGATTAGGTCTTATTTTCTTTTATTAATTTATGCCTATCCTGGCTTTCAGTTTTATAGATTTCCTCTGCTTGGTTCTTATTTTACCTTTTTTTTTTTGAGCGTCTTCTATCATGCCTCGGAAAGGCCGTGGAAGACTCACTTTTCATCTCTCTTTGGCATCTTTTTTTTTCTCATTAATAAGATTTCTTTTATTAATTTGTTATAGTTTTTCATTTGAATATAGCTCCATTTTTGTGTCTGTCTTTTTTTTTCATCTCATAAATAGGCTGATGCTGTATTTGTGTACTCAATTGTTGCTTTTTTTTTTATTAAATTATTTGGATTAGGTCTTATTTTCTTTTATTAATTTGTTATAGTTTTTCATTTGAATTTAGCTCCATTTTTGTGTCTGTCTTTTTTTTTCATCTCATAAATAGGCTGATGCTGTATTTGTGTACTCAATTGTTGCTTTTTGTGTCTGGTTTCTTTTTTGCAGTATTTTTTTGGAATCCTTTTTTTTTTCATCAATTGTTTCCTCACATGCTTGGAATTTTCTTTTTAAGCCTGTCCTGGCTTTCAGTTTTATAGATTTCCTCTGCTTGGTTCTTATTTTACCTTTTTTTTTTTGAGCGTCTTCTGTCATGCCTCGGAAAGGCCGTGGAAGACTCACTTTTCATCTCTCTTTGGCATCTTTTTTTTTCTCATTAATAAGACCTAATCCAAATAATTTAATAGTGTATGACTTTTTTTTTATTAAATTATTTGGATTAGGTCTTATTTTCTTTTATTAATTTGTTATAGTTTTTCATTTGAATTTAGCTCCATTTTTGTGTCTCTTTTTTTTTCTTCTCATAAATAGGCTGATGCTGTATTTGTGTACTCAATTGTTGCTTTTTTTTTTATTAAATTATTTGGATTAGGTCTTATTTTCTTTTATTAATTTGTTATAGTTTTTCATTTGAATTTAGCTCCATTTTTGTGTCTGTCTTTTTTTTTCATCTCATAAATAGGCTGATGCTGTATTTGTGTACTCAATTGTTGCTTTTTGTGTCTGGTTTCTTTTTTGCAGTATTTTTTTGGAATCCTTTTTTTTTTCATCAATTGTTTCCTCACATGCTTGGAATTTTCTTTTTATGCCTGTCCTGGCTTTCAGTTTTATAGATTTCCTCTGCTTGGTTCTTATTTTACCTTTTTTTTTTGAGCGTCTTCTGTCATGCCTCGGAAAGGCCGTGGAAGACTCACTTTTCATCTCTCTTTGGCATCTTTTTTTTTCTCATTAATAAGATTTCTTTTATTAATTTGTTATAGTTTTTCATTTGAATATAGCTCCATTTTTGTGTCTGTCTTTTTTTTTCATCTCATAAATAGGCTGATGCTGTATTTGTGTACTCAATTGTTGCTTTTTTTTTTATTAAATTATTTGGATTAGGTCTTATTTTCTTTTGTTAATTTGTTATAGTTTTTCATTTGAATTTAGCTCCATTTTTGTGTCTGTCTTTTTTTTTCATCTCATAAATAGGCTGATGCTGTATTTGTGTACTCAATTGTTGCTTTTTGTGTCTGGTTTCTTTTTTGCAGTATTTTTTTGGAATCCTTTTTTTTTTCATCAATTGTTTCCTCACATGCTTGGAATTTTCTTTTTATGCCTGTCCTGGCTTTCAGTTTTATAGATTTCCTCTGCTTGGTTCTTATTTTACCTTTTTTTTTTTAGCGTCTTCTGTCATGCCTCGGAAAGGCCGTGGAAGACTCACTTTTCATCTCTCTTTGGCATCTTTTTTTTTCTCATTAATAAGACCTAATCCAAATAATTTAATAGTGTGTGACTTTTTTTTTATTAAATTATTTGGATTAGGTCTTATTTTCTTTTATTAATTTGTTATAGTTTTTCATTTGAATTTAGCTCCATTTTTGTGTCTGTCTTTTTTTTTCTTCTCATAAATAGGCTGATGCTGTATTTGTGTACTCAATTGTTGCTTTTTTTTTTATTAAATTATTTGGATTAGGTCTTATTTTCTTTTATTAATTTGTTATAGTTTTTCATTTGAATTTAGCTCCATTTTTGTGTCTGTCTTTTTTTTTCATCTCATAAATAGGCTGATGCTGTATTTGTGTACTCAATTGTTGCTTTTTGTGTCTGGTTTCTTTTTTGCAGTATTTTTTTGGAATCCTTTTTTTTTTTCATCAATTGTTTCCTCACATGCTTGGAATTTTCTTTTTATGCCTGTCCTGGCTTTCAGTTTTATAGATTTCCTCTGCTTGGTTCTTATTTTACCTTTTTTTTTTTGAGCGTCTTCTGTCATGCCTCGGAAAGGCCGTGGAAGACTCACTTTTCATCTCTCTTTGGCATCTTTTTTTTTCTCATTAATAAGACCTAATCCAAATATTTTAATAGTGTGTGACTTTTTTTTCTATTAAATTATTTGGATTAGGTCTTATTTTCTTTTATTAATTTGTTATAGTTTTTCATTTGAATTTAGCTCTATTTTTGTGTCTGTCTTTTTTTTTCTTCTCATAAATAGGCTGATGCTGTATTTGTGTACTCAATTGTTGCTTTTTTTTTTATTAAATTATTTGGATTAGGTCTTATTTTCTTTTATTAATTTATGCCTATCATGGCTTTCAGTTTTATAGATTTCCTCTGCTTGGTTCTTATTTTACCTTTTTTTTTTTGAGCGTCTTCTGTCATGCCTCGGAAAGGCCGTGGAAGACTCACTTTTCATCTCTCTTTGGCATCTTTTTTTTTCTCATTAATAAGATTTCTTTTATTAATTTGTTATAGTTTTTCATTTGAATATAGCTCCATTTTTGTGTCTGTCTTTTTTTTTCATCTCATAAATAGGCTGATGCTGTATTTGTGTACTCAATTGTTGCTTTTTTTTTATTAAATTATTTGGATTAGGTCTTATTTTCTTTTATTAATTTGTTATAGTTTTTCATTTGAATTTAGCTCCATTTTTGTGTCTGTCTTTTTTTTTCATCTCATAAATAGGCTGATGCTGTATTTGTGTACTCAATTGTTGCTTTTTGTGTCTGGTTTCTTTTTTGCAGTATTTTTTTGGAATCCTTTTTTTTTTCATCAATTGTTTCCTCACATGCTTGGAATTTTCTTTTTAAGCCTGTCCTGGCTTTCAGTTTTATAGATTTCCTCTGCTTGGTTCTTATTTTACCTTTTTTTTTTTGAGCGTCTTCTGTCATGCCTCGGAAAGGCCGTGGAAGACTCACTTTTCATCTCTCTTTGGCATCTTTTTTTTTCTCATTAATAAGACCTAATCCAAATAATTTAATAGTGTATGACTTTTTTTTTTATTAAATTATTTGGATTAGGTCTTATTTTCTTTTATTAATTTGTTATAGTTTTTCATTTGAATTTAGCTCCATTTTTGTGTCTGTCTTTTTTTTTTCATCTCATAAATAGGCTGATGCTGTATTTGTGTACTCAATTGTTGCTTTTTGTGTCTGGTTTCTTTTTTGCAGTATTTTTTTGGAATCCTTTTTTTTTTCATCAATTGTTTCCTCACATGCTTGGAATTTTCTTTTTATGCCTGTCCTGGCTTTCAGTTTTATAGATTTCCTCTGCTTGGTTCTTATTTTACCTTTTTTTTTGAGCGTCTTCTGTCATGCCTCGGAAAGGCCGTGGAAGACTCACTTTTCATCTCTCTTTGGCAACTTTTTTTTCTCATTAATAAGATTTCTTTTATTAATTTGTTATAGTTTTTCATTTGAATATAGCTCCATTTTTGTGTCTGTCTTTTTTTTTCATCTCATAAATAGGCTGATGCTGTATTTGTGTACTCAATTGTTGCTTTTTTTTTTATTAAATTATTTGGATTAGGTCTTATTTTCTTTTATTAATTTATGCCTATCCTGGCTTTCAGTTTTATAGATTTCCTCTGCTTGGTTCTTATTTTACCTTTTTTTTTTTGAGCGTCTTCTGTCATGCCTCGGAAAGGCCGTGGAAGACTCACTTTTCATCTCTCTTTGGCATCTTTTTTTTTCTCATTAATAAGATTTCTTTTATTAATTTGTTATAGTTTTTCATTTGAATATAGCTCCATTTTTGTGTCTGTCTTTTTTTTTCATCTCATAAATAGGCTGATGCTGTATTTGTGTACTCAATTGTTGCTTTTTTTTTATTAAATTATTTGGATTAGGTCTTATTTTCTTTTATTAATTTGTTATAGTTTTTCATTTGAATTTAGCTCCATTTTTGTGTCTGTCTTTTTTTTTCATCTCATAAATAGGCTGATGCTGTATTTGTGTACTCAATTGTTGCTTTTTGTGTCTGGTTTCTTTTTTGCAGTATTTTTTTGGAATCTTTTTTTTTTTTCATCAATTGTTTCCTCACATGCTTGGAATTTTCTTTTTAAGCCTGTCCTGGCTTTCAGTTTTATAGATTTCCTCTGCTTGGTTCTTATTTTACCTTTTTTTTTTTTGAGCGTCTTCTGTCATGCCTCGGAAAGGCCGTGGAAGACTCACTTTTCATCTCTCTTTGGCATCTTTTTTTTTCTCATTAATAAGACCTAATCCAAATAATTTAATAGTGTATGACTTTTTTTTTATTAAATTATTTGGATTAGGTCTTATTTTCTTTTATTAATTTGTTATAGTTTTTCATTTGAATTTAGCTCCATTTTTGTGTCTGTCTTTTTTTTTCTTCTCATAAATAGGCTGATGCTGTATTTGTGTACTCAATTGTTGCTTTTTTTTTATTAAATTATTTGGATTAGGTCTTATTTTCTTTTATTAATTTGTTATAGTTTTTCATTTGAATTTAGCTCCATTTTTGTGTCTGTCTTTTTTTTTCATCTCATAAATAGGCTGATGCTGTATTTGTGTACTCAATTGTTGCTTTTTGTGTCTGGTTTCTTTTTTGCAGTATTTTTTTGGAATCCTTTTTTTTTTTCATCAATTGTTTCCTCACATGCTTGGAATTTTCTTTTTATGCCTGTCCTGGCTTTCAGTTTTATAGATTTCCTCTGCTTGGTTCTTATTTTACCTTTTTTTTTTGAGCGTCTTCTGTCATGCCTCGGAAAGGCCGTGGAAGACTCACTTTTCATCTCTCTTTGGCAACTTTTTTTTTCTCATTAATAAGATTTCTTTTATTAATTTGTTATAGTTTTTCATTTGAATATAGCTCCATTTTTGTGTCTGTCTTTTTTTTTCATCTCATAAATAGGCTGATGCTGTATTTGTGTACTCAATTGTTGCTTTTTTTTTTATTAAATTATTTGGATTAGGTCTTATTTTCTTTTGTTAATTTGTTATAGTTTTTCATTTGAATTTAGCTCCATTTTTGTGTCTGTCTTTTTTTTTCATCTCATAAATAGGCTGATGCTGTATTTGTGTACTCAATTGTTGCTTTTTGTGTATGGTTTCTTTTTTGCAGTATTTTTTTAGTATCCTTTTTTTTTTCATCAATTGTTTCCTCACATGCTTGGAATTTTCTTTTTATGCCTGTCCTGGCTTTCAGTTTTATAGATTTCCTCTGCTTGGTTCTTATTTTACCTTTTTTTTTTTGAGCGTCTTCTGTCATGCCTCGGAAAGGCCGTGGAAGACTCACTTTTCATCTCTCTTTGGCATCTTTTTTTTTCTCATTAATAAGACCTAATCCAAATAATTTAATAGTGTGTGACTTTTTTTTTTATTAAATTATTTGGATTAGGTCTTATTTTCTTTTATTAATTTGTTATAGTTTTTCATTTGAATTTAGCTCCATTTTTGTGTCTGTCTTTTTTTTTCTTCTCATAAATAGGCTGATGCTGTATTTGTGTACTCAATTGTTGCTTTTTTTTTTATTAAATTATTTGGATTAGGTCTTATTTTCTTTTATTAATTTGTTATAGTTTTTCATTTGAATTTAGCTCCATTTTTGTGTCTGTCTTTTTTTTTCATCTCATAAATAGGCTGATGCTGTATTTGTGTACTCAATTGTTGCTTTTTGTGTCTGGTTTCTTTTTTGCAGTATTTTTTTGGAATCCTTTTTTTTTTCATCAATTGTTTCCTCACATGCTTGGAATTTTCTTTTTATGCCTGTCCTGGCTTTCAGTTTTATAGATTTCCTCTGCTTGGTTCTTATTTTACCTTTTTTTTTTTTAGCGTCTTCTGTCATGCCTCGGAAAGGCCGTGGAAGACTCACTCCCCTGACCGCTAGGCTATTTCTCTTGTTTACTTTTTTACCAATGCCTATAATTTTTCACCTGAAAGATTTTTTTTTATTTGTTATTCAATAAACTATTATCACTTATTTTTGGTCTTCTTTTTATTTACTTATTTTACTGGGGGTTGGTGGAAGGATGGTCTAAGCCGTTGGTTTTCGACCGCTATGACCCGGGTTCGATTCCCGCATTGGGCACTTTTTTCTGAAAAAATAAAAAAAAAAAGCTCCAATGGCTTCTGATTCTTGCAAAAGTCCAACCCCACCAGCAAGCGCAAGTAATCAAACGGGGCTCTGGCACACTTGTACATGCAAAGTCGAACTGCTTTTCACATGTTTAGACATGTGGTGTACTTACAGTAAAAACAGTCGCCTACTCTACCCACCATGATTATCAAGGCCTGTACCACGTGTACTAGGGATAAGCAAAAAAAAAATTATTTTACTCATTGATCTATACATACAATTATTTGCATACAATTATATACATACAGTTTTCTACATTTTTGCGCTCTGCATTCTAATATGTTGTTAACTAGCCGAGTGACCCGGGCAACGTCCCGGGTTTACCCGAAGGACCCGCAGGTGAGAAACTATAGAAGAAAAATTTTAACAAATCAGAAAATGAATTCGCAAACAATGTCCTTTAAGGACATGAGAGCACATGCACTGTATCACCATACGTGTACCATTTTCAAAGACCCTGCTTAGGATTAAAACTTCTCAGAAGCATAACAATAGTACCAACCTAGAGGTTAACTGGTGTGGATGCATTCCTCTGGGAGTAAGACTATTGAGAAATTCAGTAGGGAGTTATTTTGCTTCTCCGCATTCTAACACTCCAACTGTTAACACTGTGGAAACACTGACTCATGTTTGGTAAGCAATTTCAGGGAAGAAACTATAGACATTGGATTAAATAAATTATTAATTAAATTGCATTAAATAAAAATTATTAGATTTAAATAAATATTATTCGAGTGAAAAAAAAAAGAAAAAATTAACAAATTAGAAAATAAAATTTCGAAAAATACAACTATATTGCAGATAAGATAAGAGGACCTTATTAAAAAATAAATAAACAAACTGTAATTCGACACTATCGATAATTCGACACTTTCGATAATTCGACACTTTCGATAATTCGACCATTTTAAAAATCAAATTTACAAGGTTGATTGTTGTTTAAATACAACTTTGATTTTGCATGCATAAACACAGGCTCTTGTAGCAAGAACCCAAATATTATTTATAGTCATAGCAAAAGCCAACTTTAGTGAAAACTGATGCCTCTTCAGAATGAATGGAAGACTGAAATCTGAAGGAGCAGAAAATATGGGTCATCTTTACATGTATGCTATCCAATGTTCGCACACTTGAAAAAGCTACATATAAAGTTGTCCGTGCGTAAACACAGGCTCTTGTAGCCAAGGTTTGGCCTTGAGCCTTATTTATAGTCATAGCAAAAGCCAACCTTAGTGAAAACTAACGCCTCTCTAGAATGAAGCGAAGGTTGGTATCCGAAGGGGCCAAAGATATTTCAGACACTATACAGTGTGTTCAACTTTGGGCACTGTCAGTATATGTGCTTCAAGGACATGAGAGCACATGCGCTGAAACACCATACGTGTTCCATCGCAAAGATCCTAAAGGCATTGGTGAAAGTATAAATAAATATTTTGGAAATGAACAAAAAATACATATATATATAAGAAAATAAATTGGAATAAAAATTTACAAACTATATTTCAGAGTGGATACATATTTGAAAGGAAAAAAAAAAAGAAAATTGCAAACAACAAAACTATATTACAGATATGACATGAAAACTAACGCCTCTCTAGAATGAAGCGAAGGTTGGTATCCGAAGGGGCCAAAGATATTTCAGACACTATACAGTGTGTTCAACTTTGGGCACTGTCAGTATATGTGCTTCAAGGACATGAGAGCACATGCGCTGAAACACCATACGCGTTCCATCGCAAAGATCCTAAAGGCATTGGTGAAAGTATAAATGACCCATATATTCTGCTCCTTCAGATTTCAGTCTTCCATTCATTCTGAAGAGGCATCAGTTTTCACTAAAGTTTGCTTTTGCTATGACTATAAATAATATTTGGGTTCTTGCTACAAGAGCCTGTGTTTATGCATGCAAAAGCAAAGTTGTATTTAAACAACAATCAACCTTGTAAATTTGATTTTTAAAATGGTCGAATTATCGAAAGTGTCGAATTATCGAGTGTCGAATTACAGTTTGTTTATGTATTTTTAATAAGGTCCTCTTATCTTATCTGCAATATGGTTGTATTTTTCGAAATTTTATTTTCTAATTTGTTAATTTATTTCTTTTTTTTTTCACTCTAATAATATTTATTTAAATCTAATAATTTTTATTTAATGCAATTTAATTAATAATTTATTTAATCCAATGTCTATAGTTTCTTCCCTGAAATTGCTTACCAAACATGAGTCAGTGTTTCCACAGTGTTAACAGTTGGAGTGTTAGAATGCGGAGAAGCAAAATAACTCCCTACTGAATTTCTCAATAGTCTCACTCCCAGAGGAATGCATCCACACCAGTTAACCTCTAGGTTGGTACTATTGTTATGCTTCTGAGAAGTTTTAATCCTAAGCAGGGTCTTTGAAAATGGTACACGTATGGTGATACAGTGCATGTGCTCTCATGTCCTTAAAGTAGTGTAGTTCTGTTGTTTGCAATTTCATTTTCTGATTTGTTAAAATTTTTCTTCTATAGTTTCTCACCTGCGGGTCCTTCGGGTAAACCCGGGGCGTTGCCCGGGTCACTCGGCTAGTTGTTTTATATTAAGATAAATGAATTTTTCAATTGGAATAAACTTCGTTATAAACTCGATCTCCAAATTTTCAGTGTTCAATATTTCCATCTGTGCCTTCTGATTTAAACTTCGATGCTTGCTTCTTAGTGACTCCCGCACTTTAGATTTCAGTTTTTGCGGAGTCGGTGGAGGAGCGCTATGAATCGTCAATTTACGACATCCAAGACCCGCATTGGACACTTTTTTATGGAAAAAAAAAATGCTTCGATGGCCTCCATTCTTGCCAAATTCCAACCCCACCACTGAATTCAAGTAAACAAACAGGACTCTGGAACACTTGTAAATGCATAATTCAAACTTCTTTCTACCTATGTTGGTATGTGATATGGGCGGCATGGAATTCTAGGCGGAGTCAGATAACAAATTATTTATTGTAAAATAAACTTTTAATTACCTTTATTTAATACAAATTATCAGAAGGGGTTGAATTGTTGTATACTACATGTTGAAGTTCTTTTTGTATCTGTGTGTGGTCAAATATCATTTATAGATTATAAAATGTTAGATATATGTGTTTGATATATTATAGATACATATTTACGTTTTATATGATTTATATTTGGAATGATGTATAATTATTTTATTATATTGATATGACAACAAATAATATGATATTAATGTTAATTCATATAATTTTAATAAAGTATATTTTATTAGCATTATATATTTAAAGAGATAATTTAATTTAATATTTGAATTAAATAGTTATTAAACAAATTAAAACTTATAATGAAAATATGAAAAGTTAATATTTGGGAGCCGCTACAGTGGTTCACTTGCAGTAAAAAGCAGAGATGGAGCAATATGGTTTTACGGGCTAGTAACCAAAGTGTATGATTTTCGAGCCTAGTAAAAAGCAGACACTAACTACCAACTATTATAATCATTGCCTGCGCCATGTATACTAGGAATAATAAAATAAATAGTTGACTGTATGTAGGAAGCATAATGCATATCTATTTTTCCTTTAGCTCATAGTAGGGTTGGTGACTGACAGTATTCTCCTTTTCTCTCAGATCAAGCTCTCCATTGCTAATAGTATCGTAGTGTCTTGTCTCCAGATATTGTCCTTTGACTTCATTATCGGTCTTCCTAGACTGCCCTGAATACATCCCTCCAGAAATACCTTCACCATTCTGATAAGGTGGAAAGAAGTGAAGAAATTGAACATCTTAATTGGATGTTTGACTGTTACCGATGGATGACTAGAGAGAGAGACCCTATCAAATAAATTAATTTGAAATTTCCTTTATATTCTAAAAAAAATGTTTATGTACACTCATGGACAAAACTTAAGGAAATTGTTACTTTTAGTATGTATATCGGTATTCAGATAATAATTCTGAAATATATTATAGTGACCTTTATTGAAGACACACGAGATATAACCAAGTGTGAAACAAAATTGCCTCTGTCTCCTTCAAAAAAAAAAAGCCGACGACCCGCCGGTCAGACTTTCCATTTCCTCAAGTTTTGTCTCCACATGAGTGTACTTGGTATCTATATTAGTAGTATATTATCTCGTCTATCAAGTAAGCGATAGAAAAATGTTAAGATATATGGTTTCCTGGAGAGGAAATGATCTGAAAAAAAAAACCTCTAAGCCAAAATAGACACAAAGTGAAAGCTCATCTCTTGCACGTCTCTAGAATAAATTAGACTCAAGTATTGACAATGCCAGGTTTGCGAAACTTTTTAAGCCTACATGAAGACCATTGTTTCCTCCGGGGTACTCGTGAGTCTAGGACGGCTTCGAGTTCTTAGAATTCAAAGGGATTCATGGAATCTTCCGATTTTCCAAAGAGGTGTTTGTCTGTAAGCAGCATGAATCTATTGAGAATCATGAAAATTCAAAGCCACCTCAGACTAGCAGGGGACATAGCCTAAAACAATAGTCTCCGCGTGGGCTTGTCGAGTTTGTCAAGGCTGGTGTTGTGGCAATTTCAAAGGCCCTATTCAGTGAGACGGCAGAGGCGGCCAAAGGATGACGTTAGTCCCCACGTTCATTCACGTCATTGTCGTTTTTTAATGGATATCTTTGAATCGGATTGATATTTTCTGTTTCCAACTTTTAAGGGCCACTTAGAGTCTCCTTCATTAGAATTCCGTACGTTAATTGGATTACTGGGCATATGTTTCATGTTCGACGGTTTCTCTTTGAATACCTCTTTGACAACAAGGATTAAATGTATTGAATGGATACAAATTCTAATTATTTGGAGATATTGGTGTCTCATCCCGAACAATTAGTTGGTTTATCCATACGTGTGGTTCTCATCAAATCTTTGTGCCTTTTATAGATTTAACGCGACCTGTCAGGTGACTGATTGTAGCCAAATATAATTTTCTGAATTTACCGAGAGGTAATATGAATTAAATAAGATTGACCACACACACAAATAGATAAAATAATCACTCAAAAGGTACAAAGTACGTCATAACGGAAGGTAGATAAAACTTCTGGTTCAAACAAGAATGAATAAGACTAACGAATTTCTGAAATACAGCTACCTGTCGTAAGCATCATCCTGTTGTTTTCCCCTGGCGACTCAGATTCCACGGAGCAAGAACAGGCTGTTGAGATATCTACTGCATCCCAAAAGGGACAATTTTTAAATAAAGAGATTCTTTCTTTGCACATAACTTGTGGACAATAACATTTGCGCCCCAAGAAGAAGCATCAGATTTAAATGAAATTTATGCATTTTCTCATACAATTGAAACAAATTTATGCTCAAAGCACATCAAGGCGCAACAAAAGGTAGAATTTGAGCTTTTTTTAATGCACATTTATTTAAATCCATAACCTATCCACCTTTTTCTGCGACGCATACGAAATTTCGGTCAGGAAACGAATAAAAGAAACGTCTGATATTGTCCTGTAGAAGATGGATTGCATTTTTTGAACGGAGGCTGCCAATTTAGGAATACAGTAGAACCTCTCTGTGAAGGACACCTAGTTGCAGAGCCAAAATGTCCTTTAGAGAGAGGTGTCCTCTTATTGGAGAGCTACTAAATAGTAAATATAGTAATTTTGCAAATGAAAACTGTCCTTTGTAGAGAGGTGTCCTCTAGCGCGAGTGTCCTCTCATGGAGGTTCTACTGTATTGTGGTAGTTCAGCAACAGGTATTTCATCTATTCGCACACAGATTTAATGGGGACAGATCTGGTGAACGGGCCATGGAGGAGTCTGGAAATCAAGTAGGACGTTCAGAGAAACAGTGTATGGTTGGTCATTATCATACTGAAAAATCTTCCCAGAAATACTATGCAAGATGAGAACACGATGTCGTCATTCAAATAGCGCTGACCTGTTAATTTTCCAACCAATGGAATAAGGGAGGTCCTAGCATCCTGATGTCTGCACTAGGTTAACAGCGAGAATGGAACTATGACGATTCCCTGGATAAGAAGATCCCAACACAAAACTGCACTCTTCACTAAACACCATTGATATCTCGCTATTCAGTGGTCTTCCGAGATAATCAAGCTCAGCACTACAATGTGAACGAAAACGCCATTTCTGGAATGTCAATCGTAGGAAAGGCAAAGAGTGCTGAGATCGCACATTCGTATCGCCATACGTACGATATCTTGATATAAATTTTGGTTCCCGGTCGAAATTCCGGCAGCCGAAATCCCGACAACCAAAAATCCCGATAGCCAAATTCCCGACAGAGGCTATATCTCACCAGGTCAAAATTTCGGCAGCAAATTTCTGGCAGCCCGAAAATCCTCGTAAATTAGCAAATGAATAATAGCAAATTGCTAAACAAATATTCTATTAAATCACCGGCCAGACTTTATATTGTCACGTTTGTGAATTTTATAATTAAATATTTCTTTTTTTTTTCAATGAATTTTGTATATTAATTTAAAATGTCATTTTTTGTTAGCATCATCACATACAATGTATTTTTTTTTAAATATAAACAAACGATAATAAATAACGACAACAATTAAATTTGCATTTTCATTATTATAAAACAACAACAAATAAATTAACAATGTAAAAATATATTTTAACATTACACAACATTTTAACATTTAACACAAAAACGTTACAATATATATATATATATGAGAAAGCGTTTCTGTCCCAAATTGACTAAATATCCATAAGAAGATTTTACTTCATCTGCTTCTTAGAGATGCGTACCTTCTTTGCCTATTTTCAATATCAATTTTAAAATTCCATTGAGCTAGAATCTAGCTGCTAGATTAATATCCCATAAAATAACTTATATTTGAACATAATTTCTTAGTTATAATAAATATTTGTTTAAAAAGCAACGCTTTGTGTTAGTACATTTCATTCTGGACACTAGTGTGAATATATTTATATATTTATCTTTTTAAAGCTTCTTCCCTAACAACATACCAAATTATTTCCGGCCAAACTTTCATAATTCTCAATTCATTTCAAATCATGAGAATTTCAGAAGCTTTTCAAAAATAATTAAAGCAGTGGAAGACTCGAGTTGTTTTTGTGGACATGAGGAACAAACCTCAATACATCTTTTACTAGATTGTTCTGTTTTTCAAGACTATAGAATCGACAATAATTTATTAGTAACAGATCCAAGTATTTTTATTTCCAGTAAAGAAATTTTCATTAAATTTATTACCTTTTGTAGATATATTTTAAATTATATAGCATTAAATATATTTTAAGAAACTGATAATTTATATTATGTTGATTGTAGATATTGCCACAGAACTTCTTTCTTTTGTACACAGTTCTTTTTCTTGTTTTTTATCTCTTTCTCCTTGTTAATATCATATGACTATTCTATTCACGGCCTAAAATTATTGTATATATGTATAGACAAAGGCATACATGTATGACAGCGCAAGTGTCCCTAGGGGGACATGGCGCTTTAAATTGATATAAAATAATATATATGTCATAATTTGTATATAATTAAATGCAACCCCGACCCACTATGTATGTACCATGTATGATTTTCAAAGACTTAATAAAGAACAAGGTAACTGGAGGAAAGCAAGTAGCAAAAAGACATAGGAAGTAGGCCTAAAGCTGGCACGACTATTCTTGGCACCCCTGTGTCAATATTGCAGGGGCAGAGACCGGACGTATCTAGTGGCCGCAGAAGTTATATTAGTCAAGAAGCACTCAATACTTCCTGACAAAGCAGGATGTATCTGGTGACCAGAAGTTATAAATGTTAAGCTAACACCCAATATTTCCGGCAAAGACAGGACGTATCTAATATCCGCCGAAGTTATAAGCGTCGAGCTATCCAACACTTCCTGACGAAATCGGATATATCTTCCAGCAAAAGCAACACCAAAGGAAACCGCCGGCCAATCAGAAGACAGCACCTTAAGTAGGTCAACCAATAGGAAAAGATCATGTGACATCTCTCGACCAATCAGAAGACAGCACCTTAAGTAGGTCAACCAATAGGAAAAGATCATGTGACATCTCTCGACCAATCAGAGAGAAACTGAGTCTTGGTGTTAAATCGAAAAGCAAGAATGGTCAGTTACGTTTTCGCTCTCATAGGAACAACACCTACAGTTGTTCAGTGGCTCTCACCGAGTTCGGACAGTGGCTCCTTCGCTTCCAACAAGGTAACATCTACTCTAGAGATCTCTCTCTCTCCGCTCATTTCATCTAAATCCCATCATCGCCATGTGATCAACTAATTAATAAGTCAAATCGCTCAACTCTTCTCAAGCTTTCTTCCCTCCAACCCAGTTGCCTTTTATTTTCAAAACAATCACGTGTCCTGATTATTCCTAACTGTGTGCTTCACTTACCACTCAACGACTGCGCTTCAACCCAATCTCACCATTCGCATCCAACAACAAGAAACCCCGCAACGATATTGCCACATATATATTATATATTTGTCATTATATGTATTTCTACTGTGTGTGTCCTCAAGTTCATTTAAATTTACCCTTTCAAGAGTCTATCTCCAGTATCAGTATAAAAGAAAAACCGTATAATACAATATTACAGCGGTATGGTAGATTAAATTGGCGAAACCGCTGGGAGGGTTCACCATTGATGAGCCAGGCCCTCCTATTATTTTATCATTGCAGTAAGGGCAGTAGAAAATTGATATAGTTTTAAAAGAATCATACACGTCAACAGTTCAAATTTCTTACACAAGTGTATATTAATACGGGTAGCCTCCAATTTCAAAGGAATAGTGTCTATAGTCTCAATTGCATCATTTTGAATATAAATAAATATTTAGATTGTAAAAATATAACAATATTTAATGACATTGCTAATGATAAGTCCTTGATATAAATTTATCTGGTTGTGGTGTCATGCTTACCAACAAAATAATTACTCGATGTAAAATTATTGTAAGCAAATTAGTAACAAACTTATTTGACTTTTTTATATTCTTATAAGTGGTAAACAATACCACAATCCTATAACAATATAATGAGTAAACATACACATTAAAAGTATTATATATTTATATAAAAATTTGTCCTACCGGGAGAATCCTGTATGGCACGTGTGCCCAATAAAGGCCATTGTTGTTGTTGTTGATATATTTATAAAACACAAATTCAGTCCTAATTTCTCACAAAAGCATTACAATTACACAACTTATAAACATATATATTCAAGAATAAAACTTAAGGAAGTTATACCTTTTAGCATGTATATGTAACATGGGAGAGTTTCTTTATCTAAGAGAACGATTGTACAAACTTTCGGGCAAGACGCCCTTCTACTGGTACAAAATGAGTGGCAATACATATTCACTTTTAATATTTTTTTTTTATTTTAGTGAAAGTATATATATACAGTTAAACCTATCTATAGCACCCCCTCTTGGGACTCACCAAAATAGGGTGCTATAGAGAGGGGGTGTTATAGACAGGTCACTTTTAATGTAAAATGTTTACATTTTAATGTTTAAAATCGGGCGCAAAAGAGAGGAAGGCGCTATTTAAAGGGGGCGCTATAGACAGGTTTAACTGTATAAACTATTAGCAATCGTGTCATTTTGTACCCGTAGAAGGGTGTCTTGCTCAAAAGCTTGTACGATCGTCCTCTTATAAAAGAAGCTTGGCGATGTCTAGAGCATCGCTCTCCTCCTGGAGCATGGAGGGGTGTGTGACCTTCTTGGAGCGTTGGAAGGTCACTAGGAGGACTGGAGCCGTCGTCCGGGTGGAGCTTCTTTAGGACGGGTGTGTGGCCCCGTCCGGCCAGGGCACAAAAATAAGATAATAAGAGAAGCTTGTCTCCCCGACTTGTGCTTCTTCTTCAATTCCATCTTATATTGACCTATTCAGGCAAGAACACTCAGCTAGTACATGTGTACGGAACGAGGTTTATTTACAGGAGTAATGTATCAGAGAAAGAAAGAGAATCTAAAGCATTTAAATCACAAATCAATATTTGAAGTTGTTTCGTTATTTCGTTTATAGCCATTTTGTAAATATAAGGTTGTCCCAAAAGTTCATATTTTTCTTAATACTTGGCGAATAAAATTATTACGGCGAATACAAAATATAATACATAATAAAATTACTTTATACAAAATACAAAGACATTATACATAACGGCGAATAATATTGGCATTTCAATTTTTTGCAAGTATTTATGAACTTTTGGGAAACCTTGTAATTGTTGCTAAAAGGAAGGAAACAGAGAGGATTAGCATGCTATCCGTGAAAGGATGACAAACAGAATCTTTAGCCGTCGTTGTGTGAATTATTCGTTTTCCGTAGTTATACGAAACTCTATATATATATAGGTCTATTTGTTTTCGAAATATGTATATCAATCGAAATAATTGCAAAAAGTTTCTTTATTCAATAAAAATGGCAAGCTTTAAAGCGTTAGCTCATCATCAGGCCAATTGTTTCGCAAATTCCTACAATATATTTAGAGGTGTAGGAGGAATTTTTACATATTTATACTTGAAAAAGTTTAAGAGTAATTTCTCAGAGAATTTGTTGAACTTTTTGCCAGTGTAAATATGTAAATACCCCCCCCCCCCTCCTACACCATCTATATATATTGTAGGAATTTGCGAAACAATTGGCCTGATGATGAGCTAACGCTTGAAAGCTTTCCATTTTTATTGAATAAAGACATTTTTGCAATTATTTCGATTGATATATCATTTTAAATCCTTCGCAATTACTTCTCAATCTAATTTGAAATATGTGTTAGCTATTTAGTTTCAAAAGGATGCACTTGGCTAAATCCGGATGAAGCTATATTGGTACATGGTTAGGCAACTAAGTATTACCTAACTACATAACAGACGGATCTATAACCACTGTCCTATTTCCCCATCAAAACTCCAACACACACAGAATGGCTTCCTGGAAAACGTGCTCTTGGTTGGTTACAGGTTTGTTTGCTTAAATGTATTACAATCATCTACCTTCTGTTGTTGTCACATTGTGAAGGAATATCCGTTTAAATTTGGGGAAAGCTCTCAAAATATGCCAAAACAATTGTCAAAACATGCATATTTCATATTGGTATATGAATTAATATATTGTTAAATTGAATTAAAATAGATTATATATTTATACTGAATATATATACACGCATGGAGACAAAACTTAAGGAAGTGGAAAGTCCTTGATGTCGCCTGTTGTATGTTTTTTTTTTAAAGAGGCAGGCAATTTTTTCACACTTTATTATCTTGTGTCTTCAATAAAGGTCACTGTAATATTTTTCAGAGTTATTGTCTGAATCCCGATATACATGCTAAAAGGTACAAATTCCTTAGGTTTTGTCTATGGGTGTATACACACTTGGTTATCTCGTGTGTCTTCAATAAAGGTCACTGTAATATCTTTCAGAGTTATTGTCTGAATCCCGATATACATGCTAAAAGGTACATTTTCCTTAAGTTTTGTCCATGAGTGTATACACACTTGTTTATCTCGTGTGTCTTCAATAAAGGTCACTGTAATATCTTTCAGAGTTATTGTCTGAATCTCGATATACATGCTAAAAGGTACAACTTCCTTAAGTTTTGTCCATAAGTGTATACACACTTGTTTATCTCGTGTGTCTTCAATAAAGGTCACTGTAATATCTTTCAGAGTTATTGTCTGAATCCCGATATACATGCTAAAAGGTACAACTTCCTTAAGTTTTGTCCATGAGTGTATACACACTTGTTTATCTCGTGTGTCTTCAATAAAGGTCACTGTAATAGCTTTCAGAGTTATTGTCTGAATCTCGATATACATGCTAAAAGGTACAACTTCCTTAAGTTTTGTCCATGAGTGTATACACACTTGTTTATCTCGTGTGTCTTCAATAAAGGTCACTGTAATATCTTTCAGAGTTATTGTATGAATCCCGACATACATGCTAAAAGGTACAACTTCCTTAAGTTTTGTCCATGAATGTATACACACTTGGTTATCTCGTGTGTCTTCAATAAAGGTCACTGTAATATATTTCAGAGTTATTGTCTCAATCTCGATATACATGCTAAAAGGTAAACTTCCTTAAGTTTTGTCCATGAGTGTATACACACTTGGTTATCTCGTGTGTCTTCAATAAAGGTCACTGTAATATCTTTCAGAGGTATTGTCTGAATCCCGATATACATGCTAAAAGGTACAACTTCCTTAAGTTTTGTCCATGAGTGTATACACACTTGGTTATCTCGTGTGTCTTCAATAAAGGTCACTGTAATATCTTTCAGAGGTATTGTCTGAATCTCGATATACATGCTAAAAGGTACAACTACCTTAAGTTTTGTCTATGAGTGTATTTCCTGATCGTTCAATTTTAAGTGAATTTTTTCGCCATCTATCGGAATAAATATCAATTATCATTGATATTTTATAATTATTCCAGAATATTAGCTAAATATTAAACCATCATCAACTTTCAGATACACGATAACATGTTTATTTTATTAATTTAACAACCTGATTCTACATTACAAACATGCAATTTTACTTTTTAAAGTTTTTAAAAAAGAATAGACATTGTGTTAGGGTTGAGAACAACTTATGCGAGTCGAGACAGGTACTGTGTACTTAGGAGGGTTTCCAAATTCACAGCAACTGGATCACCATGAGTCACGTTACGTGACTTGGCTATTTCACTTCATCTGTGTAGGAAATGTTAATGTTTCCCATATATTACAAACATTTAGATAATCTTATATTGTATGCAGACTGAATAGAGCATGCATAAAACAATGCAATATATGTACATTTAATAAATTCCTATTCAAAGGGAATCTTTTAGAATGTACGATCTTTCACAACTACAGAACTTATCATTTTATCCCATCGAAGAAATGTGAGAATTTGTATATAACAAAGACACCAATGTAAAATTCAATAATTTTTGTAAATTCATTTCAAGACTTTCTTTTCTGTTTGAGAAAACAAACTTTTCAGTTTTAATTTTGTTTTCAATATTGTTTATTGAATTGTAAATAAAATTAATTGTATATAAGTTGCTAAAATGTATTTAGGCGCAAGTATCCCAAGCTGGGATATCGCATCCGATATGTCAAATAAAAACAATAAAAAGGGAATTTTTCCTTTAATAAACATGAATATTATCTCTCCCTCACTTTTATAATATAAACAGGATGAAAAAGGCTTGTACTGACCGCTTAAATGATCATTTAATGATTGTATAGCGCCATCTATCAAAATTAATATTAATTAAATGTTTATTTATTATTCCTCTGTGTGTAAGTGTTGGCCAATTAGCCGATTTTGATTTATCAAGAAGAGGCAATCACGTATGTGTTGTTGGCAATCGTCAAGCTGTTACAACAGGGCTAGCCATATTATTGTATTTAAATGGCAGATTGAATGAATTAAATTTGATTTTAAATTGACATATTAATTGTCCCTACCTCTCTTTTTTATCATAAATGTATATAATACACTCATAGACAAAACTTAAGGAAGTTGTAACTTTTAGCATGTATATCGGGATTCAGACAATAACTCTGAAAGATATTACAGTGACCTTTATTGAAGACACACGAGATAATCAAGTGTATATACACTCATAGACAAAACTTAAGGAATTTGTACCTTTTAGCATATATATCGGGCTTCAGACAATAACTCTGAAAGATATTTGATACACAACGATCTTTATTGAAGACACACGAGATAACCAAGTGTGAATAAAATTGTCTCTGTCTCCTTAAAAAAAAAAACAGACATCCGATGACATCAAAAGGTTTACTCTTACTCAAGTTTTGACCATGAGTGAATGTGGTGATTTTATTCGTAGTCTTGTTGTAAGTGGAAAATGCGAACATAAGAGTCAGAATAATGGACCAGTATGGCATAGGTGAAATGGAGAGAATTATGCGGTCTGGCATAGGCTAGAGCAGGGGTGGCGAACCTTTTTATATTAGAAGGCCAATTTTCATTTTACCATTTTTTGAGAAGGCCGCATCCATATATATATATATATATATTAACACAAAGCAATAACGCGCCATCTATACATATAAAATAAAAGGATTTAAAAGCGCGAATGTTTCTTTTATACATAAAACGAACTTCTACTGTCCTTACTGCGATGAAAAAATATATTGGGAGGGCTTGGCTCATCAGTGGTGAACCCTCCCAGCGGTTTCGCCAATTTAATCCACCAGACCGCTTCTCAGAGCTCTAATATTGTATTGGATCATTCTGCTTTTATATGCTACACTGAAGGATGGAATCTTAGAAATGGTTTTCAAGTAAACCAAGTTTTCAAGCCCTCCCAATATATTTTTTCATCGCAGTAAGGACAGTAGAAGTTCGTTTTATGTATAAAAGAAACATTCGCGCTTTTAAATCCTTTTATTATATATATATATATATATATATATATATATATATATATATATATATATATTTAACTAAAAAGGCATATATTGGATCAAAAATAATATATATATATATATATTATATAATTTATGACATTCGTATTAGATATTTTCAATAAAATAATGAAAGTAATTGAAAACTGCGAAACAAAAATTATAATTTTGAATTTATGAAAAGGCCACAACTTGGGCAAGAAAAGGCCGCAGGTTCGCCACCCCTGGGCTAGAGTGACCAAGAGATGACATAGAAGAGCCACTAGCGATCGAATCCAAATGTTTCTTTAGTTTTCTCAGAGAGAGGACCTGGTATTGACTCCTGATTCCAAGAATCGAGGGACTGAATTAGCGACCTTTCTGTAATAAGGAGAAATGTTTCTTACAGTGTGGTGTTGCAAGGTGCTTATATCTATATTTGGAATTTTATTGCTCTTTCTTTATACATCTGCATAGGTATTTTTATTTGTGAAACTCGGTATAAAAAACAATGGTATCTCAATATTCTACAAATGTGCAATGTCGTGACTCTCAGAATAGTAAAGCGTACATGGATGAGACAATAGAGACGTTCCAGGATTCCCAACAAAGCAAAAGTTCGAAGAATGACAATGTAGAGAGTGTACAGGTTGCGATTAGTCAGGATTACAGACAGCTAACTTCTGTCACATTCTCTCGCTGACTTCTCCGGACTGCGAACTGCCTCTCTCCAATGGCTGGCCACTGGGTCAAGGTTACTCTCGGCTCTTTATAAACGCAGGCCTTTGTGACGTTCGTCTTAGTCTAACCCAGTTGTCGGCAAACAGCGGCTCGCGAGTCACATGCGGCTCTTTGGATGTGAAGCTGTTTATATAGTTCCATACGTAAATATTATTTATACAAGTACTATTTATTGTTGGCAAGAAAAAAAGTGTGGCTCTTTAAAAACTTTGAAATTTTGTAAATCGCAATTTTTGACTCTTTCGACTCAAAGGTTTGCCGACACCTGGTCTAGACCAATAAGATTATTTTCTCGATGCTGATTGTAGATTAGAATCCCCGTGGGTTTCCATGAAGACTATTCCTGAATTAAGTTCTGAAAACCCCACACTTTTCTTGTTCACTCCTGAAATGCTGTCTTTTTGATAACTTGTAGTGGAATATCTTTGAAAGGTTTCTCATCCATTTAATAATAGGTAAGCAAATGAGATTTTAGGTATAAGTGATTTATTGTGTCACACAGGCATTGAGTATATTTCTGGAAATTTATTGGTTGGCTTATATGCATTATTAGAATAAATGACGATATATATATGTGTGTGACAAATACACACGGGATTTAGAAATAAATTGAGGAATATAGAATATATAGTAAAAAGAAGATCGCCGTCCCGATAAAATAGACACTAAAACTAAGCGTCATCTTTATATATATCATCAATTTATAATTAATATATACACACAATTATTTACAATTACACTGTTATATATTAGATAGTAAAAAGTCATATATTGGATTGAATAAAAGATTTATTTGCCAATATTTCGGTTGGCTGAACGCCAACCTTTATCGAGGCATTACATTTTTGTATTTTTGTATACACATGCGGTATGTGTATACAAAAATGTAATGCCTCGATAATGGTTGGCGTTGAGCCAACCGAAATATTGGCAAATAAATATTTTATTCAATCCAATATATGCCTTTTTACTATCTAATTATTTAAGTATGGATTGCTCTATTTTCAAAACTTTTATATATGAATATCTCTCTCACACACAATATGTAGATCAAATACTAATAATGGTGTTGTTCTATAATATTATATATAATTGTTAGCTGTATATATACTGAATGTAATATTTAAATCAAAAATACAATTCTTTCATTGGCCTTATAGAACGAGAGTGGTGTACGCGTGCTCACATGTTTTAGTAAAAAACCCAAATATCCTCGATAAAGAGAGGCGAGTTGCCCCTCGAAATATTGGAACAATAAAATAATTATAAATCCAATATACCAGGTCTATTAGTATGAAACGCGAAAATTTTCAGTGAATTCAAAAGTTCACCAATTCCATACAACAAAAGGTTTTTTATTCAAAGTAACTGCCCTGATTAGCTATACACTCGGACCACTTTTCAGGCAATTTTCGAATTCCTTGTCTGAAAATTTATATTCCTTTTGAGTCGAACCAGTCAACAAGTCATTTTCGGAGTATGTCTGAGTTCGAAAATTCCTGGTTTTTTAGGGCGTGTCCTAAAGATGTGAAAAGGTGGTAGTTCGACGGCGCTAAGTCTGGTGAGTACAGCGGGTGGGGTAAGAGTTCCCAGCCCAAGTCTTTTATGGTGTTTTTGACCACCGTAGCGTTGTGGTCTGGAGCGTTGTCATGCTGCAGTATCAGGTTGTTGTGCTTTTCACGCCATTCCGGTCTTTTTTCATTCAACGCCTCTCTCAAACTGTGCATTTGCTGTTCGTAGCGACTAGTATTGACCATTTTGCCAGGTTTCAGGAGCTCGAAATATACTACGCCGGTCTGGTCCCACCATATGCAAAGCATTGCCTTTTTTCCGAAGCGATTGGGCCTAGGCGTCTGTTTTGGAAATTGCCCGGGCAGGCCCCACGACTTTTGGCGCGTAGGATTGCTGAAGTGGATCCATTTCTCATCAGAAGTTACGATTCGGTGCAAAAATGACTTCTTTTCATGCCTGGCGAGCAGCCCTTCGCAGGTTACGAGACGCCGTTATTGCTGCCTTTCGCTCAACTCGTGTGGGACCCATCTGGAAAGCTTTTGGGTCATTCCGAGGCTGTTTAAACGTAGAGAAACAGCACCTTGAGACACATGGAGCTGTTTTGCGAGTTTCTCCAGCATTTGGGTACTGTCCTCATCCAACAAAGCTTGCAGTTCAGCGTCCTCGAACTTTTGGGGCGGTTTTCCATGTGGTTCATTATCAAGTTCAAAATCGCCACTTTGGAATTTTTTAAACCACCTGTAACACTGCGATTTGCTCAGAGCGTGGTTGCCGTAAACTTCCTTGAGCATTCGGTGGGCTTCAGTGGCACTTTTCTTCCAGTTGAAGGCGAACAACAAAACTTCCCGCAAATGGGCACTTTTTGTCTCGAAAATCGTCATTTTCCACGGGCTCCAGAAATTTTTCACGATTTGAATTTTTCAAAAACTGCACGCATGCTGATGCCACGTGAGTCAAAGAACAAAACGCCTACAACAGCGCCACCGTCGGCTCAAATAAAGTTGCACAGCGGCCTCTGGCGCCCATTTTCGCGTTTCATACTAATAGACCTGGTATGCATCTTTTTTTTTTAATAAATTAAAATATACAAGTATCAGAGTCATCAATCAACAAGCAATCAACAATTCTGTCACCGTTTGCTTTTGTGAATGGAATAAATACCCAAATATGGCCATTTTTTATAAGCATCGGTGGTTAAGTGGTAGAATGCTCGCCTGCCACGCGGGCGGCCCGGGTTCGATTCCCGGCCGATGCATTTTTTTTTACAATTTTTAAAACTGATTTATATTATTATTAAAATACTAGCGGACGTACCCGGCTTCGCCCGGGTTTTACCCGAGTAAAGGTTTGTCTAACGAATCTCTCGATAAAGTGAACATTTTTTCCCGGTCCCTTTAAATACTCGATAAGTTGAATAAAATCAATATTAATTGGTTCCCTCGGTAATTGGAAGTTAAAGGAATAGTATCTTGCCTTGGAATTGTATCATTATTCTTGTCTTAAATAAATTGCCGTGTCATCCTGAATTTTGTCTTTCCTAATTTTCTACATTACAAAATCATCGTATCATCATGATAATATTTAGAGCAGATTGTTGAATTATAACAGATGAATTAGAATATTTATCTTGGTTATTTTTAGGCGAAAAGTTATTTCAAAAATTGTATTTGGTAGAAACCTTCCCAGTACTATACTAAATAACTTCCCAAAGTTTCATGGCGTTCCAATGAGTGGTTTGGTCAGGCATAAAGGACACACACATACATTCATTTATATATGTATATATACAAGTATCAAAGTCATCAATTCTGTCATCGTTTGCTTTTGTGAATGGAATGCTTTTACGAAATATACATAAAATACGTAACTAATATGACTGAAATTTTAGCAGTATGTATAGTAGAATCTGGAGAAACTTACATTGAATATTTCAGGTCTCTATCCCGAATATTCTTCGAATTATTTGCAAATTTGAGTTGCAAATTTGCTCTTTCGCTCGCAAGCAGCGCCTCTAGCGGTGAAGATGGGAGGTAATATCAGCTGACCTAATGTACATGTAAAACGTGTTTTACCAGGACATAGAAAAAATATGGAAGAGATATTTGTTGCATTTTTAGCCAAGAAAATTTGAAATTGACAGGTTCTGGGCAAAAATAGTTGTTTTTTTTTTATTCAGAAAATGATTATGACAATATTGCTGTATCATATTTGATTATCAGATACAAAATTATATCCGGAAAAATTCCAAAAAGCAGAGACCACGGGTGAAGCCAGTTCATTTTTAGTATGCAGGAACAAAATTCTAACAGAAAAACATTCATTCGAGCAGAAGACACAAAGCCAGATCATCCCTTTATAAAAATATCGCTTCTCAGACACAAAGTTTGGAGCGGGACGTTTCACAAGAATGACATCGACGGCGCCAATTTATAATTGTAACGAATAGTATTTGAATAAAAGCATTTAATCGGGTAAAACCCGGGCGTTGCCTGGGTCATTCGGCTAGTATATATATAAGAGACAGTGCAGTGTAAAAATATATAAGTGTGTTTTGAAAATAGAGCAATCCATAAATAAATGTTTAATTAAAAAGGCATATATTGGATCAAAATATAATTTATTTTACCAATATTTCATAAAAGTATAACAAAGCTAAAGTTTTGCGGAGGAGCCTCTTAGGAGGCTCCTCCGCAAAACTTTAGCTTTGTTATACTTTTATACTAATTTATACGGAGTTTACTTGTAGAACCAATATTTCAGTTGGCTGAACGCCAAACTTTTTCAAGGTATTACAACATATTAACTCATTTATGTTATAATACCTTGAAAAAGGTTGGCGTTCAGCCAACTGAAATATTGGTAAAATAAATGCTATTTTGATCCAATATATGCATTTATAAGTGTGTATATAGATAGTAAATAAGAGATAGTGTAAAATGGAGAGACTACAGGAACAAATGGAGCGACGCCGCCCACTCTGATAACAACGATGACACGAGATCCAGAAAGAATGCGATGACGTAGCTAAGCTAGCGGGCAATATAAACTAAGAGCTCATTCAGTGCTCACTCTCGTTCTGAACCAGCATGGAGGTACTGTACATTCTGGCAGCTGTGACACTCAGCCCGGCTTTACAAGCTCAAGGTAAATTAACCTATTACTACATTAGTAGATCTTAGATTTATTAAACTATATCCCACAAATATACAATAATCATAAAACTTAGTAGCTATATTCCTATTTATCTATCTTCTATACTAATTCTTATATTATAGACAGCAAAGAAATCGGCAAATGTTTTTTTTTTATTATTTTTGGCGCTCTTCATATTGTAGGGGGGGGGGGGGGGAAAGAATTATGGACTACTTATTTATAGTCCTTGGCTCTTGTCCAGCCATTAGCCGTGTTTGTTTGTTTTTTGAAGCCTCTCTCTTTGTGTTGTGAAATAAACTTCAGTTTATAGGAAGATAAACGGTTTTTGTATAGGTTTTTATTGGTCAGAGTTCTCTGATCTGAATTACACTTATCCTCTAGGAATGAAATATCATACTGAAATATATTTATGAATTCTTATACTATACTTGCATATTGTTGCACTTACGTTCTGGGGGCCCGTGAGGAAACATAGAGACGACAGGTAATAAAGGTTTATTTTGTCACCTGTCCACTGTACAAATCGATGAAAATACTAAACTAATATTATTATGAATATAGTATTTATAATAATAAAAAATAAGATGACATCTATGTAAAAAAGTGAATGAAGGCATAAATGCAAATTAAGTTAGGCAAATTCGAAAAAATAAATGGATAGAATATGCTGCAAAAATTTCTGCTTAACATTATTAACTTCTTTCTTTCCGCATTCTCAAACTTCTTATATTGACAAAAATATGTAAGTTTAACATGTGTGTTGCTGCTAAAGTTAACATCAACGAAATACCTCTTTCAAATATCTATTTACAAATTATAGCTAAGTTAATTAGCTTGAAACTAGTTAATTCCCTTATAACGGCTTTGTAGTTTTTTAAATTTGCAGTTTGCCTTCCCATTTTTGAATTCCTGAATCTACATTAATTTTATGCATTTATTTGTATCATTTTCATAATATAGATTAATGTATCGTTAGCAAAATGAGCTTTTTATAACCGCATATATAGTAACGCTTATTATATTTGTAATACAACTAAAAATCAGCGCTAAAACCTTTTAATTTTTAAATAGCTTTCAGAATTTTCTCCTTTATCAAAAACATTCAAAGAAGATGCAATAATTTACATTTAAGATTTCAAGAAATCTATGTTTGATAGATCTAAAAAGCTGATATGTAACATAATATATTTTTTAGAATTTTTAATGATTCTTGGTAAAAGGAGAAAATTCCTAATGCTAAATAGATATAGCGTAAAAAGGTTTAGCGATTATTTTGAACTTCACTTTTACTACAGAACAGTAGTTGAGCAATTCGTTCATAAGTTCATCTTACACAGATGATTCATTCACAATTTCAAAGCTACTACATCTTCCATTCACCTGCGAGCAGCACGTGTAGTAAAGTAATGATTCATTCATGTCAATCTCTTATCTCACACCGATACGCGCCGCCTACGCTGGAGTTCTAGTAATTTATTTACATATTTACATACTAATTTACATAATTGTATCATTTCTCTTTACACAATTTGGTATTTTTTGGTATTTTTATTTCACTATATAGATTTATTTTATTTCAATTTAAAGCGCTATGTCCCCCTAGGGACACTTACGCTGTCATACATGTATGCCTTTGTCTATACATATATACAATAATTTTAGGCCGTGAATAGAATAGTCATATGATATTAACAAGGAGAAAGAGAGAAAAAACTAGAAAAAAGAACTGTGTACAAAAAAGAAAGAAGTGTCTGACAATATGTACAATCAACATAATATAAATTATCAGTTTCTTAAAAGATATTTGTGTTGCTATATAATTTAAAATATATCTACAAAAGGAATTACATTTAATATACATTTCTTTACTGGAAATAAAAATGCTTGGTTCTGTTACTATTAAATAATTATCGATTCTATAGTCTTGAAAACCAGGACAATCTAGTAAAAGATATATTGAGGTGTGTTCCTCATGTCAGCAAAAACAACTCGAGTCTTCCACTGCTTTAATTCTTTTTAAAAAGCTTCTGAAATTTCCACGATTTGAAATGAATTGAGAATTATGAAAGTTTAGTAAGAAATATTATATGTCTATATTACTTTTTAAAAAGCACAAGCATTTTCTCTTATTATATATATAAATGAAAAAATGAAAGAAAAAAATAAAAGATAAAAAGGTCAGGTGTTGAAATCGAAAATAAAAATGGCATATCATATGGCACATAAAGCGCGAAACGCGTTCGTGGATGGCTTTTCTTTATTATCAAGAAATTGGGTTGGCCAAATCAATGTTTAGTTGAGTTCTGTTCCACCAGATGGCGCTCTGCATTCTGTAAAGCACATGTGCTCCTGGTCAGGATATGCCTTTTTTTAATTTTTATATATATATTTATTAAGATGTGTAGTGTTTCCATGCGTTTGACTTTTACACAAATAACGATCGAATTACTTTATTGAGATTCCATTTTGACTGAAGCATGTCAAACATTTGGAGGAAGGTCTAACTGTATTAGAATCCAGACTTACACACATCTTTTGAAAACCTGGTCAGCTAGTATATATATATTTACATCTAATGTACATAATTGGTTACATGTTTGTACAAAATATAGATCAAAGATTAATTTTTCAATATTTTATATACAGGTCAAATTTTATTTACATATATTTATTTATATACATTTATGATATTTATATATCCTACAAACCTCAGTTATGATTATTAATAAATAAAATATTGTTTTTTTAGAGAGAATTATACAGGGTGTACCAGGTAAATTGGGACTAACTTTGACAGTCCATAAAACAAAAACTACTTGAGATTAAAAACTTGTTTTTTTTTCATTACGTAGCCATATTCATGTAAAATGCAACAGTACATGTGTGCGCAGTGTAGTGATGAAGAGTAACCGAGAATTTGAAAATCGAGCTGCCATCATCGTTGCTCTGCGCGCCGGAAGGAGCCCCAAAGAGATAGTGGATTTTCTTAAGTTGCCCAAAACCACTATTTATCGTGTCAAGAAGCAGTTTGATGAGGCCGACAGTAACAAAGAGGGGATAGCTACAAGGAAAAAGCACTCGCGTCGATCGGACAGGGTAAGAGGCGAAGAATTTGTCAAAAATGTCAAGGAGAAGATTGATGAAAACCCTGGGAAGAGCATGAGGGCCATAGCCAAGGAAATGGACGTTGGCTCTATGACAATTGTCAGAACTATCCATAAGGACCTTGGTCTCAAGTCCTTTGCCCTTCGGAAAGGTCAGTTGCTGACTGAGAATATGAAGAATAACAGAAAAGGAAAGGCTGCTGCCCTCCTCAACAACCTGAAACACGACTCTTTTGGCATGCTAAGGTTCTTCTCTGACGAAAAGAACTTTGACGTGGACCAAAAGGTAAATCCCAGGAATGATCGCTGGATCTGTAAAGACCCCTCAGAGATACCTGTCGTGATGCACACGAAATTTCCTGCCTCCGTAATGGTCCTTGGCGTTATCAGCAGTGGAGGTTATGTCATGCCTCCCCATTTCTTTGAGAAGGGCCTTAGAATGAACGCTGACACCTATATCAATGTTCTGGAGACCGTTGTGAAGCCTTGGATGGACATGGTGGCCGCAGGAAGGAAGTATGTCTTCCAACAGGACTCAGCTCCAGCCCATAAGGCAAAAAAGACACAATCGTGGCTGACACTTAACGTCCCTAGTCACTGGGGTCCTGATATTTGGCCCCCTAATTCTCCAGATTGCAATCCCCTCGACTACTATGTATGGGGCGTTGTTGAGAGAGATGTCAACAAAGCTCCTCATACCACCATCCAGTCTGTCAAGAAAGCAGTTCACACGGTGATGACCCAAATGGACAAGGTCATCGTCGCCAAGGCCTGTGCTTCATTCCGCACTCGCCTCGAGACTGTTGTAGCTAATAATGGAAACTACATTGAATAAATAAAAACTATATCCTTTTATCTACTACTGTGTCAAATTTCATTCGGATATTTTAATTTTTACTTGCAAAAAATTTCAGTTAAAATACCATTGCTGAAATTCCCAATTTACCTGGTACACCCTGTATAATATATATGAATTTGGATATCGAAATTTTTTTTCTCTGAAAACTCGAGATATACTAAACCAATTCAGAAGCGGTTTTCACTATATCAAAGCAAAAGACTTTCTCAAAATGTTTATATTTAATGAATAAATTATTTATATATTAAAACAAACTAATTAATTCAATATGGCGTTATAAAATAAAGATAATAATAGTATATTGATAATTTCCAATAATTATTATACTACGACATTCGAAAATTATCCCGCATGTGTTTCTTTTGAACAAAAAATCGAAATTTATTTTAAGGAGAAATACCGATTATTTCTAACCTTAGGGATGAAAAATGAAAGGTGGAATTGTGAAGAGTAATGATAAACGGAAAAATAGTGTCCAGGGATGGGAATATTTTTCCGTTTATCATTACTCTTCACAATTCATCCTTTCATACTTCATCCCTAAGGTTAGAAATAATCGTTATTTCTCCTTAAAATGAATTTCGATTTTTCGTTCAAAAGAAACACATGCGGGATAATTTTCAAATGTCGTTCTACAATCATAAGCCGCATTATATTGTATTATAAATTACATTATTATACAGCTACACGACAATAATAAGAATAATTATCTATAAATAATATTAATATTTGTTAAAATAATTTTCGTTTGCTAAACATTAACTCAGGAAGATCCTGGGCGAAGCCGTATCACACACACATTCGGCTATTTATTTACATAAAACATATTTGCATGAAATAAAAATTTTATATAAGTTTGATATGTGGAAAAATATATAATAAAAAAGGTCAGGTGTTGATATTAAAAATGAAGTAGGCATATCCTGACCACTAGATGGCTCTCTGCACATGTGTTAGTATTCAGAATATGCCTTCTTTACTTTTAAGTTTGATATGTAACTCCTTTTTGTAGCATTGCGTTTAAAAATCGTATGTTCAAATACTTTATATGGAACCCAAACTGAGAGACGCCGCCTCATTCTATACTCATGCTTATTCATTGCTTTCTCCAAATATTTGTTGTGTCAACATACAGATTTGTTGACATCATCTTGTATAGTGTTTACAATGTCATTAAGATTATTACTACATTGTTACAATGTCATTGAGATTACTACTACATTGTTACAATGTCATTGAGATTACTACTACATTGTTACAATGTCATATTGAGATTGCGACTACATTGTTACAATGTCATTGAGACTACTATAACATTGCTACAATGTCATTACCAATACTACTAGATTGTACAATGTCATTAATGGGGACCTATTATTATTATTAATTGACATGCTTAGGGATATTACAAATCATTAGTGCGAATAGGCCGTTTCATTTGAATGGAAACTGAAGATCATGAAACATGAGTTATATTTGATTAGAAGTAGCAAATTTGGTCTCCAAAATGCTATATTATTAGAACTAAAACACTATTTGAAGTTTTGTCTCAAAGATTTCTATATATATATATATTTTTTTAATTAAAAGGGCATATATTGAATTTAAAAAATCATTTATTTTACCAATATTTCAGTTGGCTGAACGCCAACCTTTATTAATGTTATAACACCTTAATAAAGGTTGGGTTCAGCTAACTGAAATATTGGCAAAATAAATGATTTTTTAAAATCTAATATATGCCTTTTTAATAAAAGATTTATTTATGGATTGCTCTATTTTCAAATACAGTCGAACTTGGATAATTCGAACCCCAAGGGACCGTAAAAAAATTCGAATTATCCAAAAATTCGAATTAAAGATGTTTTGAATAAAGGCTTAAGGCTTCTAGGGACCAAGATAAATATTCGAATTAAAGAGGTTTTCGAATTAAAGAAGTTCGAATTATCCAAGTTCTACTGTATATATATATATATGTTATAATGAATTTGTCGTCTTACTTTTATGAAATATTTTTTTGTAAAATGAAGATTTGAAGGGGGGGTGGAGGGGTACAGTGTTAAAAGAAAAACAGAAGAATAATGATTTACTATCTCTCAAGTAGCTTTATTTTAAATTACTGGAAGAACATTATTATACACACAATAAGATATTTTTCACAGTTATATAGAATATATACAATTGATTCTATATTAGTGAATGTTTTAAATAGGTGAGTTATAACTATATATATGAGAAAAACAATAGAAAAAGTGGTACATCCTACTCCATGCTGACGAGCGCCAACAGCGCGAAACGCGTTCGTGGATGGCTTTTCTTGATTTATCAAGAAATTGGGTTGGCCAAATATCAGGGAACAGTTAAAATCAATTTTTAGTTGATTTCTGTTCCACTAGATGGCGCTCTGCTATCTAAAAAGCGCATGTACCTTTGGTCAGGATAGGCCTTCATTATTTTTAACTATATATGTCTATATATATATAGACAACAAATATTAAATGTGGAATATTCTAAAACTATGGTAAAAAATGTAGAATTATTAATGAATATATATTTAAATGAATTTTTTTTTCGTAGAATATTGATCTACAAAAAAAATGGTCGCTTATCCCGTCAAAATTAGAAGCCATCTATTGACCGTCGCCGCAAACTACTGGCATCAGGGCAGTGAAAAAGCGACAACACCGGCTTTGACAAACTGAGAAGCGTCCATTTATATTGTTTATGCTCAGAATTTATTTATGCTGAAACTTTACACCACAAGACATATTTGAATATATCATAATGCTGCGTGAGGATATGGAATTGTGTACCAAAATTAATGTGCCTTCTCTTAATGTATGTTTAAAAATTTAGGTGTCATTTTAAAATATATATTTGAATATATATTTTATCATAATCTTTAGGTTTACACTTCTGAAAGTTGGTTTTTCTAATCTATCGATTATTCATTTATAGCACTGAGAACGTTTAAGGATTAAATTATGCTGAATCATTTTTAAGACTTTCCTTCTTGCACTCAAATTAGGCTATTCCAAGACTAATTCCAAAACTGATGTAACCAGAATGGAGTCATCTTCCAGTTGAACTAGGATTTATTCCACCTGATATAATCAAATGGAGTCATCTGTAGCTTGTGCTAGTATATTTCAAGACTGATCTCAAGGCTTGTGTAGCCTGGATGGAGTTATCATACACCTGAACTAGGATATTCCAAGACTGATCCCAAAGCTGGTGTAGCCAGGAATGGAGTCATCTTACACCTTAACTAGGATATCCCAAGTCTGATCTCAAGGCTGATGATTCAAATGGAGCCATCTTCCAGTTGAACTGGGATATATTCCATCTAATATAATCAGACGGAGTCATCTGTAACTTGTGCTAGGATATTTCAAGGCATATTCCAATGTTAATGGTCTGAATGGTGCCATTTTACATGTGTACAGGAGTCGCGGCTGGTCCTTCCTCAGTTCAGTACTGCCGCCATTCTAATTGGCAGCTGGGATAAGCTCCAGAA
Source organism: Cordylochernes scorpioides (assembly GCA_030710605.1). Taxonomy (NCBI): domain Eukaryota; kingdom Metazoa; phylum Arthropoda; class Arachnida; order Pseudoscorpiones; family Chernetidae; genus Cordylochernes; species Cordylochernes scorpioides. The sequence continues at coordinate 69,891,651 of CP092878.1, forward strand.
TTATGTAAACGTACTTCCTGGCGTCATTGATAGGCTTATCTATTACATCCGACTTATTGAGGAAGTCTTTGTTTTAGGCCGTGATCGCGAAAATTATCCCACAAATTGAATACTTCACATCGGAATTGAAATTGAATATTTCAAATCCATACCAGAATTAGTCTATACAATCGTAACTAGATCTTGTTTGTCTAGATTGACTATCCCGAATTGGGTTCAAGAGAATAATTGCTTCAAACGGATTTGGAAAGGTGTATACCTATCTAGAGCAAATTCTTTTCATTGTCCGTATAAAATGGAAAAAGGGGGTCAATCTTATAGTAGTGTCTAGTAAATTTGTTTGTTATCTCGTTTTCCTATTTATATAGTATTGCTATATTATTGTAGTATATTCGTCAATTTTTAGATTTAAAAAACTGCAAAAATGTATATTTGAATATTTTGTGCATTTCATATGAAGAAGAGCTATTTTAATACTAAAACCCTGTAGCTCTCAATCCGAATTTTCTTATCTACTTTCTGGTCATCTGTATGATATAGAGTAGATATAGCCGGTGAGGTATAGAGTAAATTTGAAGTTGTTGGTTATCTAGATTCTAGCCATGCATTCTCAATAAACTATCCCTCTACTTTCTGGTCATCTGTATGAGATAGAGTAGTATAGCCAGTGAAGTATAGAGTAAATTTGAAGTTGTTGGTTATCTAGATTCTAGCCATGCATTCTCAATAAATTATCCCTCTACTTTCTGGTCATCTGTATGAGATAGAGTAGATATAGCTAGTCAAGTATAGAGTAAATTTGAAGTTGTTGATTATCTAGATTCTAGCCATGCATTCTCAATAAACTATCCCTCTACTTTCTGGTCATCTGTATGAGATAGAGTAGATATAGCTAGCGAAGTATAGAGTAAATTTGAAGTTGTTGGTTATCTAGATTCTAGCCATGCATTCTCAATAAACTATCCCTCTACATTCTGTGGTCATCTGTAGGATTAGAGTTGTTGTTGCTTATTCCCCGAGTAGGACTTTGATTCCCTGGATTTCCAGAGGAGACATAATGGAGAAGGGAAGAGAGGTGCACCTGCTGTTGGTCTGAAGAGGTAGAGTGGATATAGCAAGTGAATTAACAGCTTGAAGTAAAATGTAAAGAGGTCTTAGTATTCCAGATTCTAGCATAGAGAAGTATTCAAGAGTAAGGTCACATTTTATCATTTGTGTCTGACAGATGATGAATTAGAAAATTCGCAACCAGGAGGTGAGTAGAACTAGCTTGAAGTTAGTTGAACATAAATTCCTATTAATATGATGCATTAGCGCGCGCCATCTGTTATAAAAAATTTGAACTATTTTTGATTCGTATGATTCTTTAAAAAAAAATCAATTTTATACTGCCCTTACTGCAATGATAAAACAATGGGCGGGCTTGGTTCATCAGTGGTAGATTAAACTGTCAAAACCGTTTGGGGGGTTCCCCATTGATGAACCAAGCCCTCCCAATATTTGATGAGATGAGAAATTACACACAGCCTGCTTTTTAAATCATAATTTGAAAGTTTTTGAGGTCATTTCCATTTTTTTTAATTCTAGAATTATTTTCTTTTAGACTCGTTTTTACCAAATAAACATCTATATTCTCTTTTAGTCTTTAGCTCTAGTTACCCGCCTTTAGCATTCATAAACCCATTCGAATCGAAGCTTTGAGCATTTAAACCAAGGCTACATACTTGAATTTCGTTAACATTTTTCCTATTCAAATATAATTTTGAAGGTTAACATGTGTCTAAAAGTATTTTAGATTCATGGACAAAACTTAAGAAAATGGAAAGAGTTTGATGTCACCGGAAGACTTTTCTTGAAAAAGACAGGGGTAATTTTTTTTCACACTTGGTTATCTCGTGTGTCTTCAATAAAGGTCACTGTAATATCTTTCAGACTTATTGTCTGAATCCCGATATACATGCTAAAAGGTACCTTTTCCTTAAGTTTTGTCCATGAGTGTATACACACTTGGTTATCTCGTGTGTTTCAATAAAGGTCACTGTAATATCTTTCAGAGTTATTGTCTGAATCCCGATATACAAGGTACAACTTTCTTTAGTTTTGTCTATGAGTAGTGTGTATGGTTTTTGAAATTTCTATGTAGGAGAATGTTAGAAACGTTTGTGAAATGTGTCGACACAATGCCACCACACCTATCTCCCTCCAAGTACAAATAGCCTTCGATAGGAGCGTGCATCCCGATGTTTACCGACCAAGTCTAACTGGTTAGATAACGCCTCTGACGTGCGCCCACTGGACTTTCCGAGATTGCAGCTCAAATCTTACTCCACGTCATTTGTTGAGTGTAATTGTTAGCTGCTGGAATTTCTTAGCTTAGAGTAAATATGCAAAATCGAGACACTTATCAATCATTGCTAGATGCTGGACTTTCCGAGATTGCAGCTCAAATCTTACTCCACGTCATTTGTTGAATCATTGTTAGCTGCTGAAATTCCTTAGCTTAACTTAAAGATGCAATTCTCGACACTTATCAATTATTGCTAGATGCTGGACTTTCCGAGATTGCAGCTCAAATCTTTCGCCACGTCATTTGTTGTGTCATTGTTACCTCCCGAAATTCCTTAGCTTAACTTAAAGATGCAATTCGCGACACTTATCAATCATTGCTAGATGCTGGACTTTCCGAGATTGCAGCTCAAATCTTACGCCACGTCATTTGTTGTGTCATTGTTAACTCCTGAAATTCCTTAGCTTAAAGTAAAGATGAAATTCGCGACACTTATCAATCATTGCTAAATGCTGGACTTTCCAAGATTGCAGCTCAAATCTTACGCCACGTCGTTTGTTGAGTCATTGTTAACTCCTGAAATTCCTTAGCTTAACGTAAAGATGCAATTCGCGACACTTATCAATCATTGCTAAATGCTGGACTTTCCAATATTGCAGCTAAAATCTTACGCCACGTCTATTTGTTGAGTCATTGTTAACTCCTTAAATTCCTTAGCTTAACGTAAAGATGCAATTGGCGACACTTATCGATCATTGCTAAATGCTGGACTTTCCAAGATTGCAGCTTAAATCTTACACCACGTCAATTGTTGAGTCATTGTTAACTCCTGAAATTCCTTAGCTTAACGTAAAGATGCAATTCGCGACACTTATCAATCATTGCTAAATGCTGGACTTTCCGAGATTGCAGCTCAAATCTTACTCCACGTTATTTGTTGATTGGCATTGTTAGCTGCTAGAATATCTTAGCTTAACGTAAATATCCTATTTACGACACTTATTAATCATTGCTAGATACTGAACTTTCCGAGATTGCAGCTCAAATCTCACTCCACGTCATTTGTTTATTGGCATGGTTAGCTGCTTGAATTTCTTAACTTAAAGCTGCAATTCGCAACACTTATCAATCATTGTTAGATTCTGGACTTTCTTGGGTTACCGCATAATTGTAACCTCATGATACGTATCAAATGTTAACGGCTGTTGTAGCTCTAATACATTTTAAGACATGTTCAGTCATCCCACCTCTGGGCCTTATGCAAGCTGTTTATCGGCTTTGCATTGATTAATAGAGTAGTCAGAGGTACTCCTGAGAAATATCTTGACAAATTCTCTTCTTGTCTCGTTAGATTGGAAAGATCCAGGGCGGGTTGAAGAGCCGTCAAACTCCAAACGTGTTCTAATAGAGATAAATTCGGTGATTTTCCTGGCCAAGGTAGTGTTGGGCAGCATGAAGCAATAGGAACTGTTGCCGTGTACGGTCAGGCATTATCCTGCTGGAATGTAAGCACAGCTTGCCGTGATTTAAAGGACAAGACAACAGAAGATAGAATTGCGTATTCATTCTACCGTGCCGTATGGATGCCGCGAATGACAACCAAGGGGCTATCAAAGGAAAGGGCATCCTGACCACTGACCATCACGGACTACTGGTTGTCTGGCCGTGTGGCGGGCAACAATCAGGTTGATGTCCCATCTCTATCTTGGATGTCTACAGGCATATCTTCACTGGTCGTCGATTTGGGAATCGTCACTGAAGACAATTCTACTCCAGTCAGTCAAATCCTAGGTTTGATCAGTTCGGCCGGCATCACTACAAACACTGTGCACAGGTCAAGGAGGCGCATGGGACGCCATGAACTCAGCCACCTTTCTAAGAAGAGATAAAAACTAACACGGTGACTGGTTTCTTTGTTGAAAAGGTAAAGGCTTGGCGAACTTTCGGACAATAATCTCTCCCTAGAAATGATATTTAGCGATTCTTTTTATTTTAATTCAGATACCTTTCTCTAAGTCACCTATTTATTTTTAAATATTTCTCATGCTAAAAAAATACTATATATTCCTACATATCTATAAAGATTGTAAAAATATTCTGAAGTTAGCAATAGTCTAGCTATTTAAGTAGGACGCCCTTCGCCATCACTAGTCACAATGCATAGTACAGGTATGCATGTTCCAGTAACCGGCTATTTTCAGAGATCTCTTAGGCAAATGTATATATACGAAATGTGCGTTTATACGCCATTTTTGTCTAATCTTAATTTAAAATTGATAATTTTTCAAGAGAACGTTTCCAAGCAAACGTAAAAATAGCTAGGTTTTAAAATAGTTCAATCCCCCTAAGGGACCATTCTTTATTCCAAGCCAAACTTACCACTTCAAAGAGATGGTTCATTCCGAGAGAGGGGAGTTAGCTAATTCCGGTTAAAATCTATCGCAAACTTCTAGGAAAATTTAGGTTCGTCAATCATCACTTGGTCACCTTTTGTCACCTTAATTCTATTGATTCGTACTCAAATAGAAATACGAAGCATTCTGAAATGAATAACCTCTTGAATCAGTATTGAAAACGAGAAATCCTAGAAATTGAAATAATAATAATATTTAAAAAAAAGAGAATTAAAGATGTTTTTAAGTCTCTCGAAGTATTTGGATGTGTCAAAGTGTTTGACGCGAGTATTTGAATAGTTCCAACGGGTCTATCGCATATGCTCGAGCGCTATGTAGATGCCGTCAACACCAGGCGGGGCCCTATCGCTGCTTGGCCGACTATCAGATCAGCGGGTGCCGGCGCAGGACAACCATTTGTAGACACGCAGGCGGCAAATGCCGTTCCTCACTGAGACGGATGGACCTGCCCGTTGTCCTCGTAGTCCTCGTGGTGATATCAGCCGGTGAGTACCTCATCTACATGGCAGCTTAATCTACATTAGTAGAGCTGGAGATCCTTCATTCATCTACTCCGTTCTTACACAACATCGTCTCACATCTCCATCATTCGTAGTCCGTTATTCTTCTTTAGAACTTCTGCATTATATTTTATACCTTTCATACGTTTCATACATTCTACTAACATTATCCGATCTCTTTCATTCGAGTAGTTACGTTTCAAACACCTAAGTCTAATCTAATATTCTTTTAATATTATTTCACGTCTCCATCATTCGTACTCCGTTATTCTGTTTAGAGCTCTTTCTCTCCTCTTAATTATATTTTAATATAATAAAGTTTCATACATTAAACTAACATTACCCAATCTCTTTCATTCTAGTAGTCACGTTTCAACTCCCTAAGTCAAATCTAATATTATTATAACATTATTAAAATCCTTCATTTCATTGACCTATGCTTTTACATTATGATACAACATCGTTTCACATCTCCAACATTTATATTCCGTTATTCTTGTTTAGAACTCCTGCATTATATTTCAACATAATATAGTTTCATACATTCTACCAACATTATCCGATCTCTTTCATACTATTAGCTACGTTTCAATTCCCCAAGTCGAATCTAACATTATTAAAATTATTTATTTCATTGACCAATGCGTTTACCTTATGCTAAAACATCGAAAATATAGATTCTACTTTATGCTAACATTGTCGAGGGAGATATTTCATTCTTGTAGCTACGTTCGAATTCCATAATTCTACATTCTTAGACCTGCAGTTTCCCAAATTCTGCAGAGATCTTCCATTCTGACAACGCACTTTAGGACTTCATCTAGCTTCATTCCACAAATGCTTCTATAGCACGCTTAATGGCATTCTATAAATCTTCGTTTTAAAGAATAATATTGAATTCGAAAATAAGTGTATGACTTTGAATTCAATATATTTTTACAGACATTTTCCCTGAATAACTAACTTCTTAGAGTATATTTTCTTTTGAAATATTTTCAGTTCTTCTACGCGGAATGCTTTTGATTTCTTTTTATTTCCATTCATTTTGATGTTGAAATAATTCCAACTATTTGAAAAAATCATAAGTCGATCTTATTATCGTTTTATAGAAATCATTTCTTAAACATTTTGATGTTTTATATCTTTTACAAATTCTAGATTAACATCTTATCACAAACCAATAGAAAATATGGTATTACTTCACAAATATTTCATGTTGACAAAATGTGTCAACAAAGTTAAACACTAATAATTTGTTGACTAAAGTGGAACTGATAATATTACACGTTTATTGGGATGTGGATTGAATCAAAGCAAATGGGAAGCGAAACTAGGATAGGTGGAGTAAAGAGATGAAACATCTTTGGTCAGTGACCTAAGGTGATCCGGCTGTTGTCTCTAGACATTGTAAGAACCTTGTTGTAGACCTTCTGAACGGATGTAAGGTCATTTTGGATTTATTTTTAAAAGTGGCTCCATACTTATCAAAGAGGAAAGATGGCGACGTATTGGCCAACATGATAGCGAACAGAACTCGCCACCCACCGATACTGCTTCGGCATCTCGGGGTGAGTAGAAGTCACTTCTCTGATGCCGTTTGGAACTTTGCTCTGAAGTATATTCCAATATAGAAAGTCACTTCTCTGATGCCGTTTGGAACTTTGCTCTGAAGTATATTCCAATATAGAAAGTCACTTCTTTGGTGCCGTGTGGAACTTTGCTATTTTCTCTAATCTAGAGAGAGCGTCACTTCTATAACATCTTTTAGAACTGATGACGTTTCTAAAGTATATTCTAATATAGAATTTGCGTGTCACTTTTAGTACCAATATGTATATTAGTATGATCTCACTCCGGTACACCTTTTTTTTCAATATAAAGTTTATCATCGAAAACCCAAGACTTTAGAGCAAATGAAAATTGCACTAGAAGAAGAATATAATCTTCTTAATGCGGATTTATGTGATCGTCTTTGTCAAAGTGTCCATAAAGACTTAGATCTTTGCTCTATGATATAATGTTGTTACCGCTAATTCTGGCTTCACTCAGAGATAGTTATGTCAAAACTTGGAAAATGTCCAGTACTCAAATGTCGCTCTATTTTAACATATCGCCAAAACTCACGGCTTTTTCTCTCTCTCGAAAACAATAACGAATTGAATAAATCCAATGAACACTTCATTGTTAAAATAAATTACCTTTATTTCGCATTTAAACTTTATTATCTTTATTAATAATAATTAGTTACCAATTATTCTTGAGTTAAAAATATTGTCACGATACCTCTACGACTTATAATAAATGTCTTGACAAATTTTGTCTGGTAATATTCCTAGAAAATGTCATCGGAATAAACTTATCGTAGGTTTGATAAAGTACATTAAAAAGTTGAACGCGGTGTAACTTTTTCTGACAAGGAATTGGACCTGAATAATCCTCTGATGGTGTTTCAATACCGTGCTGTAATAAGATTTATCTCTCAAATTCTGACTTTGAGATATTCATCTTGTTAAGAAAGGATAGCTCTAGTCTTACTTTCCCCTTTAAAATTTGCTATAGTCTATTTAATATATCAGAATCTCTCATCTATAGAAGTTGAAATGCGAAATAAAGGTAATTTATCTTCTTAATGAAGTATTCGTTGGCTTTATTAGATTAAGAAAAGATATCTCCTTATCGTGCAACTGAAAGTTGCTGATGGCTTGCGCCATCTATCGGAATAAATATAAACTATTCTCGTTGATTTTTAATTATTCCAGAATTGGCCAAATATCGTTTCTTGATTAATCAAGAAAAGCTAACCACGGACGCGTTTCGGGCTGTTGGCCCGTATTTGACCAATTCTGGAATAATTAAAAATCAACGAGAATAGTTTATATTTATTCCGATAGATGGCGCAAGCCAACAGAAACTTTCAGTTGCACGATAAGGAGATGTCTTTTTCTTAATTAATGCATCTTATCCCAGTACAATATCACATTTGTACTATTTTTTTCAGTTTATTAGATTAGTTATTGTTTTAGGAGAGAGAGAAAAAGTCGTGAGTTTTGGGAATATGTTAAAATGGCTCTAGTTAGGCCCAGCGATATTTAGAGTACTGTACATTTTCTAAGTTTTAACATAATAATCTGTGAGTGAAGCTAGAATTGATGGTACAATTTTTTTATTAGTGTTCATATCATTTTGAGAGGAAACCGCTGTAAAGAATAACCTTTTAAAATTACAAAATATTTTCTTCCAATGAGTTTATTTTTATTTCAAAACGCTAGCTTTCAAGCGATAATCGCTCTTCAACGGGCTTAATGAAACAATATCGACTATATCTTAGAAGAAATATTTACAAAAACATACGCGCGCAGTTTGTAAATATCCCCGCTGCGCACGTATGTTTTTATAAATATTTCTTGTAGGATATATTCGATAGTTTTATTAAGTCCTTTGAAGAGCGATTATCGCTTGAAAGCTAGCGTTTTGAAATAAAAATAAACTCATTGTGAGAAAATATTTAGTAATTTTAGAACGTTCTTAACAATTTTATCATGAATAAAGAATAACCTGTATAAATTCTAGATTAAAAGCATAAAATGTACTCTTTGTAATAGCAGACTAAGGACGAAGTATCTTAATGCACTCAAATTTTTTCTCTAAGATCGGACTAATCGAACTGGGCGATGACAAGGCTAGTAAAAGGCCATCTCCAAGTGCCAACCGACCAAGTTATGCAATCAGCTATTAGAGCATAGAGCTTCTTTTGTCGACCGCAGCGGAGTTTTAGATTCTTCATCGTATAGGCTCAGTTGCACGGACGTGATTTCTTAATCACCAGATTAAAACGAAATATTGTGAGAATATCTCATCCTAATTTTACTATTTATCTTAAGAAAATACGGAACAGAGACATGACTATGTGTAGTTGAGCGAAACTATCATACAAAAATGGTTAATTTTAAAACCACGGGATCCTAAAACGGTTATAGTAATCGGTTTCTTTATAACAATAAAATTGGGTTATCGTTCAAGTTAACAGATCTTCCTTAAGTTCCTTGAGTTGTTTCATCGCACATAGGAACTTGTGAAAATATAGTTTTACGGGCTACTAACCAAAAATCATTCATTTTGGTTAGTAGCCCGTAAAACCATATTTTCTCAATTTTCTATGTACGATGAAGCAACTCAGATCTCGTGGGTTTCAGTAAAACTGACGGTATATATTACCAAGGGTTGGTTCATTTGCATGTACATGGTGGGGGAGTACCGTCTACTGGGCCACGTAACTACGGCGGTGTGTCACGGTTGCTGCGTCACCCTACTTGAGATACTTTCATTCAGCTGAAGTCTACATCAGACTATCTACAGACATGGTGCAATCCGTGTAGAATCATCCTATAGTTCAACTCTCAGACAGCTAGTAGACCCGCTAATAGTTAACTGTTATGTAGCAATATAGACAATATTGTAACTCCCTCGGCGTGCTTTAAATATGTTGAATTCTAAATTATTATTATAGTTTTCAATCGTTTTGTTGTATTTTGTTTTTGTGTTGTTGTGTTATGTAGGAAAGGAAGGGTTGTCAAGTTTATTGCAACAATTATTTATTGGGTGAAGTAGACAGCTGAGTATGCGGCTCAAATACCGCTTAGTGGGATGGTGGTATGTTTGTTATGTAGTTTTTACGCTATATTTTTATATATTTGTGGATTTTGTTTTGATTGTTTTTGTTTTTGTGTTAAATGTGTTAAGTGTTTTAATATTGAAGTGAGTTTTATGTTTTTATTTTTGTGCTGTTGTGTTTGTGCATTGTGTTTATTGTTGTGTGTTTTAATGTCTGTTCATTGTGTTTCGATATTTATGTTTTTATTTTATGTTTGAATATGGTTATTTTTTGTGTGCTGTGGGTGTTTTTGTGTGTGTTGTGGTTTGACGTTTGTATTTATAAAATGTTATTTTTGTTGTGTTGTCAAAGTTTCTGTAAGTGTGTTATGTTTTGTGTCTGTTGTGTGTTTGTTTGTAATGTTTGTGTGTTATGTTTTACGTTTGTTTGTTTTTTTAGCTTGTTTGTTCTGTGTATATTGTGTTGTATGTTTGTTTATTGTTGGTTGTGAGATGTATGTTTGTTTATTGTGTTTGTTGAGATGTGTGTTTGCCTATTGTTTGTTTGTTTTGATGTTTGTTTGTTGTTTGTGTGCTTGCTTGTTATGTGTGTTGTGAACTTTATTCCCCCGTCTATCCATAAGATGAAAGGAATGATCTCATAGCTTCAGTCCTGAGTGAACATTACAAAATGATGTATATAAGAACTAGTTCTACAAAATTAAAGGTCGTTGTTGTCATAACCATTGTTGCTTTTTTAAATCGGAATATAAAATAGCTTTATTGGGAATTATATGGAAAAAATTGTCAGGAAAAATGTTTTTCAAACTCTTTCTCTCTTTTCTAATTCAGAAGGGCTATTTTACTGTAATAACCGGCAAAACTGTACCAAAACAATACGTGACGTGTGCTCGAAGTTGATTCAGCAAGCTCAGTCAAGCGGCGAGGTAAACAAGATGCGATAGGGAAGAGGTGGGAGATTGCTGTTGCTGGTCGCTTCCTTGAGGTCGTAGTTCTGGACTACCTAGAGGTACATACACTCAGCTTGGGGTCGTAGTTCTGGACTACCTAGAGGTACAAGAGATGCACTCAGCCTGAAAAAATAACTATAGTTAGAGTACATTCGTGACCGTGAAAGAGCCTTCATTACTCTCAAAAATAAAATAAAGCTAATCAGCGAGAAGATATTCAAAGAATTGTGGTTGAACTTCATCCCCATTCCATATAGCTATCAAATATATCGTGTATGGATAACTACATCTTTACATTTGCCATTCACAATCAACTTCCATTTAGTCTCTCACTAGCTCGATCACTCACAAGTTGAATAACGCTCAACACCAAACTTTCCCGTTTTTGCTTTTATTCGAATAACGTTACTGGAATTCAGAAAAAACACAGCCACATGAACCAATGATTTATTTATCTCCCGATGTTTCAATGACCTGCTGTCAGTAACATCAGGGGAATGTGTGACATAGTGACAGGAAGTCACTGAAACGTCGGGAGTTAAACTATTGGTTGATGTGGCTGTGTTTTTCTCCATTCCCCTGAAGAAAGTGACAGGAAGTCACTGAAACGTCGGGAGTTAAATAAACTATAGGTTGATGTGGCTGTGTTTTTCTCCATTCCCCTGAAGAGAGTGACAGGAAGTCACTGAAACGTCGGGAGTTAAACTATTGGTTGATGTGGCTGTGTTTTTCTCCATTCCCCTGAAGAGAGTGACAGGAAGTCACTGAAACGTCGGGAGTTAAACTATTGGTTGATGTGGCTGTGTTTTACTCCATTCCACTGAAGAGAGTGACAGGAAGTCACTGAAACGTCGGGAGTTAAACTATTGGTTGATGTGGCTGTGTTTTACTCCATTCCACTGAAGAGAGTGACAGAAAGTCACTGAAACGTCGGGAGTTGAACTATTGGTTGATGTGGCTGTGTTTTTCTCCATTCCCCTGAAGAGAGTGACAGGAAGTCACTGAAACGTCGGGAGTTAAATAAACTATTGGTTGATGTGGCTGTGTTTTTCTCCATTCCCCTGAAGAGAGTGACAGGAAGTCACTGAAACGTCGGGAGTTAAACTATTGGTTGATGTGGCTGTGTTTTTCTCCATTCCCCTGAAGAGAGTGACAGGAAGTCACTGAAACGTCGGGAGTTAAACTATTGGTTGATGTGGCTGTGTTTTTCTCCATTCCCCTGAAAAGAGTGACAGGAAGTCACTGAAACGTCGGGAGTTAAACTATTGGTTGATGTGGCTGTGTTTTTCTCCATTCCACTGAAGAGAGTGACAGGAAGTCACTGAAACGTCGGGAGTTAAATAAACTATTGGTTGATGTGGCTATGTTTTTTCTGAATCAACTTCTAACCAACAAATGTTATTCGGAATTTACTGGAATAATTAAACTTGGGTCGCCGTGAACACCCGAAGCTTGCCATATGGCCACGGAGGAAAGTTTTAATAATAATAATTCACCTTTTACTCAAAAATATTCAAAATGTTTTCTCCCATCAGTGCATTGCAGTTATAGTTTACTAACCAACGAAACAAGAAGGATAGCGTTTTTTTTTTAAACTTGTTTGAAGATTTTACAGTTTTTAAATTCTTTTATGACAAACCTCTGTTCTTTCACGACCAGATATAAATCTGAACTGCCTGAAGAAAAATATAATTTGGGAATAATTACGTAGAAGTCATTTGTGTAGGTGAATAATTATTGTTTTTTTAAATAACTCTTAATCCCTAGTATCGAATTAAGGTGAGAATATAGATAATATATTTTCACCCTGTCTCTCTCACCAAGTATTGTTTTTGCTTTTAAAAACTCCAGAACGGGATGGCTATATGCAGACGCTAGTCACCATGATGAAGCAACAAATATTGACCTTGCCATTTCTGGCACCGTGAATAGACAGAAGAAGACACTGGGTGATTGTCATTTTATCTGGTATCAATTCACAAGAACCCAGTTCTCGATTGAAGAATGTGGCTAACTGGACCATTTTATGTGCACGATTCTTTTTTCGATCACTAAAGGATGTCTCCAACTGTTTAAACCTTTTAAGCCATTCATAATCTGTCGTTCTTTAATTACATATTAGCCGAATGCTTTTTGAAGAATCATAAAACTTTGCTTAGTTTCCTTATTTTAAATAAACTTTCAAACCTATTGCCAGATGCGCTTATAGGTTCTTTTATTAATTTTATTGGAAAACGTTTCAAATTTAGTTAGTTAAAGGCAGTATATATTTCCGAGTACATTTTTACCAAATATTTTATAGCGTCGATTAGCGTTCTTCCCTTTCTTATGAAAAAAATGATAAATTAAAGTGTATTCTTCAGAAATATCTGCATTAGTTTCTAACAAAAGTGCCTCGTTTGTTTGTACAGTTAAACCTGTCTATAGCGCCCCCTTTTGGGACTCACCAAAATAGGATGCTATAGAGAGGAGGGATGCTATAGACAGGTCACTTTTAATGTAAATCGCATCGTACTACGTATTTAAAATCGGGCGCTATAGAGAGGAAGGCGCTATTTAGAGGGGCGCTATAGACAGGTTTAACTATAATTCCATGAAAATATAATAAGGCATAAGCATTATTTATTGAGAGCGTGTTTCTCGTTGATATATTTAATATTTTGGTTGAGCTCTGTGTTAAGTGATCTTGAAATGCTACATTTAGTATACTTTAGTATTAACTGCCGAACTCGAAGCGACTACATCCTACAGGAACTTCAATAACTGTTAAAACACCCAACTCACTCCGGACCATATATAACCGGCCATCCTTGCAGCCCTCTATATGGCAGACATCAATCCAGAAGAGGACATTCATACGAACAAGGCACCTCAGTTGGGCGGTATTGTGATCAGGGTGCATGGACCGATCTGATCCATAGATAAGACACTACCACCACTCGAAGCCTATTGTTGCGTGTTGGTCATTTAACGCATTGTGAATCAACAATTGGGCAAAAGTTCTCAACTACCCGGTAGTTAAATCTATACCGACTACTGTAGATCTCCTTTGCTCAGACAGTGTCGTCATCGGGGAAAGGCAAGAGGAGGGGAGACAGTCAGAAGGATTCATCAGAAGACTGCCCCATCAATATCGTGAGACTGTTCACACACACACACAATATATAAGACATCAATCAATGAGTAGTTGACACAAATAAACTTCAGTAATATAAAACTGGTAAACTTTTTAGAAATCTCAGTTGACTTAGATACCAGTAAAATACTATCTATAAAAAATAATACACGAGCAGGAAAGAGATTAAGTCTTTCAGAAGTCGGTGGACGAGTGGTTAAAACCCTCAATTCCCGACAACCATGAACCGAGATCGGATCCCGCAATGTACACTTATTTTCTGTGAAGAACCTGTTTATATTTCTCATGTAAATAACATAAGCTATGTTTCTAAGTTGAGAGGTACCTAATAAAGTTATTTTGGAACGGGAGGGGGCTTAAGTCTTTCAGAGCGCCATCTGTATGCAAAATGTCGAAGTGCTTATTCCACTTGCGCCACTCCTTGTGACAAGATATGCCAAGCTAAAGATTCAGGATTTAGATCGTAGATGGAATTCTTCTGTTCTTTGTGTGGAGCGTACAAAAACGAGAGTTCAAGTGTTGCTCTTCGTGGACTCAAAACCCGCCGCGGCAGGTCCCGAGGGACTTACGCCACACTCGGCACTGTCTGGTCCGAATCTGGAGCGGGGGTTACGTCACAGCAGTCCCGCGGTGCCTCAACTACAGAGTTCTTTCCCTCTTCGGCTGGAAATAACATTTGAACTGTGTCCCGTGGAACAATAAAGCCTTAGTATAACGTTATAGTGTAACGTGGAAATTTAGGATAGACAAACTTCAGAATGACACGTCTATTTATTTTATATATAGACACAATAAAAAAAATCATAAAAATACAAGAGAAGCGATGAGAGAAAATTTACAGAGTAATAAAATATAAATATCAAAATTGATAATCTGATAATAAAAACCTGGATAATTAGCTACAATATATTAAGATATTTACAATGTACAATCTTATGTTTAGTTGGATGGAAATGTTGCAGTGGTGACGCGAGAGTGCGAAAACGTGTTCATACGTATCGGCGACCAGACCTACGCCCCGCAGCTCCTTAGCCCCTGCCCGCAAAACAACCCGCAGAGTACCAATGACACTAATCATGGCTTCAACGAGACTGCGACCATGGATTTCTTCAAGTTGTATGTCATGCACATGGAGATGCTTCTGATAGACATACAGGTGGGTGAAGTATTGTCACATACTCAAGTCACACTTTGTCACATACTCAAGTCACACTCTGTCACATACTCAAGTCACACATTGTCACATACTCAAGTCACACTTTGTCACATACTCAAGTCACACTTTGTAACATACTCAAGTCACACTTTGTCACATGCTCAAGTCACACTCTGTCACATACTCAAGTCACACTCTGTCACATACTCAAGTCACACTCTGTCACATACTCAAGTCACACTCTGTCACATACTCAAGTTACACTTTGTCACATACTCAAGTCACACTCTGTCACATACTCAAGTCACACTTTGTCACATACTCAAGTCACACTTTGTCACATACTAAAGTCACACTTTGTCACATACTCAAGTCACACTTTGTCACATACTCAAGTCACACTTTTTCACATACTCAAGTTACACTCTGCCACATACTCAAGTCACACTTTGTCACATAATCAAGTCACACTTTGTCACATACTCAAGTCACACTCTGTCACATACTCAAGCCACACTTTGTTCCATACTCAAGCCACACTTTGTCACATACTTTAGATGGCAGAGCGCCATCTAGTGTAACATAAACTAAACGTTTATTTAACTTGTTCCGTGATATTTGGTCATCCCAATTTCTTGATAAATCAAGAAAAGTCAACCACGACTGTATGTGAAAAATATATATGTATATCTAAAATATGGGGCGCGCGCCTCTCTTGCCAAATTAAACGTCAAAACAATTATTTCCATCTATATTTTGGCCATAGATTTGGCCCAGCTAATTTTCCAACTAAACACCTCTTTGACAGATGGTGAAAATAATTATTTAAATACGCTATATTTTATTATATTATTAATATGACATCAGATAGGTGTAGATTCGAGAGTAGAAATTTGAATTTTAAATCCGACTGACGATTTGATGAGATATTGGCTATCTTGTCCGCAGTTTTGGCTAAGTTACATTTGTCTGATTAGCACTGTCCTCTTATCTTTTATTATTATTAAGCCTATCTCTAATTTGTTATTTAAGTTCCAAGTAGCCTGATGTGGTTTACAGACACACATACATTCAGCTTTATTAAGACTACCGGTCTTATATAGATTCACTACAGGAAGGAAGCATAGATTGAGCTCCTATACTCCAGGTAGCGCAGAGCCGACGTATGTCTAGTGGCCACAGAATCCACCGTGCATAGGTTATCGTATCACTGAAAAGGCGAGTGTGGAATCAGCCGCATTTTAGTCTTCGCTTTCCTCATCCAAATAAACCACGAAATTCGGCCTATATATTAATCTCCTCCGAACGGTGACTGCGGTCTTGTAGAATTTATATAAACCAAAGACCTTGATCAAACATCATTGTATCCATCCAATTATATATTTGTTGACTATCAGATTGAGACAAGGATAAGTCGGATGTGGTTTACTAAGAATGCCTTTTCAAAATTCCGAAAAGATTTGATATCAATTCAATTTACTATTGATAAAGCTGGGTTGATATTATGTTGTCTAATTTCATATTTGAGTGGGAATTCAATCAGCCTAAGATGAAATCAGTTCTTATTAACTACAACAGCAAGAGAGAAGAGATGAGTCGGTGGACGAGTGGGTAAAACCCTCGATTCCCAACAGCCATGAACCGGGATCGAATCCCGTGTTGGACCTTTTGTTTTAATATGTGAATAATTCATATATTATCCATTGTTGCAAATATCATAATCTAGGTTGCTTTTTCTGAGTGGCCCCTAGTAAAGTTATTTTGGAACAAGAAGAACAAGAGAAAGATTTATGATTTGGTTATTAAATATGCCAAACTACTTAGCATATACAGTAGAACCTCCCTTTAGCGGACACCCCGCTAGCGGACACCTCTATACAAAGGGCAGTTTTCATTTGCAAAATTAAAATTTTTACTATTTAGTAGCTCTCCGGTAAAAGGACACCTCTCTCTAAAGGACACTTTGGCTCTGCAATTAGGTGTTGTTCTTTACAGGGAGGTTCAACTGTATATATTGAATACAACCTTTTACTTTGCATATTTTATGATATTTGTATATTCTCATTTCTCTCATTCTGGCACTTTTAACAGAGAATAACCATTATTCAATGATAACGTATGCATGTGAGATGTTTCATGTTCTAGGTCGTTCAAAATTAGTTTTCAGTTATACCAGGAGTTATCTACTAAATATTACTGTGGATGATTATGGTGTTAGAAACAGGCCTCACTGCGTTTTCCGGGAGAATGCTATATATTTGACTGTTAAGTTTATGATAAATATGATTTTAAGGGGTAATTTTTACGCGGCTCCAGAGTACACAACGGCCACGTGCTGAATAAGTCATCGTCGGCTGCAGTAATCTCCGGTCACGTCCGAAACGGACGGACGTTGCGGTGAGCCGGGAAAGTCGCATGGGTTAGCCGGTAGCCACGCAATCCCATGGCGCTGGATAACGAGGGAAGAGA
Source organism: Cordylochernes scorpioides (assembly GCA_030710605.1). NCBI lineage: Eukaryota > Metazoa > Arthropoda > Arachnida > Pseudoscorpiones > Chernetidae > Cordylochernes > Cordylochernes scorpioides. Next base: position 69,909,174 of record CP092878.1, read on the forward strand.
TTTACACCAGTTTATTTCTGGAAATATCTTTAAAATCTACAAGAATGTTTGTTAAAAGAGATTGTTAACACCTATGCAATGGCGAATCGAATATGAGCATGCAATAGTTTAATGAACTGATAAATTAAATTGGCTAAATCTCTCACTGCGATTGTTCACTAATGATGATTTAAGCCTTCCCAAACATTTTTCATCTTCAGTTTATTAATTGCAGAAATTCTTCCTATATTTATTAAGAAGTAATACAGTTTACTAATTTGATCTTAAAATTATAGTTTTGCAAACAGTCAAATTTTGAAATTTATACAGCCACTAATATTGCTTTTATATAACTTATGAAAGCATGCAAGATCATCAGCCTAGGATAAAGATAAGGAGCTTACTTCTTTCTACCTCTATGTCAAATTCACACAGACGTTCAGACAATTTCCTGAGAGACCAACTAACACAAATGGATCCTCCTGGGACATTGTGAAGTATTCGTTTATGGAAGATTTATTTAGAATCTGAGAAAATTTATTACAATTCTGTAATGGCAAACGCACATGAATCTAGAAACAGTAAAGGGTGGAAATACAAAGCAATAATGTACAATTAGGTGCAGTCAAAGAAGTTCCCCTTAACGACAAAGAGTCCTCCTCAAGACAATCAGGGTCTTTCTTAACTCCCTTCAACTCAAGGCTCAGAAAAAACTTGTAGATGGATATCTTGGTTATCGCGAGAGCCCTTGCCTAAGTACTGCAGGTCGAGTGGCCTAAGAAAGATGTTGAATTGACCGAATGACGTGGACATTTGATAAGATCCGGACATGTTATTTCTTATTTTACCGAAGTTGTCGTTCAGGGCGGTCACGGTGGTGTTTTATTGGAAGCTTTGAAAGCAGTTTTCTGCTTCACAAAGGCTCATATGACTGACTTTGACTTCAACTAATTGACCAAATAAGATGATCTTGTAGTCCTAAAAAGGCCCATATTTTAGGTATTTGCCTCCCAAGTAAACTTTAGAGGATACATTATGTTAAATTCTGGAATCCTGATAGTAAATATCAACTAAGTTAATGACAAATTTAATTCAAATTTTGAAATATAGAAATGATTAGAACACTCATAATCAAAATATAATAATAAATATATGGAATTGTGAATTTGAGATGTACAGTTGATGGTGTCTTTAAATCTATTCAATCGAAGTAACCGCATAGGTTCCTAAAATTCCCGCTTTAGTGCGTATGGATCCTAAATTTAATCATAAATGTTAAGTCGCGTTAAAGTGAAGTTTTCTGTTCCACTGTCAGGGTTGGGTGTAGTAGCCGGTGGGAGAGACACGGGCGGGGATTATCTGCCCAGACTGACAGGAATCTCCCGCGCTGATTGTACCAGCCGCTGTCTGCCGTCTGGCTGCTCAACGGCTAACTTGGTCATGTTATCTGGCCCGCTGGACCCTGAACCCTCTCGGGGACCGTTCTCTGCTGTCTGCTTGGTTGACAGCTTACTTGGCCGTGTTCTCAGGTCCCTCTCAGGGACCGTTCTTTAGTGTCTGGCTGTTCAACGGCTAACTTGGTCATGTTATCTGGCCCGCGGACCCTGGACCCTCTCAGGGACCGTTCTTTACTGTCTGACTGTTCAACGGCTAACTTGGTCATGTTATCTGGACCCTGGACACTCAAGGGACCGTTTTCTGCCGCCCGGCTGGTAAACGGCTTACTTGGTCTGTTATCTGAACTCTAGACCTTCTAGGAGACCGTACTTTGCTGCCTTCCGTCTGGAAACTCCAGGCTTGGTTGCCTACCTATTAAATTGACCACTAGACCATTCTATTAGTTACTTTACTGTTAAATTAGTTACTCAGCTATTGAATTAGGTACTGGGCTTTTTGATATATTCTGGATATAACGTCTAGGTTTCAGTCAATTTTCTCCTTCTAAACGGAAATTAGCCGAGTTTTTTTTTCTACTATTTATTAAACTTACTTTTTAGGTCACTTACTTTTCTCTGAAAAAAATTGTACGGAGAATAGCATTATACGAAGGCAAAACTAAGATTATTTTAGCCAAGGACATCAGATATCTGGGGGCTCTTGAGATGCGTTGTACGTTTGCTGAAAATGACATGGTCGGCATATGGCATTGGTTTGATATCACTTGGGGTCTTTACATGGTCTGCACATGTCACAAATGACGAGATGTTATATCACTAGTGGGCGGAACAATTTAAAAATGATAAGAAAACGTAAACTTAATTGGATAGGCCGTGTGATAAGATATGATAGAGATACTCAGTTGATTGATTGAAGGACGTATTGAAGGCACCAGATGAAGAGTACGTATTACATTTGTGAAACCAGTTGAAAAGTGAAACTAAGATAACATCTTACCAAAATTTGAAATCTGGCTATGGATTGATCTACTTAGACAATTGACAATTGAAATAATTTTATTGACATCTTGTCAATGCATGCAAAGTGCACAGTCTGCACAATTTTAAAAATATAATTATATATATGCATGATACTATGCACAATGAATATGGCGCCTCTGCCAACGCTTCAGAGTTTGATGGAAGATCGCTAGCGGGTCTCCAGCAACACCACGTATTTCGTGATCTACGAAGAATACGTAGATCGCGTGCTTCGCCTCTGAGGAGATGGTGATGGTGTGGTCTCCGAGACCAATCCTCTTAGAGATGTTTGATAGAGGAAGCACCCCAGTCTTAAGACTGATTCACCTGAAATAACGACACACAAACAATTGCAGTCAAGCAAGCAAATCTGTTCGCACCTAATCAAAGAGCTCATTAGCAGCAGTGATAAGAAAAGATAAGTGAAGGAGGAAGAACTTAAAAAACCTTATCAGCTCGATGATCGCAGAGTGTTAACGACCCCAAATCTTATCTTCAGGAAACAATACTTTGTTTACATTCTCTCGTCACCGCTCCTACTTTCTTTTTTCTTTTCTTCAGTCTTTCTCTTGTCTATCGTATAGACTTGTAGTGGTAGTGGAAACTTTGCCGTTTATTTACCTTGTTGTTCCTCGAATAACCTCTAATCGTAGGTAAGTGAAGTGTCTACCATTTTATGTTCCTTTCTATCTTCCCACAGCCAATATATTCACTCAAACTATCCCATTCAGACCATCAGTTTGAAAACTGATGCCAATTTAGCATACGATGTAAATACCAATTGCATTCACTTTTAACTAACAATAGTATTTAATCTTTTAAACGATCTAGTCCCAAATATTAGCATCTTCTCTTCTTCTTCTTTCTTATCTCCACTCAATCATATTAGGGTATCGAGCTTGCAAAACTTGAGACTTTTGATGGTGTCTGCTGGTGATGAGTAGAGCTCATCAATGAATGAGTCAATACAGTCAATAATGTGCTTGGGGTTGCAGGTTGACACAAAGGTTGTGGCAGGCCCAAAAATACCTTAAATGAGGACAGAATAAGTAAAATGTTCCATTTCTCAGCATAAATAGTAATTCACTCGTTTTTCTAAAATAAATTATCGTCTTTCCTATTTTTTTTTTTTTAAATATCTGGCAAGATTTTTGTATCTTATAGGAGGGAATATCATATTACCATCTATATACAGGCGTCTGTCTATTTACTTTAAGTTTTTATTATTGTCTCCAAAGAAACATACTCTCAAACAAATGCTACAGGTTTCTCTGAAGATGAGTTTCTTTAATCTGTAATAAACGTAATCTCGAGCTTTCGGGCATCTATGATCTTCTACAGGAGTACATAATAGCATATAAACGCCGTTATTTGTTGTATGTAATTATGTCCTCCTGTAGACAATTGACAATTAAAATCATTTTATTGACATCTTGTCAATACATGCAAAGTCTGCACTATTTTAATAGATCTGTTCGGGGCGAACAGACTCATCAAAATATTGACATTTATAATAAATAGTATTGATCCAAATTAAAAGAATTTTAATTTATAATTAAATATTTTGATTATTTTTATTTATTAATCGTTAAATATTTAATTAGGTTCTTTTTAAAATGTAAATATGTATGTAAATAGGTCACTTAGGTTCGATCGAATTTATGCAAATGTTGTATTGTTTGTGTAAAATTCTATTAAGGTGCGCAAAACATTTCATGAATAATGCTCATTTTGAAAGTCTCTAGACATCGTTTATATGTTATGATGCATTAGCGCTCCATCTGTTATTAAAATTCGAAACTATTACAGACGCGTATGATTCTTTTAAAAATTAAACAATTCCTACTGCCCTTACTGCAATGGAAAAATTAATGGGAGGGCCTGGCTCATCAGTGGTGATTAAATTTAGTGGTATACTAAACTGACGAAACCGCTGGGAGAGTTCACCATTGATGAACCAGGTCCATCCATTAATTTTTCCATTGCAGTAAGGGCAGTATAAATTGTTTAATTCTTAAAAGAATCATACGCGTCTATAATAGTATCTAATTTTCATACCTTTTATGTATTTAATGTATAATAATTATACTTCAATCATTAAAATTCGAAATTATTATAGACGCGTATGATTCTTTTTAAAAATAAACAATTTCTATTGCCCTTTCTACAATGGAAAAATTAAGGGCAGTAGAAATAGTTTATTTTTAAAAAGAATCATACACGTCTATAATAGTTTCGAATTTTGATAACAGATGGCGCGGTAATGCATCACTTCAATTATTATCTATAAAAATAAACGTTACCTTTCACGCTAAATAGACGTCGGAACTAGATGTCATCTATTGATTGTCTCCGCAAACTAGCGATCACGAGTCGTTGACAAGGTCATAACACCAGCTTTGGTACACTGAGAAGCCTTAACCTAGAGATTACCTTCAAACATTATCATTTATTAAGTCATTTTGGTTAAGAATTCCAAAACCGAACTTGTGTATCCCCTTTATTTATATGTATAATAGCCTTTTTACCTTGTATATGAAACACAATATGTCACTATGGATAATAAACTTATTAAACATGAATATTAAAAAAATAGTTATGTTTCAGAAGTTAATCTCCTTCTGCAATCAAATGTCCATGGAAGCTAATTACTCTTCGATAGACTTTGAGGTGAGTAGGCATCCTTCCTCTCAATTCTCTCCCTAACAACCTGGTTAGCTTGTGTAAGATATTCTTGGCCTATTTCACTCATGGATTGAACTTATGAAAGTTTTCTATTTTGGTATCGCTAGTCTTCTTTTATTTATTTATTTTTTTCCTAAGGATAGAGAGACAATTTTATTCCCACTTTTCTCATATGACTAAAATAAAGGTCACTGTATATCAAATATCTTTCAGAGTTATTGTCTGAATTCTCGATATACACGCTGAAAGGTACACCTTCCTTAAGGTTTGTCCATGAGTCATTGTCGCGTAGAATAAACCAATAACTTTTTGATTCAGGGTAAATTGTTTTATAAATATTTAAATTGCCATATATATATATAAGCAGTAAAAAAATTAATTAAGATGAGATTCTTGATTGATACTATAGAACACCGACAGACCCATCACCGAGCCAAATTACAAGATTGTTACTATAGAACACCGACAGACCCATCACCGAGCCAAATTACAAGATTGTTACTATAGAACACCGACAGACCCATCACCGAGCCAAATTACAAGATTGTTACTATAGAACACCGACAGGCCCATCACCGAGCCAAATTACAAGATTGTTACTATAGAACACCGACAGGCCCATCACCGAGCCAAATTACAAGATTGTTACTATAGAACACCGACAGACCCATCACCGAGCCAAATTACAAGATTGTTACTATAGAACACCGACAGGCCCATCACCGAGCCAAATTACAAGATTGTTACTATAGAACACCGACAGACCCATCACCGAGCCAAATTACAAGATTGTTACTATAGAACACCGACAGACCCATCACCGAGCCAAATTACAAGATTGATACTATAGAACACCGACAGACCCATCACCGAGCCAAATTACAAGATTGTTACTATAGAACACCGACAGACCCATCACCGAGCCAAATTACAAGATTGTTACTATAGAACACCGACAGACCCATCACCGAGCCAAATTACAAGATTGTTACTATAGAACACCGACAGACCATCACCGAGCCAAATTACAAGATTGTTACTATAGAACACCGACAGACCCATCACCGAGCCAAATTACAAGATTGTTACTATAGAACACCGACAGACCATCACCGAGCCAAATTACAAGATTGTTACTATAGAACACCGACAGACCATCACCGAGCCAAATTACAAGATTGTTACTATAGAACACCGACAGACCCATCACCGAGCCAAATTACAAGATTGTTACTATAGAACACCGACAGACCCATCACCGAGCCAAATTACAAGATTGTTACTATAGAACACCGACAGACCCATCACCGAGCCAAATTACAAGATTGTTACTATAGAACACCGACAGACCCATCACCGAGCCAAATTACAAGATTGTTACTATAGAACACCGACAGACCCATCACCGAGCCAAATTACAATATTGTTACTATAAAACGCAGCTATTTATCTGCCGCCATGATAAGTGTGTTGACCTGGTGGACTTGACCCGAGAGATATGTAGCTAGGGGGTATGTGAATATAAGCAGCCATGTCAACACATCTTCCTCTCTTGTACATCTATTCTTCATTTGTTCTTAAACGTGTAAATAATCGATCGAGCCATATTTTACCAAGCCTAAAACTACAAATGTCGCTTCACGTAAAAATAGACGTCAAAGCTAGACGCCATCTATTGACCGTCTCCGCAAACTAGCGGCCTCGGGTCGGTGACAAAGCCACAACACCAGCTTTGGTAAACTGAAAAGCTTCCACCTAGAGACCATGGTTTCAGGCAAATGGCCCTCGTCAGCCTAGGGCGGACTTTTTTCAATGATATCCACACGTGATCTAATGGAATCTTGACAATCTGAAAAAGAGGTGTTTAGCTGGCTAAGTGTCTTGGCTAAATCTATGACTAAAATATATATTTGTCTTTTTAGATCAATATCATCCCGGAAAATAATATGTCCATTTATCAAGCCTGTTATGCACAACATTTACTTATTATGATCATAGATAGAGGTTCCTTTTAATTGTACGGAAAACTTTTGATTGCTGAATAAGTTTTGAGATAAATTTAATATACCTAGGTTATCTATATCATAATATGCGTGCAATATTTCAATTTTTAACATGCATTGGAGAGCAATGGACTTCAGGAATTGATTTAACCATGGGGATAATCACCACCACCACCATAAGCTGCAAAGATGACATCTCTGCTATTCAAAAATGTATTTTTCTTAACTTGCATCATGCAGCTTTTCAAGCCTTTCTGCAGAATTTACACGAAGAAGTGAAGGAATTTTTCACAATGCCAGTTTTGGAAATTTCAGACAAAGGCCAAACTGTATCATAGGGTGAATTTGATAAAATTTATGTTTAACTGATTCCTTCATTTCTCCTGTATATTCTGCATTAAGGTGATGAACATTGGGTTTTGATGCATTTATATATGGATTCTATTAAGCATTTTTAAAAACCTATTTATTTTTATAACGAAGATTCCTGTATATACTAATACTCTACGTTTTATATGATATATAATTTGATATAATTATCGTAATTTTTTTGCATGGCTACTATAATAGCAGTTATACTCATGGCCAAAATTTAAAGAAGTGGAAGGTCTTCGATGTCGTTTGTTTTATTTTTTAAGGAGACAGAGGAATATTTGTTCACACTTGGTTATCTCGCGTGTCTTTAATAAAGGTCAGTGTAATATCTTTCTGAGGTAATATCTGAATCCTGATATACATGCTAAAAGGTACAACTTCCTTAAGTTTTGTCCACGAGTGTATTCACACTTGGTTATCTCGTGTGTCTTCAATAAAGGTCACTGTAATATCTTTCAGAGTTATTGTCTGAATCCCGCTGAAAGGTACAACTTCCTTAAGGTTTGTCCATGAGTGTATTGTTGGGTGAATTAAAATTATTGCTCTCTTTTAAAATAAAGATCACCTTTATTGAAGGTAAAAACACTAAAGAATGAACATAAATTTATAAATATATCTAAGTAAGCCTTTCTAGTAAAAATCACTTATCTCTCTAACAATAACATTTATATAAATTACCTCACACATCTCAGAAATCCATATTAGTTTAAATACATGCCTAACCCCACAGATTATCAAATCATAGATTATTCTAGTTAATAAATAAAAATTACTATTTGTTGTTGTTATCGTATCAATGAAGAGCCTCAGATGTTCCCAATGCATCTCTATCATACTTTTTCATTCACGCTTTATCTAATCTTCTTATCTAATCAACACCTGTCTTTCTTTTATCTTCCATGGCCTGGGGAATCTAACCTTTTTGAAAAACCTTGGTTGCGTGCAGCACCTTAATACTTTGATATAGAGCATTGCGGTTTGTCTGATTGCTACCTTATTTTTGGGCTCAAAAATCTTACACTTTGGTTAGTAGCCAAACAGCAGTCGCAATGTCAAAAAAACATTAATATTTGAATGATAACATGTATTTCTTGTTATCCCAAAGTGCCAATATATTGAAGAAGGAATCAAAGTTTTCGGCGAGGAGTTTCTTTCATTTGTGCGGCATAATCTTGGAAGCTTCCGGACTATGACGTCCTTCAACAGGTTACTATTGCCTGTTGAATGACGTCATAGTCTGAAAATTTGATTCCTTCTTCAAGATGGCGATTCCTTCTCTTGTAATTTGTTCCAATAAATGTTTATAAAGTTCTTCCCTCATATCGACGTTGTGTGTCCAGAACATGACTCTGACCGAGTCGATCATCTATTTCTACAAGGAGCTGTTAATCCGACTGGCCAACCTCAATCAGATGATGCTCTTACCGAAGGATCGGGAATGTCGTTTCTCTGCAAACATCCCACTAGAAATTCTGCTCGGAAACATTCGACATTTAGTCAATTATTTGCAGCATTTTATTTGTACTTTCGGACAATATGGAGAAAAATTCCAGGTTGATCTATCAGATATCGCCCATACGGTCATCAATGGCACATTAATTAGGCACAACTGTTGTTCCAGTTTCATTATGAGTTCGTGTGCCATTACTAAAACGACAAGTAACTTCTTCAGGCATTTCGACGCCTTCCTGGAATACAGAAAGAACCATGTCGCCTGAAATCTTTCCTTTCCATTACTATTTATTTATTTCCTCTCGCCCCGCTGTACATATGTAAACCTGGTCATTGGTCATAGTTATTTATTAGAGCTCATCCTCTCTCATCCATTCTACATCGTTCATTGATTAATAAAATAATTATATGTTTTTTAAGCGTCTTTCACTTCAATGATAAACATTGATCTACAAACAACACCCAAGTAGATTATAACATGGTACACCTTCAAACGAAAAAAAACGGAAAAAAACTTAACGAGGAGTTCATTTTTATTGGATCTTCTAACTGGCAAACTTTCGAGCAAGCCATTCCATGGGCCTCTAAACACATTCTGGTTTTACTTATAGTCACTAACATTCACCCCAGTTCTGAGTTTCAATACAAATGTTTTAGCTTTTATTATTATTTAATTAATTAATTAATATATGTATATTGTGTGTTGTATATAACAACAAAAAGCCTTTATTTAGGGTCACTGACCCTATACAGGATTCACCAGAGGTATGCATAAGAACAAAGCAGTGAGACAAAGGAAATAACGATATAGACAGAAGAAAAAAAAAGAGAAAGAGGGAAGCAAGAAAAACAACACAAAAAGAGTAGCAGTAAGAAAGTGAGGAGTGAGTGTCACTTGGCCTTCTTCTGAGATATGGACTTGTGGAAACCATAAAACGCCGGAGCAATATACTTATTCTGGGTCATATTGTCAATTATTGATGGAAGTGAAGCACAGAGTTGCCCAGTTTTGAGCATAAGGGTTCTTCTTTCAGAGCAGAGCAATCAAAAATATAGTGAGTGATTTCATTTTTTAGTTTTGAATTACAGAAGGTACAAGTCGGGTCCTCACCGCAGAGCATCTTGGTGTGGTTTTCTCTAAAAAAACTTGAAAGTATTCTAACTTGTGCGAGTAGTCTTACAACCGAGAAAGGAAAATCCCCTAAAAGATATGTGAATGTCTTTGTAGTGAGCGTAGAGCTTAGATTTATCCATTCTTGTAAGGTCGTTTTGTATAGATTGGTCTGCCGCTGTTTTTAAGAGCCCTGTAATCGCGCTCCTCAGCGTTTCAGGATCATCACAGGAAACAAGTGCAGGGGATCCATTATTGTTAAGCAGATTGGTGAGCTTTTTAATGAAACCGATGGGTGTGCCCGAAGCATTAGACAGTTCCCGTGTTCTATTAAAACATATACGCGGCAATCTGTCACTGCTCATATTCAACACCCGCAGCCAATACTTCAGGGTTAATTTTAAAGCTGTTACACTCAATGAGATACGACCGGTTTCTAATCTGATTATGTAGCCTGGAGTGTATCTGGGCAGATTCAGGAACCTACGGATAAATATGTCTTGTATACTGTCCAGTAAGTCTTTATGCTCTGTTGCCCACAATGGAGCGGCATACATCAGGACAGCTCTCACTATTGTATCAAAGAGTTTGATTGATAAATTTATTGACTTTGCTTTTGATTTTATTAATATTGGGTGTGTGGCATTAATTGCTGTAAGTGCTTTTCCTTTAAAGTAATTTGCCGGGTGAGTAGTTGTTATTGTTGGTGTCAGAGGGAGAATCCCAAGTATGTATATCTTGAAGTTATTGTTATGGGTTTATCATTCCAGAACCATCTATCCTTATTTGAGGGTTTACCTCCATTACGGAACACCATAATCTTTGACTTGGACTCATCTAGTGTCATTAAGTTCTCATCGAGATATTCTTTCAGTATTTTGATCTTCTTTTGGAGGTTCATCCTGGACTCACCTATAATTGCCATGTCGTCGGCGTACAGCAATAAATGGATATCTCCAAATTCCGGCATATTTACACTCGGCAGGTCTGAATTATTAAAAATTTCGATTAAGTCCCTGATAAATAATATAAAGAGCAGTGGGGAAAGTGGTTCTCCCTGGAGGACTCCCGAGTTTATCTTAATACTTTCCGTAAATGACCCCTTCCATCTGATAGCTATAGTTGCTTGTTCGTAGTAATTTCTGAACGTACTTATGAATTGGTAACTTATGCCTAGGTTGTATAGTTTTTTCCAAAGTATTGAGTGAGGTACAGTATCAAATGCCTTCCTTAGATCGACAAAAAAGACATATAGTTTTCACCTCTTTTTTCTTAATGATAGTTGAATTAAAGTAGTTAGTATAAATATGTGGTCAATACATGATCTTCCTTTTCTAAATCCCGCTTGGTTTTCCGGTATAACCCTTCTTCCCTCGACCCATTCCTCCAGTCTTGATCTTAGGATTGAAGTGAAAAGCTTTGATGCATTGCTAATCAGTGCAATACCTCGGTAGTTGCAGGGGCTGTTCTTATAACCATTTTTAAAGATTGGGTGTATAGTGGAATTAGTCCAAATTGCTGGGTATTTTCCAGTCGTCATAACACTATTGTAGAGTTGTTTCAACAGCAGTATGTACGAATCAGGGAGTATTTTTAATACTTCATTGGGGATGCCATCGGGCCCGCATGCCTTGTTACTCTTTGAACCAGCTATCTCCTTGTATATGTCTGCATTGGTTATCTCTGAGTCCAATATAGGATCGTTCTGAGAAATCACATTATGTAAATTAAAAATTCTCACATTTTTCTCTGTAGTCATTAGTTCGCGGTAAAAGTTCAGCCAGTCCTGTATAGCTATTTCTCCTTGGATTATATATGTGCTTTTGTAGAGGGCAATAGTTTTCCAGAAGGTCTTTGAGTCTTTAGCATTTCTGAGTATTTCCTGTTTTTCATTATCAAAGCCTTTCCTTTTTAGATCCAATAAAGCGAGATATTTATTTCTGGAAGAAGCATAACATTCCCTGTCTTCCAATCTATTTGTTTTACGATATTTCTTCAGACTTTCTTTTGCCAGTTTTTTCATATCATAGTAGTCCTTATCGAACCACGGCTTAGATTTCTTGGGGCCGCCCTTAATTGAGTACGTTATTTTTGCAGATGACATTGCTTCCAAAATTCGCCGATTGAAGGTATATAACAAGGTCATCGTAGGCTGTTATGTATTTTTCCCGCAATTCTTCCAGTTTCATTTTAAACATTGCGAGTCCCTCGGCTGACCATCTATATCTCGTAATATTATAATCTCCCCGTTTGGTTTTTTTCTCATTGAAGTTTTGGCCTTTTATCGTTAAAACCAAAGGGTGGTGGTCAGAGTACAGTTGGTCATCGACTTTTAAGTCCAGTAAAATTTGTAGTGAACCCTGTGAGAGTATGCAATAGTCAATAGTCGAAGAGCCTCTTTCAGATATGTATGTAAAATATTGTTGTATATATATTTTACCAACAATAAATGGTCACGGGCTTTAGCATATGCTTTTACGGGATACACTTTGGTTAGTAGCCGGAAAACCATATTCTCTCTCTGGTCACGGGCCAGCATTCCTGAGACATAGGATGCAAACAGCTATCCTGCTTGGACTGACCCACCTCAATCCTACATCTATGGCCAGCCTCAACCTCAGCAAGGAAATTTCTGGTCAACTGGTTCAACTCAGCAATCAAAACAGGACGCGAGTAAAGGCGTTCACCATATTCCATACTCCATAGGCCGGGAACAGACAAATTTCCTAATTGCCTTTCAAATTTTTAAATTCAATTTTAATATGCTTCGAGATCACATAGAAATATGAATTTTTAACACCCGCTCAGGCCAATTAACAATGCAAATGTACAAATTTTCAGACTTCTGGGTGGTCAGATTGGCCGGGAATAAACCAATTTCTATATATATTTTTAAATATTTTGTGTTAGACGATGTCCGAAACTGTTGGGAGTTGCAAATTGATTTTTCAGCGATTGTTCAAGGCATCAAACGAGTTATAGATTCGAATTTTCAAGTTCATATCTAAAACAATTCTTGGGGAGAATTATAAGCATGTAATTAATAAATTTAAAATACAATTTAAAACAATCTTTTTTATAAATGCACTGAAAAAGAGAAATAAAATATTTTATCTTCTGTCATTGATCAATTAGATGTATCTGAATGAAAATAAAAGCGGCGGGGAACGATCATTATGAATTTCGAACCTAATGTAATTCAATATGTAGCAACTGATTAGCGATAAGTGTTTGCTATATTTTTACCCCTTCTCTAAATATGATGGTCCCCCACCGCTTTTATTTTCACTCCGATACATCTAATTGCTCAATGGCAGAAGATAAAATATTTGATTTTTTCCTTTTTAGTGCATTTAAATAAAAGCTTTTTAGATGTATTATTATATATTGATTATTTAGTTAGCTTTTAGTCATGAATTTACAAAACTTAGAATCAAAATTTAAAATATATACTTAATCTCTCTCTCACCAAAATATTTGAATATGCATATCAATATTTACACATATTATTATTATCTAATTATAAAACCATTCAAAAACAGTTTATTATATATTTGAATATATAATATATATATAGAGAGAGGTATTTATAACCCAGGAAGCGCGGAGCGCCAACTACCCGGGGAGTCCAGCTCACCAGTATAGACTAGTGTTGAGCGGTTTTACGCTCGTCCTGTTTTGATTGCTGAGTTGAACCAGTTGACCAGAAATGTTCCATGCTGAGGTTGAGTCTGGGAGGCTGGCCAAATATCTAGGATTGAGGTGGGTCAGTCCAAGCAGGGTATCTGTTTGCATCCTATGTCTTAGAAATGCTGGACAGCTGAAGAGAAGATGATCGACTGTCTGTGGCTCTTCCGAACAGTGGGTGCAGATAGGGTCTGTTTCGGGATGTACACGTGTAATGTCTGCCAGTACATGGGCTTGGCCCGTGAGAATGGTGGTGGGGGCCTCTCAATGACGGATTTTCGGTAGAATTTGAGGAGATGGCTTGGAGTGGTATATATATATAATTTTCCCAGGTTCTTAAGGCCTTAAAACTCTTTCTCTAAAAACTCGTGTTGTCAGTCATACTTAATTCTATTTGGTTTTATTTACAATGGCTGTGGAAGTCCAAGATATTAATAGTGTCAAGAAGATTTATTTCTATAGATAATTTTCATTTATGTCAAGGTTGAGATTTTTAGTTCATAGAGAATGGCCTTTTTACTTCATTGTTATCGGAAAGATGCAGATCAAGAAGAAATGATCCACTGTTTGGCCTTCATTCTAGCAGTTAATCTATCTTCTTTCAAAATTTCGCAGAGTATACTTGTGCGTGCTCATGGCCAGTTTGGATGGTTGTTGAAGTGCACTCATGTTAGATTCTTGGAAGCATGGAGATCGAAATTTTTGGGGTAAATATTTTGAGATTGTTGGTTATATAATCCATAATTTATATGTATTTCGATAGATTCTGTGTGATCTGAGTTATTTTATTGTAGCAACGCTCTATGGAAATATTTTGAAAGTCAGTGTATAAGTTAGAAAATGCAGCGGCCTTAGCTCTTTGGTTTGCTAGTTCATTTTCCAGAATACCGCTGTGAAATTTGACACATCAAAGTTGTACATTGGGTGTATAGTGGGGTGGACAGCATATGACAGGAAGAGCCATTTGGCAGCTGAGGCAATTCGGAAGTTTACGGAATAATTCGGAGTATTTAAATACACATATGATAATTTAATACTACACACATTCTACGGCACCGTTTTAATTAGTTCACTTTCTCAATTAATATTTTGTTACTTTTATCTAATTATTCAATTGATTAAGCATGATTCAAATTTTATGCGTACTAATTATCCCTCAAAAATAATTCATTGTATGTCAGTGTATAAGTTTATAATTCAATGAATTTAAGGTTCTCAAACCAAAAGAAAAGACGCACATGCAGGTTTTATTGTTTTTGAATACGTCACTTTCCACCTTGTACGAGGAATCGACCAATCCGTTACGAGTAGTCTTGCGGCTATTTAAGTCCGAATCCCCAGTGATAACGACTTAAAAAACCTTTAATTTATAAGGTTGTCGCAAAAGTTTGTGTTTTTCTTATTACTTGGTGAATAATATTATTACGGAAAAATACATAATACAATTACTTTATAGATAATACAAAGACATTATACATAACAGCGAATAATATTGGTATTTCAATTTTTTGCAACTGTTTACGAACTTTTAGAACAACCTTGTAACTTGCTTCCACGTCTGTCCACAAATCTTGTTATCAATTTGCAATATACTTCCAGAGCACGTAGAAGTCTCAAATTTCACGCACCTATTAATCTGAACACTGACTGTTCCCTACGCGATTAAATCTTTTCAGATTTTTCCACATGAAAACTTCCGA
>CP092878.1:69924682-69970127 GCA_030710605.1 Cordylochernes scorpioides
AGCAATAAATATTTATAACCGCATATATAATAACGCTTATTATATTTGTAATACAACTAAAAATCATCGCTAAAACCTTATAATTTTTAAATAGCTTTCAGAATTTTTTCCTTTATCAAAAACATTCAAAGAAGTTGCAATAATTTACATTTCAGATTTCAAGAAAGCTATGTTTGATAGTTCTCAAAAGCTGATATGTAACGTAATATATTTTTTATAATTTTTAATGATTCTTGATAAAAGGAGAAAATTCCTAATGATAAATAGATATAGCGTAAAAAGGTTTAACGATTCACTTCACTTTCACTACAGAACAGTAGTTGAGCAATTCGTTCATAAGTTCCTCTTACACAGATGATTCATTCACAATTTCAAAGCTACTACATCTTCCATTCACCTGCGAGCAGCACGTGTAGTAATGATTCATTCATGTCAATCTCTTATCTCACACCGATACGCGCCGCCTACGCTGGAGTTCTAGTAATTTATTTACATATTTACATAGTAATTTACATAATTGTATCATTTCTCTTTACATAATTTGGTATTTTTTTTGTATTTTTATTTCACTATATAGATTTATTTTATTTCAATTTAAAGCGCTATGTCCCCCTAGGGACACTTACGCTGTCATACATGTATGCCTTTGTCTATACATATATATACAATAATTTTAGGCCGTGAATAGAATAGTCATATGATATTAAAAAGGAGAAAGAGAGAAAAAACTAGAAAAAGAACTGTGTACAAAAAAAGAAAGAAGTGTCTGGTAATATGTACAATCAACATAATATAAATTATCAGTTTCTTAAAAGATATTTGTTGCTATATAATTTAAAATATATCTACAAAGGTATTGAATTTAATATACATTTCTTAACTGGAAATAAAAATGCTTGGTTCTGTTACTATTAAATAATTATCGATTCTATAGTCTTGAAAACCAGGACAATCTAGTAAAAGATATATTGAGGTGTGTTCCTCATGTCAGCAAAAACAACTCGAGTCTTCCATCGCTTTAATTCTTTTTAAAAAGCTTCTTAAATTTCCACGATTTGAAATGAATTGATAATTATGAAAGTTTAGTAAGAAATATTATATGTCTATATTACTTTTTAAAAAGCACAAGCATTTTCTCTCATTATATATATAAATGAAAAAATGAAAGAAAAAAAAATAAAAGATAAAAAGGTCAGGTGTTGAAATCAAAAATAAAAATGGCATATCATATGGCACATAAAGCGCGAAACGCGTTCGTGGATGGCTTTTCTTTATTATCAAGAAATTGGGTTGGCCAAATCAATGTTTAGTTGAGTTCTGTTCCACCAGATGGCGCTCTGCATTCTGTAAAGCACATGTGCTCCTGGTCAGGATATGCCTTTTTTATTTTTGATATATATATTTATTAAGATGTGTAGTGTTCCATGCGTTTGACTTTTACACAAATAACGATCGAATTACTTTATTGAGATTCCATTTTGACTGAAGCATGTCAAACATTTGGAGGAAGGTCTAACTGTATTAGAATCCAGACTTACACACATCTTTTGAAAACCTGGCCAGCTAGTATATATATATTTACATCTAATGTACATAATTGGTTACATGTTTGTACAAAATATAGATCAAAGATTAATTTTTCAATATTTTATATACAGGTCAAATTTTATTTACATATATTTATTTATATACATTTATGATATTTACTAGCGGATGTGTACCCGGCTTCGCCCGGGTTTTATCCGAGTGAAAGTTTGCCTAACGAATATTATATATTATGAAGTATAATAAACAATGCTAAAGATTAGTTTTTAATTATTAATCAAGATTGTGTGTGAATATGTGAGAAAGATGTAATATCGTTGTTGTTTTCTTGGCCGACTGTTTTACATATGGTGTTATCTTGAAATTGCTTGTTTTGAATATTTTTTTAGATTGAGTTGAATGAATTGCTGAATTTTTTTTTTGTATTTATATATAAATAAAATTTACTCTGTTGAATTTTGTTTTGTATTTTATCGATAACAGCAAAGTTATGTATTTTAAAGTTAGGAAAAATATTTTGATGTTAAGCAAAACCTGCTCCATCTCGTTTTACATAAATGTTGAAAATTTGGTCGAAATTGATGCATTGTAACGAAAGTTTTTAGCGAACACCACTTATGAAATTTGCATTTTATTAATATAGATATAGATATAATATAAATGAATACAAAGCAATAACGCACCATCTATACATATAAAATAAAAGGATTTAAAAGCGCGAATGTTTCTTTTATACATAAAACGAACTTCTACTGTCCTTACTGCGATGAAAAATATATTGGGAGGGCTTGGCTCATCAGTGGTGAACCCTCCCAGCGGTTTCGCCAATTTAATCCACCAGACCGCTTCTCAGAGCTCTAATACTGTATTGGATCATTCTGCTTTTAGCATATAAATTCTGCATATAAAAGCAGAATGATCCAATACAGTATTAGAGCTCTGAGAAGCGGTCTGGTGGATTAAATTGGCGAAACCGCTGGGAGGGTTCACCACTGATGAGCCAAGCCCTCCCAATATATTTTTCATCGCAGTAAGGACAGTAGAAGTTCGTTTTATGTATAAAAGAAACATTCGCGCTTTTAAATCCTTTTATTTTATAATATAAATGAGTTTTAAAAATTGTTTTAAAAAAATGCATCGGCCGGGAATCGAACCCTGGCCGCCCGCGTGGCAGGCGAGCATTCTACCACTGAACCACCGATGCTTTAAAAAAATCAAATTCATTTATCGTCGCGACCAGTGCTGCGCTCTAGCGGTAAAAGACTGGAACTAACGCTTTTTGGTTTTTATTTTTTAAAAAAAGCACATTAACTTTTTTAGTTTTTTGAATAGCCTATATGTTAAACAAAATCTTCAGCTACCTACATGCGAAATTCCATAATGATTGAGTCAGTAGATTTTGCGTGATGCGATAACAAACATCGATTTCGCATTTCATTTTTATATATATAAGGATAAGGAAGGATATATCCTACAAACCTCAGTTATGATTATTAATAAATAAAATATTGATTTTTTAGAGAGAATTATATAATATATATAAATTTGGAAATCGAAATTTTTTTTCTCTGAAAACTCGAGATATACTAAACCAATTCAGAAGCGGTTTTCACTATATCAAAGCAAAAGACTTTCTCAAAATGGTTATATTTAATGAATAAATTCTTTATATATTAAAACAAACTAATTAATTCAATATGGCGTTGTAAAATAAAGATAATAATAGTATATTGATAATTTCCAATAATTATTATACTACGACATTCGAAAATTATCCCGCATGTGTTTCTTTTGAACAAAAAATCGAAATTTATTTTAAGGAGAAATACCGATTATTTCTAACCTTAGGGATGAAAAATGAAAGGTGGAATTGTGAAGAGTAATGATAAACGGAAAAATAGTGTCCAGGGATGGGAATATTTTTCCGTTTATCATTACTCTTCACAATTCATCCTTTCATACTTCATCCCTAAGGTTAGAAATAATCGTTATTTCTCCTTAAAATGAATTTCGATTTTTCGTTCAAAAGAAACACATGCGGGATAATTTTCAAATGTCGTTCTACAATCATAAGCCGCATTATATTGTATTATAAATTACATTATTATACAGCTACACGACAATAATAAGAATAATTATCTATAAATAATATTAATATTTGTTAAAATAATTTTCGTTTGCTAAACATTAACTCAGGAAGATCCTGGGCGAAGCCGTATCACACACACATTCGGCTATTTATTTACATAAAACATATTTGCATAAAATAAAAATTTTATATAAGTTTGATATGTGGAAAAATATATAATAAAAAAGGTCAGGTGTTGATATTAAAAATGAAGTAGGCATATCCTGACCACTAGATGGCTCTCTGCACATGTGTTAGTATTCAGGATATGCCTTCTTTACTTTTAAGTTTGATATGTAACTCCTTTTTGTAGCATTGCGTTAAAAATCGTATGTTCAAATACTTTATATGGAACCCAAACTGAGAGACGCCGCCTCATTCTATACTCATGCTTATTCATTGCTTTCTCCAAATATTTGTTGTGTCAACATACAGATTTGTTGACATCATCTTGTATAGTGTTTACAATGTCATTAAGATTATTACTACATTGTTACAATGTCATTGAGATTACTACTACATTGTTACAATGTCATTGAGATTACTACTACATTGTTACAATGTCATATTGAGATTGCGACTACATTGTTACAATGTCATTGAGACTACTATAACATTGCTACAATGTCATTACCAATACTACTAGATTGTACAATGTCATTAATGGGGACATATTATTATTATTAATTGACATGCTTAGGGATATTACAAATCATTAGTGCGAATAGGCCGTTTCATTTGAATGGAAACTGAAGATCATGAAACATGAGTTATATTTGATTAGAAGTAGCAAATTTGGTCTCCAAAATGCTATATTATTAGAACTAAAACACTATTTGAAGTTTTGTCTCAAAGATTTCTATATATATATTTTTTTTTAATTAAAAGGGCATATATTGAATTTAAAAATCATTTATTTTACCAATATTTCAGTTGGCTGAACGCCAACCTTTATTAATGTTATAACACCTTGATAAAGGTTGGGTTCAGCTAACTGAAATATTGGCAAAATAAATGATTTTTTAAAATCCAATATATGCCTTTTTAATAAAAGATTTATTTATGGATTGCTCTATTTTCAAATATATATATATATATGTTAAAATGAATTTGTCGTCTTACTTTTATGAAATATTTTTTTGTAAAATGAAGATTTGAAGGGGGGGTGGAGGGGTACAGTGTTAAAAGAAAAACAGAAGAATAATGATTTACTATCAAGTAGCTTTATTTTAAATTACTGGAAGAACATTATTATACACACAATAAGATATTTTTCACAGTTATATAGAATATATACAATTAATTCTATATTAGTGAATTTTTTAAATAGGTGAGTTATATCTATATATATGAGAAAACAATAGAAAAAAGTGGTACAGCATACTCCACGCTGACGAGCGCCAACAGCGCGAAACGCGTTCGTGGATGGCTTTACTTGATTTATCAAGAAATTGGGTTGGCCAAATATCAGGGAACAGTTAAAATCAATTTTTAGTTGATTTCTGTTCCACTAGATGGCGCTCTGCCATCTAAAAAGCACATGTACCTTTGGTCAGGATAGGCCTTCATTATCTTTAACTATATATGTCTATATATATATAGACAACAAATATTAAATGTGGAATATTCTAAAACTATGGTCAAAAAATGTAGAATTATTAATGAATATATATTATATAATATATATTTAAATGAAAATTATTTCTTAGAATATTGATCTACAAAAAAAATGGTCGCTTATCCCGTCAAAATTAGAAGCCATCTATTGACCGTCGCCGCAAACTACTGGCATCAGGGCAGTGACAAAGCGACAACACCAGCTTTGACAAACTGAGAAGCGTCCATATATATTGTTTATGCTCAGAATTTATTTATGCTGAAACTTTTCACCACAAGGCATATTTGAATATAGCATAATGCTGCGTGAGGATATGGAATTGTGTACCAAAATTAATGTGCCTTCACTTAATGTATGTTTAAAAATTTATGTGTCATTTTAAAATATATATTTGAATATATATTTTATCATAATCTTTAGGTTTACACTTCTGAAAGTTGGTTTTTCTAATCTATCGATTATTCATTTATAGCACTGATAACGTTTAAGGATTAAATTATACTGAATCATTTTTAAGACTTTCCTTCTTACACTCAAATTAGGCTATTCCAAGACTAATTCCAAAACTAATGTAACCAGAATGGAGTCATCTTCCAGTTGAACTAGGATTTATTCCACCTGATATAATCAAATGGAGTCATCTGTAGCTTGTGCTAGTATATTCCAAGACTGATCTCAAGGCTTGTGTAGCCTGGATGGAGTTATCATACACCTGAACTAGGATATTCCAAGACTGATCCCAAAGCTGGTGTAGCCAGGAATGGAGTCATCTCACACCTTAACTAGGATATTCCAAGTCTGATCTCAAGGCTGATGATTCAAATGGGGCCATCTTCCAGTTGAACTGGGATATATTCCATCTGATATAACCAGACGGAGTCATCTGTAACTTGTGCTAGGATATTTCAAGGCATATTCCAATGTTAATGGTCTGAATGGTGCCATTTTACATGTGTACAGGAGTCGCGGCTGGTCCTTCCTCAGTTCAGTACTGCCGCCATCCTAATTGGCAGCTGGGATAAGCTCCAGAATTATGTAAACGTACTTCCTGGCGTCATTGATAGGCTTATCTATTACATCCGACTTATTGAGGAAGTCTTTGTTTTAGGCCGTGATCGCGAAAATTATCCCACAAATTGAATACTTCACATCGGAATTGAAATTGAATATTTTAAATCCATACCAGAATTGATCTATACATAGTAACTAGATCTTATTTGTCTAGATTGACTATCCCGAATTGGATTCAAGAGAATAATTGCTTCAAACGGATTTGGAAAGGTGTATACCTATCTAGAGCAAATTCTTTTCATTGTCCGTATAAAATGGAAAGGGGGTCAATCTTATAGTAGTGTCTAGTAAACTTGTTTGTTATCTCGTTTTCCTATTTATATAGTATTGCTATATTATTGTAGTATTCGTCAATTTTTAGGTTTTAAAAAACTGCAAAAATGTATATTTGAATATTTTGTGCATTTCATATAAAGAAGAGCTATTTCAATACTAAAACCCTGTAGTTCTCAATCCGAATTTTCTTATCTACTTTCTGGTCATATGTATGATATAGAGTATATATAGCCAGTGAAGTATAGAGTAAATTTGAAGTTGTTGGTTATCTAGATTCTATTCTAGCATTTTCAATAAACTATCCCTCTACTTTCTGGTCATCTGTATGAGATAGAGTAGATATAGCCAGTGAAGTATAGAAAAAATTTGAAGTTGTTGGTTATCTAGATTCTAGCCATGCATTCTCAATAAACTATCCCTCTACTTTCTGGTCATCTGTATGAGATAGAGTAGATATAGCCAGTGAAGTATAAAAAAATTTGAAGTTGTTGGTTATCTAGATTCTAGCCATGCATTCTCAATAAACTATCCCTCTACTTTCTGGTCATCTGTATGAGATAGAGTAGATATAGCTAGCGAAGTATAGAGTAAATTTGAAGTTTTTGGTTATCTAGATTCTAGCCATGCATTCTCAATAAACTATTCCTCTACACTCTGTGGTCATCTGTAGGATTAGAGTTGTTGTTGCTTATTCCCCGAGTAGGACTTTGATTCCCTGGATTTCCAGAGGAGACATAATGGAGAAGGAAAGAGAGGTGCACCTGCTGTTGGTCTGAAGAAGTAGAGTGGATATAGCAAGTGAATTAACAGCTCGAAGTAAAATGTAAAGAGGTCTTAGTATTCCAGATTCTAGCATAGAGAAGTATTCAAGAGTAAGGTCACATTTTATCATTTGTGTCTGACAGATGATGAATTAGAAAATTCGCAACCAGGAGGTGAGTAGAACTAGCTTGAAGTTAGTTAAACTAAATTCCAATTAATATTGTGCATTAGCGCGCGCCATCTGTTATAAAAAATTTGAACTATTTTTATTCGTATCATTCTTTAAAAAAATCAATTTTCTACTGCCCTTACTGCAATGATAAAATAATGGGCTGGCTTGGTTCATCAGTGGTAAATTAAACTGTCAAAACCGTTTGGGGGGTTCCCCATTGATGAACCAAGCCCTCCCAATATTTGATGAGATGAGAAATTACACACAGCCTGCTTTTTAAATCATAATTTGAAAGTTTTTGAGGTCATTTCCATTTTTTTTAATTCTAGAATTATTTTCTTTTAGACTCGTTTTTACCAAATAAACATCTATATTCTCTTTTAGTCTTTAGCTCTAGTTACCCGCCTTTAGCATTCATAAACCCATTCGAATCGAAGCTTTGAGCATTTAAACCAAGGCTACATACTTGAATTTCGTTAACATTTTTCCTATTCAAATATAATTTTGAAGGTTAACATGTGTCTAAAAGTATTTTAGATTCATGGACAAAACTTAAGAAAATGGAAAGAGTTTGATGTCACCGGAAGACTTTTCTTGAAAAAGACAGGGGTAATTTTTTTTCACACTTGGTTATCTCGTGTGTCTTCAATAAAGGTCACTGTAATATCTTTCAGAGTTATTGTCTGAATCCCGATATACATGCTAAAAGGTACCTTTTCCTTAAGTTTTGTCCATGAGTGTATACACACTTGGTTATCTCGTGTGTTTCAATAAAGGTCACTGTAATATCTTTCAGAGTTATTGTCTGAATCCCGATATACAAGGTACAACTTTCTTTAGTTTTGTCTATGAGTAGTGTGTATGGTTTTTGAAATTTCTATGTAGGAGAATGTTAGAAACGTTTGTGAAATGTGTCGACACAATGCCACCACACCTATCTCCCTCCAAGTACAAATAGCCTTCGATAGGAGCGTGCATCCCGATGTTTACCGACCAAGTCTAACTGGTTAGATAACGCCTCTGACGTGCGCCCACTGGACTTTCCGAGATTGCAGCTCAAATCTTACTCCACGTCATTTGTTGAGTGTAATTGTTAGCTGCTGGAATTTCTTAGCTTAGAGTAAATATGCAAAATCGAGACACTTATCAATCATTGCTAGATGCTGGACTTTCCGAGATTGCAGCTCAAATCTTACTCCACGTCATTTGTTGAATCATTGTTAGCTGCTGAAATTCCTTAGCTTAACTTAAAGATGCAATTCTCGACACTTATCAATTATTGCTAGATGCTGGACTTTCCGAGATTGCAGCTCAAATCTTTCGCCACGTCATTTGTTGTGTCATTGTTACCTCCCGAAATTCCTTAGCTTAACTTAAAGATGCAATTCGCGACACTTATCAATCATTGCTAGATGCTGGACTTTCCGAGATTGCAGCTCAAATCTTACGCCACGTCATTTGTTGTGTCATTGTTAACTCCTGAAATTCCTTAGCTTAAAGTAAAGATGAAATTCGCGACACTTATCAATCATTGCTAAATGCTGGACTTTCCAAGATTGCAGCTCAAATCTTACGCCACGTCGTTTGTTGAGTCATTGTTAACTCCTGAAATTCCTTAGCTTAACGTAAAGATGCAATTCGCGACACTTATCAATCATTGCTAAATGCTGGACTTTCCAATATTGCAGCTAAAATCTTACGCCACGTCTATTTGTTGAGTCATTGTTAACTCCTTAAATTCCTTAGCTTAACGTAAAGATGCAATTGGCGACACTTATCGATCATTGCTAAATGCTGGACTTTCAAATCTTACGCCACGTCATTTGTTGAGTCATTGTTAACTCCTGAAATTCCTCAGCTTAACGTAAAGATGCAATTCGCGACACTTATCAATCATTGCTAAATGCCGGACTTTCCAAGATTGCAGCTTAAATCTTACACCACGTCAATTGTTGAGTCATTGTTAACTCCTGAAATTCCTTAGCTTAACGTAAAGATGCAATTCGCGACACTTATCAATCATTGCTAAATGCTGGACTTTCCGAGATTGCAGCTCAAATCTTACTCCACGTTATTTGTTGATTGGCATTGTTAGCTGCTAGAATATCTTAGCTTAACGTAAATATCCTATTTACGACACTTATTAATCATTGCTAGATACTGAACTTTCCGAGATTGCAGCTCAAATCTCACTCCACGTCATTTGTTTATTGGCATGGTTAGCTGCTTGAATTTCTTAACTTAAAGCTGCAATTCGCAACACTTATCAATCATTGTTAGATTCTGGACTTTCTTGGGTTACCGCATAATTGTAACCTCATGATACGTATCAAATGTTAACGGCTGTTGTAGCTCTAATACATTTTAAGACATGTTCAGTCATCCCACCTCTGGGCCTTATGCAAGCTGTTTATCGGCTTTGCATTGATTAATAGAGTAGTCAGAGGTACTCCTGAGAAATATCTTGACAAATTCTCTTCTTGTCTCGTTAGATTGGAAAGATCCAGGGCGGGTTGAAGAGCCGTCAAACTCCAAACGTGTTCTAATAGAGATAAATTCGGTGATTTTCCTGGCCAAGGTAGTGTTGGGCAGCATGAAGCAATAGGAACTGTTGCCGTGTACGGTCAGGCATTATCCTGCTGGAATGTAAGCACAGCTTGCCGTGATTTAAAGGACAAGACAACAGAAGAAAGAATTGCGTATTCATTCTACCGTGCCGTATGGATGCCGCGAATGACAACCAAGGGGCTATCAAAGGAAAGGGCATCCTGACCACTGACCATCACGGACTACTGGTTGTCTGGCCGTGTGGCGGGCAACAATCAGGTTGATGTCCCATCTCTATCTTGGATGTCTACAGGCATATCTTCACTGGTCGTCGATTTGGGAATCGTCACTGAAGACAATTCTACTCCAGTCAGTCAAATCCTAGGTTTGATCAGTTCGGCCGGCATCACTACAAACACTGTGCACAGGTCAAGGAGGCGCATGGGACGCCATGAACTCAGCCACCTTTCTAAGAAGAGATAAAAACTAACACGGTGACTGGTTTCTTTGTTGAAAAGGTAAGGGCTTGGCGAACTTTCGGACAATAATCTCTCCCTAGAAATGATATTTAGCGATTCTTTTTATTTTAATTCAGATACCTTTCTCTAAGTCACCTATTTATTTTTAAATATTTCTCATGCTAAAAAAAATACTATATATTCCTACATATCTATAAAGATTGTAAAAATATTCTGAAGTTAGCAATAGTCTAGCTATTTAAGTAGGACGCCCTTCGCCATCACTAGTCACAATGCATAGTACAGGTATGCATGTTCCAGTAACCGGCTATTTTCAGAGATCTCTTAGGCAAATGTATATATACGAAATGTGCGTTTATACGCCATTTTTGTCTAATCTTAATTTAAAATTGATAATTTTTCAAGAGAACGTTTCCAAGCAAACGTAAAAATAGCTAGGTTTTAAAATAGTTCAATCCCCTAAGGGACCATTCTTTATTCCAAGCCAAACTTACCACTTCAAAGAGATGGTTCATTCCGAGAGAGGGGAGTTAGCTAATTCCGGTTAAAATCTATCGCAAACTTCTAGGAAAATTTAGGTTCGTCAATCATCACTTGGTCACCTTTTGTCACCTTAATTCTATTGATTCGTACTCAAATAGAAATACGAAGCATTCTGAAATGAATAACCTCTTGAATCAGTATTGAAAACGAGAAATCCTAGAAATTGAAATAATAATAATATTTAAAAAAAGAGAATTAAAGATGTTTTTAAGTCTCTCGAAGTATTTGGATGTGTCAAAGTGTTTGACGCGAGTATTTGAATAGTTCCAACGGGTCTATCGCATATGCTCGAGCGCTATGTAGATGCCGTCAACACCAGGCGGGGCCCTATCGCTGCTTGGGCCGACTATCAGATCAGCGGGTGCCGGCGCAGGACAACCATTTGTAGACACGCAGGCGGCAAATGCCGTTCCTCACTGAGACGGATGGACCTGCCCGTTGTCCTCGTAGTCCTCGTGGTGATATCAGCCGGTGAGTACCTCATCTACATGGCAGCTTAATCTACATTAGTAGAGCTGGAGATCCTTCATTCATCTACTCCGTTCTTACACAACATCGTCTCACATCTCCATCATTCGTAGTCCGTTATTCTTCTTTAGAACTTCTGCATTATATTTTATACCTTTCATACGTTTCATACATTCTACTAACATTATCCGATCTCTTTCATTCGAGTAGTTACGTTTCAAACACCTAAGTCTAATCTAATATTCTTTTAATATTATTTCACGTCTCCATCATTCGTACTCCGTTATTCTGTTTAGAGCTCTTTCTCTCCTCTTAATTATATTTTAATATAATAAAGTTTCATACATTAAACTAACATTACCCAATCTCTTTCATTCTAGTAGTCACGTTTCAACTCCCTAAGTCAAATCTAATATTATTATAACATTATTAAAATCCTTCATTTCATTGACCTATGCTTTTACATTATGATACAACATCGTTTCACATCTCCAACATTTATATTCCGTTATTCTTGTTTAGAACTCCTGCATTATATTTCAACATAATATAGTTTCATACATTCTACCAACATTATCCGATCTCTTTCATACTATTAGCTACGTTTCAATTCCCCAAGTCGAATCTAACATTATTAAAATTATTTATTTCATTGACCAATGCGTTTACCTTATGCTAAAACATCGAAAATATAGATTCTACTTTATGCTAACATTGTCGAGGGAGATATTTCATTCTTGTAGCTACGTTCGAATTCCATAATTCTACATTCTTAGACCTGCAGTTTCCCAAATTCTGCAGAGATCTTCCATTCTGACAACGCACTTTAGGACTTCATCTAGCTTCATTCCACAAATGCTTCTATAGCACGCTTAATGGCATTCTATAAATCTTCGTTTTAAAGAATAATATTGAATTCGAAAATAAGTGTATGACTTTGAATTCAATATATTTTTTACAGACATTTTCCCTGAATAACTAACTTCTTAGAGTATATTTTCTTTTGAAATATTTTCAGTTCTTCTACGCGGAATGCTTTTGATTTCTTTTTATTTCCATTCATTTTGATGTTGAAATAATTCCAACTATTTGAAAAAATCATAAGTCGATCTTATTATCGTTTTATAGAAATCATTTCTTAAACATTTTGATGTTTTATATCTTTTACAAATTCTAGATTAACATCTCATCACAAACCAATAGAAAATATGGTATTACTTCACAAATATTTCATGTTGACAAAATGTGTCAACAAAGTTAAACACTAATAATTTGTTGACTAAAGTGGAACTGATAATATTACACGTTTATTGGGATGTGGATTGAATCAAAGCAAATGGGAAGCGAAACTAGGATAGGTGGAGTAAAGAGATGAAACATCTTTGGTCAGTGACCTAAGGTGATCCGGCTGTTGTCTCTAGACATTGTAAGAACCTTGTTGTAGACCTTCTGAACGGATGTAAGGTCATTTTGGATTTATTTTTAAAAGTGGCTCCATACTTATCAAAGAGGAAAGATGGCGACGTATTGGCCAACATGATAGCGAACAGAACTCGCCACCCACCGATACTGCTTCGGCATCTCGGGGTGAGTAGAAGTCACTTCTCTGATGCCGTTTGGAACTTTGCTCTGAAGTATATTCCAATATAGAAAGTCACTTCTCTGATGCCGTTTGGAACTTTGCTCTGAAGTATATTCCAATATAGAAAGTCACTTCTTTGGTGCCGTGTGGAACTTTGCTATTTTCTCTAATCTAGAGAGAGCGTCACTTCTATAACATCTTTTAGAACTGATGACGTTTCTAAAGTATATTCTAATATAGAATTTGCGTGTCACTTTTAGTACCAATATGTATATTAGTATGATCTCACTCCGGTACAACCTTTTTTTTTTCAATATAAAGTTTATCATCGAAAACCCAAGACTTTAGAGCAAATGAAAATTGCACTAGAAGAAGAATATAATCTTCTTAATGCGGATTTATGTGATCGTCTTTGTCAAAGTGTCCATAAAGACTTAGATCTTTGCTCTATGATATAATGTTGTTACCGCTAATTCTGGCTTCACTCAGAGATAGTTATGTCAAAACTTGGAAAATGTCCAGTACTCAAATGTCGCTCTATTTTAACATATCGACAAAACTCACGGCTTTTTCTCTCTCTCGAAAACAATAACGAATTGAATAAATCCAATGAACACTTCATTGTTAAAATAAATTACCTTTATTTCGCATTTAAACTTTATTATCTTTATTAATAATAATTAGTTACCAATTATTCTTGAGTTAAAAATATTGTCACGATACCTCTACGACTTATAATAAATGTCTTGACAAATTTTGTCTGGTAATATTCCTAGAAAATGTCATCGGAATAAACTTATCGTAGGTTTGATAAAGTACATTAAAAAGTTGAACGCGGTGTAACTTTTTCTGACAAGGAATTGGACCTGAATAATCCTCTGATGGTGTTTCAATACCGTGCTGTAATAAGATTTATCTCTCAAATTCTGACTTTGAGATATTCATCTTGTTAAGAAAGGATAGCTCTAGTCTTACTTTCCCCTTTAAAATTTGCTATAGTCTATTTAATATATCAGAATCTCTCATCTATAGAAGTTGAAATGCGAAATAAAGGTAATTTATCTTCTTAATGAAGTATTCGTTGGCTTTATTAGATTAAGAAAAGATATCTCCTTATCGTGCAACTGAAAGTTGCTGATGGCTTGCGCCATCTATCGGAATAAATATAAACTATTCTCGTTGATTTTTAATTATTCCAGAATTGGCCAAATATCGTTTCTTGATTAATCAAGAAAAGCTAACCACGGACGCGTTTCGGGCTGTTGGCCCCGTATTTGACCAATTCTGGAATAATTAAAAATCAACGAGAATAGTTTATATTTATTCCGATAGATGGCGCAAGCCAACAGAAACTTTCAGTTGCACGATAAGGAGATGTCTTTTTCTTAATTAATGCATCTTATCCCAGTACAATATCACATTTGTACTATTTTTTTCAGTTTATTAGATTAGTTATTGTTTTAGGAGAGAGAGAGAAAAAGTCGTGAGTTTTGGGAATATGTTAAAATGGCTCTAGTTAGGCCCAGCGATATTTAGAGTACTGTACATTTTCTAAGTTTTAACATAATAATCTGTGAGTGAAGCTAGAATTGATGGTACAATTTTTTTATTAGTGTTCATATCATTTTGAGAGGAAACCGCTGTAAAGAATAACCTTTTAAAATTACAAAATATTTTCTTCCAATGAGTTTATTTTTATTTCAAAACGCTAGCTTTCAAGCGATAATCGCTCTTCAACGGGCTTAATGAAACAATATCGACTATATCTTAGAAGAAATATTTACAAAAACATACGCGCGCAGTTTGTAAATATCCCCGCTGCGCACGTATGTTTTTATAAATATTTCTTGTAGGATATATTCGATAGTTTTATTAAGTCCTTTGAAGAGCGATTATCGCTTGAAAGCTAGCGTTTTGAAATAAAAATAAACTCATTGTGAGAAAATATTTAGTAATTTTAGAACGTTCTTAACAATTTTATCATGAATAAAGAATAACCTGTATAAATTCTAGATTAAAAGCATAAAATGTACTCTTTGTAATAGCAGACTAAGGACGAAGTATCTTAATGCACTCAAATTTTTTCTCTAAGATCGGACTAATCGAACTGGGCGATGACAAGGCTAGTAAAAGGCCATCTCCAAGTGCCAACCGACCAAGTTATGCAATCAGCTATTAGAGCATAGAGCTTCTTTTGTCGACCGCAGCGGAGTTTTAGATTCTTCATCGTATAGGCTCAGTTGCACGGACGTGATTTCTTAATCACCAGATTAAAACGAAATATTGTGAGAATATCTCATCCTAATTTTACTATTTATCTTAAGAAAATACGGAACAGAGACATGACTATGTGTAGTTGAGCGAAACTATCATACAAAAATGGTTAATTTTAAAACCACGGGATCCTAAAACGGTTATAGTAATCGGTTTCTTTATAACAATAAAATTGGGTTATCGTTCAAGTTAACAGATCTTCCTTAAGTTCCTTGAGTTGTTTCATCGCACATAGGAACTTGTGAAAATATAGTTTTACGGGCTACTAACCAAAAATCATTCATTTTGGTTAGTAGCCCGTAAAACCATATTTTCTCAATTTTCTATGTACGATGAAGCAACTCAGATCTCGTGGGTTTCAGTAAAACTGACGGTATATATTACCAAGGGTTGGTTCATTTGCATGTACATGGTGGGGGAGTACCGTCTACTGGGCCACGTAACTACGGCGGTGTGTCACGGTTGCTGCGTCACCCTACTTGAGATACTTTCATTCAGCTGAAGTCTACATCAGACTATCTACAGACATGGTGCAATCCGTGTAGAATCATCCTATAGTTCAACTCTCAGACAGCTAGTAGAGCCGCTAATAGTTAACTGTTATGTAGCAATATAGACAATATTGTAACTCCCTCGGCGTGCTTTAAATATGTTGAATTCTAAATTATTATTATAGTTTTCAATCGTTTTGTTGTATTTTGTTTTTGTGTTGTTGTGTTATGTAGGAAAGGAAGGGTTGTCAAGTTTATTGCAACAATTATTTATTGGGTGAAGTAGACAGCTGAGTATGCGGCTCAAATACCGCTTAGTGGGATGGTGGTATGTTTGTTATGTAGTTTTTACGCTATATTTTTATATATTTGTGGATTTTGTTTTGATTGTTTTTGTTTTTGTGTTAAATGTGTTAAGTGTTTTAATATTGAAGTGAGTTTTATGTTTTTATTTTTGTGCTGTTGTGTTTGTGCATTGTGTTTATTGTTGTGTGTTTTAATGTCTGTTCATTGTGTTTCGATATTTATGTTTTTATTTTATGTTTGAATATGGTTATTTTTTGTGTGCTGTGGGTGTTTTTGTGTGTGTTGTGGTTTGACGTTTGTATTTATAAAATGTTATTTTTGTTGTGTTGTCAAAGTTTCTGTAAGTGTGTTATGTTTTGTGTCTGTTGTGTGTTTGTTTGTAATGTTTGTGTGTTATGTTTTACGTTTGTTTGTTTTTTTAGCTTGTTTGTTCTGTGTATATTGTGTTGTATGTTTGTTTATTGTTGGTTGTGAGATGTATGTTTGTTTATTGTGTTTGTTGAGATGTGTGTTTGCCTATTGTTTGTTTGTTTTGATGTTTGTTTGTTGTTTGTGTGCTTGCTTGTCATGTGTGTTGTGAACTTTATTCCCCCGTCTATCCATAAGATGAAAGGAATGATCTCATAGCTTCAGTCCTGAGTGAACATTACAAAATGATGTATATAAGAACTAGTTCTACAAAATTAAAGGTCGTTGTTGTCATAACCATTGTTGCTTTTTTAAATCGGAATATAAAATAGCTTTATTGGGAATTATATGGAAAAAATTGTCAGGAAAAATGTTTTTCAAACTCTTTCTCTCTTTTCTAATTCAGAAGGGCTATTTTACTGTAATAACCGGCAAAACTGTACCAAAACAATACGTGACGTGTGCTCGAAGTTGATTCAGCAAGCTCAGTCAAGCGGCGAGGTAAACAAGATGCGATAGGGAAGAGGTGGGAGATTGCTGTTGCTGGTCGCTTCCTTGAGGTCGTAGTTCTGGACTACCTAGAGGTACATACACTCAGCTTGGGGTCGTAGTTCTGGACTACCTAGAGGTACAAGAGATGCACTCAGCCTGAAAAAATAACTATAGTTAGAGTACATTCGTGACCGTGAAAGAGCCTTCATTACTCTCAAAAGAAAAATAAAGCTAATCAGCGAGAAGATATTCAAAGAATTGTGGTTGAACTTCATCCCCATTCCATATAGCTATCAAATATATCGTGTATGGATAACTACATCTTTACATTTGCCATTCACAATCAACTTCCATTTAGTCTCTCACTAGCTCGATCACTCACAAGTTGAATAACGCTCAACACCAAACTTTCCCCGTTTTTGCTTTTATTCGAATAACGTTACTGGAATTCAGAAAAAACACAGCCACATGAACCAATGATTTATTTATCTCCCGATGTTTCAATGACCTGCTGTCAGTAACATCAGGGGAATGTGTGACATAGTGACAGGAAGTCACTGAAACGTCGGGAGTTAAACTATTGGTTGATGTGGCTGTGTTTTTCTCCATTCCCCTGAAGAAAGTGACAGGAAGTCACTGAAACGTCGGGAGTTAAATAAACTATAGGTTGATGTGGCTGTGTTTTTCTCCATTCCCCTGAAGAGAGTGACAGGAAGTCACTGAAACGTCGGGAGTTAAACTATTGGTTGATGTGGCTGTGTTTTTCTCCATTCCCCTGAAGAGAGTGACAGGAAGTCACTGAAACGTCGGGAGTTAAACTATTGGTTGATGTGGCTGTGTTTTACTCCATTCCACTGAAGAGAGTGACAGAAAGTCACTGAAACGTCGGGAGTTGAACTATTGGTTGATGTGGCTGTGTTTTTCTCCATTCCCCTGAAGAGAGTGACAGGAAGTCACTGAAACGTCGGGAGTTAAATAAACTATTGGTTGATGTGGCTGTGTTTTTCTCCATTCCCCTGAAGAGAGTGACAGGAAGTCACTGAAACGTCGGGAGTTAAACTATTGGTTGATGTGGCTGTGTTTTTCTCCATTCCCCTGAAGAGAGTGACAGGAAGTCACTGAAACGTCGGGAGTTAAACTATTGGTTGATGTGGCTGTGTTTTTCTCCATTCCCCTGAAAAGAGTGACAGGAAGTCACTGAAACGTCGGGAGTTAAACTATTGGTTGATGTGGCTGTGTTTTTCTCCATTCCACTGAAGAGAGTGACAGGAAGTCACTGAAACGTCGGGAGTTAAATAAACTATTGGTTGATGTGGCTATGTTTTTTCTGAATCAACTTCTAACCAACAAATGTTATTCGGAATTTACTGGAATAATTAAACTTGGGTCGCCGTGAACACCCGAAGCTTGCCATATGGCCACGGAGGAAAGTTTTAATAATAAAAATTCACCTTTTACTCAAAAATATTCAAAATGTTTTCTCCCATCAGTGCATTGCAGTTATAGTTTACTAACCAACGAAACAAGAAGGATAGCGTTTTTTTTTTAAACTTGTTTGAAGATTTTACAGTTTTTAAATTCTTTTATGACAAACCTCTGTTCTTTCACGACCAGATATAAATCTGAACTGCCTGAAGAAAAATATAATTTGGGAATAATTACGTAGAAGTCATTTGTGTAGGTGAATAATTATTGTTTTTTTAAATAACTCTTAATCCCTAGTATCGAATTAAGGTGAGAATATAGATAATATATTTTCACCCTGTCTCTCTCACCAAGTATTGTTTTTGCTTTTAAAAACTCCAGAACGGGATGGCTATATGCAGACGCTAGTCACCATGATGAAGCAACAAATATTGACCTTGCCATTTCTGGCACCGTGAATAGACAGAAGAAGACACTGGGTGATTGTCATTTTATCTGGTATCAATTCACAAGAACCCAGTTCTCGATTGAAGAATGTGGCTAACTGGACCATTTTATGTGCACGATTCTTTTTTCGATCACTAAAGGATGTCTCCAACTGTTTAAACCTTTTAAGCCATTCATAATCTGTCGTTCTTTAATTACATATTAGCCGAATGCTTTTTGAAGAATCATAAAACTTTGCTTAGTTTCCTTATTTTAAATAAACTTTCAAACCTATTGCCAGATGCGCTTATAGGTTCTTTTATTAATTTTATTGGAAAACGTTTCAAATTTAGTTAGTTAAAGGCAGTATATATTTCCGAGTACATTTTTACCAAATATTTTATAGCGTCGATTAGCGTTCTTCCCTTTCTTATGAAAAAAATGATAAATTAAAGTGTATTCTTCAGAAATATCTGCATTAGTTTTCTAACAAAAGTGCCTCGTTTGTTTGTACAGTTAAACCTGTCTATAGCGCCCCCTTTTGGGGACTCACCAAAATAGGATGCTATAGAGAGGAGGGATGCTATAGACAGGTCACTTTTAATGTAAATCGCATCGTACTACGTATTTAAAATCGGGCGCTATAGAGAGGAAGGCGCTATTTAGAGGGGCGCTATAGACAGGTTTAACTATAATTCCATGAAAATATAATAAGGCATAAGCATTATTTATTGAGAGCGTGTTTCTCGTTGATATATTTAATATTTTGGTTGAGCTCTGTGTTAAGTGATCTTGAAATGCTACATTTAGTATACTTTAGTATTAACTGCCGAACTCGAAGCGACTACATCCTACAGGAACTTCAATAACTGTTAAAACACCCAACTCACTCCGGACCATATATAACCGGCCATCCTTGCAGCCCTCTATATGGCAGACATCAATCCAGAAGAGGACATTCATACGAACAAGGCACCTCAGTTGGGCGGTATTGTGATCAGGGTGCATGGACCGATCTGATCCATAGATAAGACACTACCACCACTCGAAGCCTATTGTTGCGTGTTGGTCATTTAACGCATTGTGAATCAACAATTGGGCAAAAGTTCTCAACTACCCGGTAGTTAAATCTATACCGACTACTGTAGATCTCCTTTGCTCAGACAGTGTCGTCATCGGGGAAAGGCAAGAGGAGGGGAGACAGTCAGAAGGATTCATCAGAAGACTGCCCCATCAATATCGTGAGACTGTTCACACACACACACAATATATAAGACATCAATCAATGAGTAGTTGACACAAATAAACTTCAGTAATATAAAACTGGTAAACTTTTTAGAAATCTCAGTTGACTTAGATACCAGTAAAATACTATCTATAAAAAATAATACACGAGCAGGAAAGAGATTAAGTCTTTCAGAAGTCGGTGGACGAGTGGTTAAAACCCTCAATTCCCGACAACCATGAACCGAGATCGGATCCCGCAATGTACACTTATTTTCTGTGAAGAACCTGTTTATATTTCTCATGTAAATAACATAAGCTATGTTTCTAAGTTGAGAGGTACCTAATAAAGTTATTTTGGAACGGGAGGGGGGCTTAAGTCTTTCAGAGCGCCATCTGTATGCAAAATGTCGAAGTGCTTATTCCACTTGCGCCACTCCTTGTGACAAGATATGCCAAGCTAAAGATTCAGGATTTAGATCGTAGATGGAATTCTTCTGTTCTTTGTGTGGAGCGTACAAAAACGAGAGTTCAAGTGTTGCTCTTCGTGGACTCAAAACCCCGCCGCGGCAGGTCCCGAGGGACTTACGCCACACTCGGCACTGTCTGGTCCGAATCTGGAGCGGGGGTTACGTCACAGCAGTCCCGCGGTGCCTCAACTACAGAGTTCTTTCCCTCTTCGGCTGGAAATAACATTTGAACTGTGTCCCGTGGAACAATAAAGCCTTAGTATAACGTTATAGTGTAACGTGGAAATTTAGGATAGACAAACTTCAGAATGACACGTCTATTTATTTTATATATAGACACAATAAAAAAAATCATAAAAATACAAGAGAAGCGATGAGAGAAAATTTACAGAGTAATAAAATATAAATATCAAAATTGATAATCTGATAATAAAAACCTGGATAATTAGCTACAATATATTAAGATATTTACAATGTACAATCTTATGTTTAGTTGGATGGAAATGTTGCAGTGGTGACGCGAGAGTGCGAAAACGTGTTCATACGTATCGGCGACCAGACCTACGCCCCGCAGCTCCTTAGCCCCTGCCCGCAAAACAACCCGCAGAGTACCAATGACACTAATCATGGCTTCAACGAGACTGCGACCATGGATTTCTTCAAGTTGTATGTCATGCACATGGAGATGCTTCTGATAGACATACAGGTGGGTGAAGTATTGTCACATACTCAAGTCACACTTTGTCACATACTCAAGTCACACTCTGTCACATACTCAAGTCACACATTGTCACATACTCAAGTCACACTTTGTCACATACTCAAGTCACACTTTGTAACATACTCAAGTCACACTTTGTCACATGCTCAAGTCACACTCTGTCACATACT
The DNA here is from genome assembly GCA_030710605.1 of Cordylochernes scorpioides. Taxonomy (NCBI): domain Eukaryota; kingdom Metazoa; phylum Arthropoda; class Arachnida; order Pseudoscorpiones; family Chernetidae; genus Cordylochernes; species Cordylochernes scorpioides. Next base: position 69,946,281 of record CP092878.1, read on the forward strand.
CAAGTCACACTCTGTCACATACTCAAGTCACACTCTGTCACATACTCAAGTCACACTCTGTCACATACTCAAGTTACACTTTGTCACATACTCAAGTCACACTCTGTCACATACTCAAGTCACACTTTGTCACATACTCAAGTCACACTTTGTCACATACTCAAGTTACACTCTGCCACATACTCAAGTCACACTTTGTCACATAATCAAGTCACACTTTGTCACATACTCAAGTCACACTCTGTCACATACTCAAGCCACACTTTGTCACATAATCAAGTCACACCTTTGTCACATACTCAAGTCACACTCTGTCACATACTCAAGCCACACTTTGTTCCATACTCAAGCCACACTTTGTCACATACTTTAGATGGCAGAGCGCCATCTAGTGTAACATAAACTAAACGTTTATTTAACTTGTTCCGTGATATTTGGTCATCCCAATTTCTTGATAAATCAAGAAAAGTCAACCACGGACTGTATGTGAAAAATATATATGTATATCTAAAATATGGGGCGCGCGCCTCTCTTGCCAAATTAAACGTCAAAACAATTATTTCCATCTATATTTTGGCCATAGATTTGGCCCAGCTAATTTTCCAACTAAACACCTCTTTGACAGGATGGTGAAAATAATTATTTAAATACGCTATATTTTATTATATTATTAATATGACATCAGATAGGTGTAGATTCGAGAGTAGAAATTTGAATTTTAAATCCGACTGACGATTTGATGAGATATTGGCTATCTTGTCCGCTGTTTTGGCTAAGTTACATTTGTCTGATTAGCACTGTCCTCTTATCTTTTATTATTATTAAGCCTATCTCTAATTTGTTATTTAAGTTCCAAGTAGCCTGATGTGGTTTACAGACACACATACATTCAGCTTTATTAAGACTACCGGTCTTATATAGATTCACTACAGGAAGGAAGCATAGATTGAGCTCCTATACTCCAGGTAGCGCAGAGCCGACGTATGTCTAGTGGCCACAGAATCCACCGTGCATAGGTTATCGTATCACTGAAAAGGCGAGTGTGGAATCAGCCGCATTTTAGTCTTCGCTTTCCTCATCCAAATAAACCACGAAATTCGGCCTATATATTAATCTCCTCCGAACGGTGACTGCGGTCTTGTAGAATTTATATAAACCAAAGACCTTGATCAAACATCATTGTATCCATCCAATTATATATTTGTTGACTATCAGATTGAGACAAGGATAAGTCGGATGTGGTTTACTAAGAATGCCTTTTCAAAATTCCGAAAAGATTTGATATCAATTCAATTTACTATTGATAAAGCTGGGTTGATATTATGTTGTCTAATTTCATATTTGAGTGGGAATTCAATCAGCCTAAGATGAAATCAGTTCTTATTAACTACAACAGCAAGAGAGAAGAGATGAGTCGGTGGACGAGTGGGTAAAACCCTCGATTCCCAACAGCCATGAACCGGGATCGAATCCCGTGTTGGACCTTTTGTTTTAATATGTGAATAATTCATATATTATCCATTGTTGCAAATATCATAATCTAGGTTGCTTTTTCTGAGTGGCCCCTAGTAAAGTTATTTTGGAACAAGAAGAACAAGAGAAAGATTTATGATTTGGTTATTAAATATGCCAAACTACTTAGCATATACAGTAGAACCTCCCTTTAGCGGACACCCCGCTAGCGGACACCTCTATACAAAGGGTAGTTTTCATTTGCAAAATTAAAATTTTTACTATTTAGTAGCTCTCCGGTAAAAGGACACCTCTCTCTAAAGGACACTTTGGCTCTGCAATTAGGTGTTGTTCTTTACAGGGAGGTTCAACTGTATATATTGAATACAACCTTTTACTTTGCATATTTTATGATATTTGTATATTCTCATTTCTCTCATTCTGGCACTTTTAACAGAGAATAACCATTATTCAATGATAACGTATGCATGTGAGATGTTTCATGTTCTAGGTCGTTCAAAATTAGTTTTCAGTTATACCAGGAGTTATCTACTAAATATTACTGTGGATGATTATGGTGTTAGAAACAGGCCCTCACTGCGTTTTCCGGGAGAATGCTATATATTTGACTGTTAAGTTTATGATAAATATGATTTTAAGGGGTAATTTTTACGCGGCTCCAGAGTACACAACGGCCACGTGCCTGAATAAGTCATCGTCGGCTGCAGTAATCTCCGGTCACGTCCGAAACGGACGGGACGTTGCGGTGAGCCGGGAAAGTCGCATGGGTTAGCCGGTAGCCACGCAATCCCATGGCGCTGGATAACGAGGGAAGAGATTTACACCAGTTTATTTCTGGAAATATCTTTAAAATCTACAAGAATGTTTGTTAAAAGAGATTGTTAACACCTATGCAATGGCGAATCGAATATGAGCATGCAATAGTTTAATGAACTGATAAATTAAAATTGGCTAAATCTCTCACTGCGATTGTTCACTAATGATGATTTAAGCCTTCCCAAACATTTTTCATCTTCAGTTTATTAATTGTAGAAATTCTTCCTATATTTATTAAGAAGTAATACAGTTTACTAATTTGATCTTAAAATTATAGTTTTGCAAACAGTCAAATTTTGAAATTTATACAGCCACTAATATTGCTTTTATATAACTTATGAAAGCAAGCAAGATCATCAGCCTAGGATAAAGATAAGGAGCTTACTTCTTTCTACCTCTATGTCAAATTCACTCAGACGTTCAGACAATTTCCTGAGAGACCAACTAACACAAATGGATCCTCCTGGGACATTGTGAAGTATTCGTTTATGGAAGATTTATTTAGAATCTGAGAAAATTTATTACAATTCTGTAATGGCAAACGCACATGAATCTAGAAACAGTAAAGGGTGGAAATACAAAGCAATAATGTACAATTAGGTGCAGTCAAAGAAGTTCCCCTTAACGACAAAGAGTCCTCCTCAAGACAATCAGGGTCTTTCTTAACTCCCTTCAACTCAAGGCTCAGAAAAACTTGTAGATGGATATCTTGGTTATCGCGAGAGCCCTTGCCTAAGTACTGCAGGTCGAGTGGCCGAAGAAAGATGTTGAATTGACCGAATGACGTGGACATTTGATAAGATCCGGACATGTTATTTCTTATTTTACCGAAGTTGTCGTTCAGGGCGGTCACGGTGGTGTTTTATTGGAAGCTTTGAAAGCAGTTTTCTGCTTCACAAAGGCTCATATGACTGACTTTAACTTCAACTAATTGACCAAATAAGATGATCTTGTAGTCCTAAAAAGGCCCATATTTTAGGTATTTGCCTCCCAAGTAAACTTTAGAGGATACATTATGTTAAATTCTGGAATCCTGATAGTAAATATCAACTAAGTTAATGACAAATTCAATTCAAATTTTGAAATATAGAAATGATTAGAACACTCTTAATCAAAATATAATAATAAATATATGGAATTGTGAAATTGAGATGTACAGTTGATGGTTGTCTTTAAATCTATTCAATCGAAGTAACCGCATAGGTTCCTAAAATTCCCGCTTTAGTGCGTATGGATCCTAAATTTAATCATAAATGTTAAGTCGCGTTAAAGTGAAGTTTTCTGTTCCACTGTCAGGGTTGGGTGTAGTAGCCGGTGGGAGAGACACGGGCGGGGATTATCTGCCCAGACTGACAGGAATCTCCCGCGCTGATTGTACCAGCCGCTGTCTGCCGTCTGGCTGCTCAACGGCTAACTTGGTCATGTTATCTGGCCCGCTGGACCCTGAACCCTCTCGGGGACCGTTCTCTGCTGTCTGCTTGGTTGACAGCTTACTTGGCCGTGTTCTCAGGTCCCTCTCAGGGACCGTTCTTTAGTGTCTGGCTGTTTCAACGGCTAACTTGGTCATGTTATCTGGCCCGCGGACCCTGGACCCTCTCAGGGACCGTTCTTTACTGTCTGACTGTTCAACGGCTAACTTGGTCATGTTATCTGGACCCTGGACACTCAAGGGATCGTTTTCTGCCGCCCGGCTGGTAAACGGCTTACTTGGTCGTGTTATCTGAACTCTAGACCTTCTAGGAGACCGTACTTTGCTGCCTTCCGTCTGGAAACTCCAGGCTTGGTTGCCTACCTATTAAATTGACCACTAGACCATTCTATTAGTTACTTTACTGTTAAATTAGTTACTCAGCTATTGAATTAGGTACTGGGCTTTTTGATATATTCTGGATATAACGTCTAGGTTTCAGTCAATTTTCTCCTTCTAAACGGAAATTAGCCGATTTTTTTTTTCTACTATTTATTAAACTTACTTTTTAGGTCACTTACTTTTCTCTGAAAAAAATTGTACGGAGAATAGCATTATAGGAAGGCAAAACTAAGATTATTTTAGCCAAGGACATCAGATATCTGGGGGCTCTTGAGATGCGTTGTACGTTTGCTGAAAATGACATGGTCGGCATATGGCATTGGTTTGATAGCACTTGGGGTCTGTACATGGTCTGCACATGTCACAAATGACGAGATGTTATATCACTAGTGGGCGGAACAATTTAAAATGATAAGAAAACGTAAACTTAATTGGATAGGCCGTGTGATAAGATATGATAGAGATACTCAGTTGATTGATTGAAGGACGTATTGAAGGCACCAGATGAAGAGTACGTATTACATTTGTGAAACCAGTTGAAAAGTGAAACTAAGATAACATCTTACCAAAATTTGAAATCTGGCTATGGATTGATCTACTTAGACAATTGACAATTGAAATAATTTTATTGACATCTTGTCAATGCATGCAAAGTGCACAGTCTGCACAATTTTAAAAATATAATATATATATGCATGATACTATGCACAATGAATATGGCGCCTCTGCCAACGCTTCAGAGTTTGATGGAAGATCGCTAGCGGGTCTCCAGCAACACCACGTATTTCGTGATCTACGAAGAATACGTAGATCGCGTGCTTCGCTGCTGAGGAGATGGTGATGGTGTGGTCTCCGAGACCAATCCTCTTAGAGAAGTCTGATAGAGGAAGCACCCCAGTCTTAAGACTGATTCACCTGAAATAACGACACACAAACAATTGCAGTCAAGCAAGCAAATCTGTTCGCACCTAATCAAAGAGCTCATTAGCAGCAGTGATAAGAAAAGATAAGTGAAGGAGGAAGAACTTAAAAAACCTTATCAGCTCGATGATCGCAGAGTGTTAACGACCCCAAATCTTATCTTCAGGAAACAATACTTTGTTTACATTCTCTCGTCACCGCTCCTACTTTCTTTTTTCTTTTCTTCAGTCTTTCTCTTGTCTATCGTATAGACTTGTAGTGGTAGTGGAAACTTTGCCGTTTATTTACCTTGTTGTTCCTCGAATAACCTCTAATCGTAGGTAAGTGAAGTGTCTACCATTTTATGTTCCTTTCTATCTTCCCACAGCCAATATATTCACTCAAACTATCCCGTTCAGACCATCAGTTTGAAAACTGATGCCAATTTAGCATACGATGTAAATACCAATTGCATTCACTTTTAACTAACAACAGTATTTAATCTTTTAAACTATCTAGTCCCAAATATTAGCATCTTCTCTTCTTCTTCTTTCTTATCTCCACTCAATCATATTAGGGTATCGAGCTTGCAAAACTTGAGACTTTTGATGGTGTCTGCTGGTGATGAGTAGAGCTCATCAATGAATGAGTCAATACAGTCAATAATGTGCTTGGGGTTGCAGGTTGACACAAAGGTTGTGGCAGGCCCAAAAATACCTTAAATGAGGACAGAATAAGTAAAATGTTCCATTTCTCAGCATAAATAGTAATTCACTCGTTTTTCTAAAATAAATTATCGTCTTTCCTAATTTTTTTTTTTTTTTAATATCTGGCAAGATTTTTGTATCTTATAGGAGGGAATATCATATTACCATCTATATACAGGCGTCTGTCTATTTACTTTAAGTTTTTATTATTGTCTCCAAAGAAAGATACTCTCAAACAAATGCTACAGGTTTCTCTGAAGATGAGTTTCTTTAATCTGTAATAAACGTAATCTCGAGCTTTCGGGCATCTATGATCTTCTACAGGAGTACATAATAGCATATAAACGCCGTTATTTATTGTATGTAATTATGTCCTCCTGTAGACAATTGACAATTAAAATAATTTTATTGACATCTTGTCAATACATGCAAAGTCTGCACTATTTTAATAGATCTGTTCGGGGCGAACAGACTCATCAAAATATTGACATTTATAATAAATAGTATTGATCCAAATTAAAGAATTTTAATTTATAATTAAATATTTTGATTATTTTTATTTATTAATCGTTAAATATTTAATTAGGTTCTTTTTAAAATGTAAATATGTATGTAAATAGGTCACTTAGGTTCGATCGAATTTATGCAAATGTTGTATTGTTTGTGTAAAATTCTATTAAGGTGCGCAAAACATTTCATGAATAATGCTCATTTTGAAAGTCTCTAGACATCGTTTATATGTTATGATGCATTAGCGCTCCATCTGTTATTAAAATTCGAAACTATTACAGACGCGTATGATTCTTTTAAAAATTAAACAATTCCTACTGCCCTTACTGCAATGGAAAATTAATGGGAGGGCCTGGCTCATCAGTGGTGATTAAATTTAGTGGTATACTAAACTGACGAAAACCGCTGGGAGAGTTCGCCATTGATGAACCAGGTCCATCCATTAATTTTTCCATTGCAGTAAGGGCAGTATAAATTGTTTAATTCTTAAAAGAATCATACGCGTCTATAATAGTATCTAATTTTCATACCTTTTATGTATTTAATGTATAATAATTATACTTCAATCATTAAAATTCGAAATTATTATAGACGCGTATGATTCTTTTTAAAAATAAACAATTTCTATTGCCCTTTCTACAATGGAAAAATTAAGGGCAGTAGAAATAGTTTATTTTTAAAAAGAATCATACGCGTCTATAATAGTTTCGAATTTTGATAACAGATGGCGCGGTAATGCATCACTTCAATTATTATCTATAAAAATAAACGTTACCTTTCACGCTAAATAGACGTCGGAACTAGATGTCATCTATTGATTGTCTCCGCAAACTAGCGATCACGAGTCGTTGACAAGGTCACAACACCAGCTTTGGTACACTGAGAAGCCTTAACCTAGAGATTACCTTCAAACATTATCATTTATTAAGTCATTTTGGTTAAGAATTCCAAAACCGAACTTGTGTATCCCCTTTATTTATATGTATAATAGCCTTTTTACCTTGTATATGAAACACAATATGTCACTATGGATAATAAACTTATTAAACATGAATATTAAAAAAATAGTTATGTTTCAGAAGTTAATCTCCTTCTGCAATCAAATGCCCATGGAAGCTAATTACTCTTCGATAGACTTTGAGGTGAGTAGGCATCCTTCCTCTCAATTCTCTCCCTAACAACCTGGTTAGCTTGTGTAAGATATTCTTGGCCTATTTCACTCATGGATTGAACTTATGAAAGTTTTCTATTTTGGTATCGCTAGTCTTCTTTATTTATTTATTTTTTTCCTAAGGATAGAGAGACAATTTTATTCCCACTTTTCTCATATGACTAAAATAAAGGTCACTGTATATCAAATATCTTTCAGAGTTATTGTCTGAATTCTCGATATACACGCTGAAAGGTACACCTTCCTTAAGGTTTGTCCATGAGTCATTGTCGCGTAGAATAAACCAATAACTTTTTGATTCAGGGTAAATTGTTTTATAAATATTTAAATTGCCATATATATATATAAGCAGTAAAAAAATTAATTAAGATGAGATTCTTGGTTGATACTATAGAACACCGACAGACCCATCACCGAGCCAAATTACAAGATTGTTACTATAGAACACCGACAGACCCATCACCGAGCCAAATTACAAGATTGTTACTATAGAACACCGACAGACCCATCACCGAGCCAAATTACAAGATTGTTACTATAGAACACCGACAGGCCCATCACCGAGCCAAATTACAAGATTGTTACTATAGAACACCGACAGACCCATCACCGAGCCAAATTACAAGATTGTTACTATAGAACACCGACAGACCCATCACCGAGCCAAATTACAAGATTGTTACTATAGAACACCGACAGACCCATCACCGAGCCAAATTACAAGATTGATACTATAGAACACCGACAGACCCATCACCGAGCCAAATTACAAGATTGTTACTATAGAACACCGACAGACCCATCACCGAGCCAAATTACAAGATTGTTACTATAGAACACCGACAGACCATCACCGAGCCAAATTACAAGATTGTTACTATAGAACACCGACAGACCCATCACCGAGCCAAATTACAAGATTGTTACTATAGAACACCGACAGACCCATCACCGAGCCAAATTACAAGATTGTTACTATAGAACACCGACAGACCCATCACCGAGCCAAATTACAAGATTGTTACTATAGAACACCGACAGACCCATCACCGAGCCAAATTACAAGATTGTTACTATAGAACACCGACAGACCCATCACCGAGCCAAATTACAAGATTGTTACTCTAGAACACCGACAGACCCATCACCGAGCCAAATTACAAGATTGTTACTATAGAACACCGACAGACCCATCACCGAGCCAAATTACAAGATTGTTACTATAAAACGCAGCTATTTATCTGCCGCCATGATAAGTGTGTTGACCTGGTGGACTTGACCCGAGAGATATGTAGCTAGGGGGTATGTGAATATAAGCAGCCATGTCAACACATCTTCCTCTCTTGTACATCTATTCTTCATTTGTTCTTAAACGTGTAAATAATCGATCGAGCCATATTTTACCAAGCCTAAAACTACAAATGTCGCTTCACGTAAAAATAGACGTCAAAGCTAGACGCCATCTATTGACCGTCTCCGCAAACTAGCGGCCTAGGGTCGGTGACAAAGCCACACACCAGCTTTGGTAAACTGAAAAGCTTCCACCTAGAGACCATGGTTTCAGGCAAATGGCCCTCGTCAGCCTAGGGCGGACTTTTTTCAATGATATCCACACGTGATCTAATGGAATCTTGACAATCTGAAAAATAGGTGTTTAGCTGGCTAAGTGTCTTGGCTAAATCTATGACTAAAATATATATTTGTCTTTTTAGATCAATATCATCCCGGAAAATAATATGTCCATTTATCAAGCCTGTTATGCACAACATTTACTTATTATGATCATAGATAGAGGTTCCTTTTAATTGTACGGAAAACTTTTAATTGCTGAATAAGTTTTGAGATAAATTTAATATACCTAGGTTATCTATATCATAATATGCGTGCAATATTTCAATTTTTAACATGCATTGGAGAGCAATGGACTTCAGGAATTGATTTAACCATGGGGATAATCACCACCACCACCATAAGCTGCAAAGATGACATCTCTGCTATTCAAAAATGTATTTTTCTTAACTTGCATCATGCAGCTTTTCAAGCCTTTCTGCAGAATTTACACGAAGAAGTGAAGGAATTTTTCACAATGCCAGTTTTGGAAATTTCAGACAAAGGCCAAACTGTATCATAGGGTGAATTTGATAAAATTGATGTTTAACTGATTCCTTCATTTCTCCTGTATATTCTGCACTAAGGTGATGAACATTGGGTTTTGATGCATTTATATATGGATTCTATTAAGCATTTTTAAAAACCTATTTATTTTTATAACGAAGATTCCTGTATATACTAATACTCTACGTTTTATATAAGCGTTTTATATGATATATAATTTGATATAATTATCGTAATTTTTTTGCATGGCTACTATAATAGCAGTTATACTCATGGCCAAAATTTAAAGAAGTGGAAGGTCTTCGATGTCGTTTGTTTTATTTTTTAAGGAGACAGAGGAATATTTGTTCACACTTGGTTATCTCGCGTGTCTTTAATAAAGGTCAGTGTAATATCTTTCTGAGGTAATATCTGAATCCTGATATACATGCTAAAAGGTACAACTTCCTTAAGTTTTGTCCACGAGTGTATTCACACTTGGTTATCTCGTGTGTCTTCAATAAAGGTCACTGTAATATCTTTCAGAGTTATTGTCTGAATCCCGCTGAAAGGTACAACTTCCTTAAGGTTTGTCCATGAGTGTATTGTTGGGTGAATTAAAATTATTGCTCTCTTTTAAAATAAAGATCACCTTTATTGAAGGTAAAAACACTAAAGAATGAACATAAATTTATAAATATATCTAAGAAAGCCTTTCTAGTAAAAATCACTTATCTCTCTAACAATAACATTTATATAAATTACCTCACACATCTCAGAAATCCATATTAGTTTAAATACATGCCTAACCCCACAGATTATCAAATCATAGATTATTCTAGTTAATAAATAAAAATTATTATTTGTTGTTGTTGTCGTATCAATGAAGAGCCTCAGATGTTCCCAATGCATCTCTATCATACTTTTTCATTCACGCTTTATCTAATCTTCTTATCTAATCAACACCTGTCTTTCTTTTATCTTCCATGGCCTGGGGAATCTAACCTTTTTGAAAAACCTTGGTTGCGTGCAGCACCTTAATACTTTGATTTAGTGCATTGCGGTTTGTCTGATTGCTACCTTATTTTTGGGCTCAAAAATCTTACACTTTGGTTAGTAGCCCGTAAAACCATGTTCTCTCTCTATCACAGCAGTCGCAATGTCAAAAAAAAAAACATTAATATTTGAATGATAACATGTATTTCTTGTTATCCCAAAGTGCCAATATATTGAAGAAGGAATCAAAGTTTTCGGCGAGGAGTTTCTTTCATTTGTGCGGCATAATCTTGGAAGCTTCCGGACTATGACGTCCTTCAACAGGTTACTATTGCCTGTTGAATGACGTCATAGTCTGAAAATTTGATTCCTTCTTCAAGATGGCGATTCCTTCTCTTGTAATTTGTTCCAATAAATGTTTATAAAGTTATTCCCTCATATCGACGTTGTGTGTCCAGAACATGACTTTGACCGAGTCGATCATCTATTTCTACAAGGAGCTGTTAATCCGACTGGCCAACCTCAATCAGATGATGCTCTTACCGAAGGATCGGGAATGTCGTTTCTCTGCAAACATCCCACTAGAAATTCTGCTCGGAAACATTCGACATTTAGTCAATTATTTGCAGCATTTTATTTGTACTTTCGGACAATATGGAGAAAAATTCCAGGTTGATCTATCAGATATCGCCCATACGGTCATCAATGGCACATTAATTAGGCACAACTGTTGTTCCAGTTTCATTATGAGTTCGTGTGCCATTACTAAAACGACAAGTAACTTCTTCAGGCATTTCGACGCCTTCCTGGAATACAGAAAGAACCATGTCGCCTGAAATCTTTCCTTTCCATTACTATTTATTTATTTCCTCTCGCCCCGCTGTACATATGTAAACCTGGTCATTGGTCATTGTTATTTATTAGAGCTCATCCTCTCTCATCCATTCTACATCGTTCATTGATTAATAAAATAATTATATGTTTTTGAAGCGTCTTTCACTTCAATGATAAACATTGATCTACAAACAACACCCAAGTAGATTATAACATGGTACACCTTCAAACGAAAAAAAAAAACGGAAAAAAACTTAACGAGGAGTTCATTTTTATTGGATCTTCTAACTGGCAAACTTTCGAGCAAGCCATTCCATGGGCCTCTAAACACATTCTGGTTTTACTTATAGTCACTAACACTCACCCCAGTTCTGAGTTTCAATACAAATGTTTTAGCTTTTATTATTATTTAATTAATTAATTAATATATGTATATTGTGTGTTGTATATAACAACAAAAAGCCTTTATTTAGGGTCACTGACCCTATACAGGATTCACCAGAGGTATGCATAAGAACAAAGCAGTGAGACAAAGGAAATAACGATATAGACAGAAGAAAAAAAAGAGAAAGAGGGAAGCAAGAAAAACAACACAAAAAGAGTAGCAGTAAGAAAGTGAGGAGTGAGTGTCACTTGGCCTTCTTCTGAGATATGGACTTGTGGAAACCATAAAACGCCGGAGCAATATACTTATTCTGGGTCATATTGTCAATTATTGATGGAAGTGAAGCACAGAGTTGCCCAGTTTTGAGCATAAGGGTTCTTCTTTCAGAGCAGAGCAATCAAAAATATAGTGAGTGATTTCATTTTTTAGTTTTGAATTACAGAAGGTACAAATCGGGTCCTCACCGCAGAGCATCTTGGTGTGGTTTTCTCTAAAAAAACTTGAAAGTATTCTAACTTGTGCGAGTAGTCTTACAACCGGGAAAGGAAATCCCCTAAAAGATATGTGAATGTCTTTGTAGTGAGCGTAGAGCTTAGATTTATCCATTCTTGTAAGGTCGTTTTGTATAGATTGGTCTGCCGCTGTTTTTAAGAACCCTGTAATCGCGCTCCTCAGCGTTTCAGGATCATCACAGGAAACAAGTGCAGGGGATCCATTATTGTTAAGCAGATTGGTGAGCCTTTTAATGAAACCGATGGGTGTGCCCGAAGCATTAGACAGTTCCCGTGTTCTATTAAAACATATACGCGGCAATCTGTCACTGCTCATATTCAACACCCGCAGCCAATACTTCAGGGTTAATTTTAAAGCTGTTACACTCAATGAGATACGACCGGTTTCTAATCTGATTATGTAGCCTGGAGTGTATCTGGGCAGATTCAGGAACCTACGGATAAATATGTCTTGTATACTGTCCAGTAAGTCTTTATGCTCTGTTGCCCACAATGGAGCGGCATACATCAGGACAGCTCTCACTATTGTATCAAAGAGTTTGATTGATAAATTTATTGACTTTGCTTTTGATTTTATTAATATTGGGTGTGTGGCATTAATTGCTGTAAGTGCTTTTCCTTTAAAGTAATTTGCCGGGTGAGTAGTTGTTATTGTTGGTGTCAGAGGGAGAATCCCAAGTATGTATATCTTGAAGTTATTGTTATGGGTTTATCATTCCAGAACCATCTATCCTTATTTGAGGGTTTACCTCCATTACGGAACACCATAATCTTTGACTTGGACTCATCTAGTGTCATTAAGTTCTCATCGAGATATTCTTTCAGTATTTTGATCTTCTTTTGGAGGTTCATCCTGGACTCACCTATAATTGCCATGTCGTCGGCGTACAGCAATAAATGGATATCTCCAAATTCCGGCATATTTACACTCGGCAGGTCTGAATTATTAAAAATTTCGATTAAGTCCCTGATAAATAATATAAAGAGCAGTGGGGAAAGTGGTTCTCCCTGGAGGACTCCCGAGTTTATCTTAATACTTTCCGTAAATGACCCCTTCCATCTGATAGCTATAGTTGCTTGTTCGTAGTAATTTCTGAACGTACTTATGAATTGGTAACTTATGCCTAGGTTGTATAGTTTTTTCCAAAGTATTGAGTGAGGTACAGTATCAAATGCCTTCCTTAGATCGACAAAAAAGACATATAGTTTTCACCTCTTTTTTCTTAATGATAGTTGAATTAAAGTAGTTAGTATAAATATGTGGTCAATACATGATCTTCCTTTTCTAAATCCCGCTTGGTTTTCCGGTATAACCCTTCTTCCCTCGACCCATTCCTCCAGTCTTGATCTTAGGATTGAAGTGAAAAGCTTTGATGCATTGCTAATCAGTGCAATACCTCGGTAGTTGGAGGGGCTGTTCTTATAACCATTTTTAAAGATTGGGTGTATAGTGGAATTAGTCCAAATTGCTGGGTATTTTCCAGTCGTCATAACACTATTGTAGAGTTGTTTCAACAGCAGTATGTACGAATCAGGGAGTATTTTTAATACTTCATTGGGGATGCCATCGGGCCCGCATGCCTTGTTACTCTTTGAACCAGCTATCTCCTTGTATATGTCTGCATTGGTTATCTCTGAGTCCAATATAGGATCGTTCTGAGAAATCACATTATGTAAATTAAAAATTCTCACATTTTTCTCTGTAGTCATTAGTTCGCGGTAAAAGTTCAGCCAGTCCTGTATAGCTATTTCTCCTTGGATTATATATGTGCTTTTGTAGAGGGCAATAGTTTTCCAGAAGGTCTTTGAGTCTTTAGCATTTCTGAGTATTTCCTGTTTTTCATTATCAAAGCCTTTCCTTTTTAGATCCAATAAAGCGAGATATTTATTTCTGGAAGAAGCATAACATTCCCTGTCTTCCAATCTATTTGTTTTACGATATTTCTTCAGACTTTCTTTTGCCAGTTTTTTCATATCATAGTAGTCCTTATCGAACCACGGCTTAGATTTCTTGGGGCCGCCCTTGATTGAGTACGTTATTTTTGCAGATGACATTGCTTCCAAAATTCGCCGATTGAAGGTATATACAAGGTCATCGGAGGCTGTTATGTATTTTTCCCGCAATTCTTCCAGTTTCATTTTAAACATTGCGAGTCCCTCGGCTGACCATCTATATCTCGTAATATTATAATCTCCCCGTTTGGTTTTTTTCTCATTGAAGTTTTGGCCTTTTATCGTTAAAACCAAAGGGTGGTGGTCAGAGTACAGTTGGTCATCGACTTTTAAGTCCAGTAAAATTTGTAGTGAACCCTGTGAGAGTATGCAATAGTCAATAGTCGAAGAGCCTCTTTCAGATATGTATGTAAAATATTGTTGTATATATATTTTACCAACAATAAATGGTCACGGGCTTTAGCATATGCTTTTACGGGATACACTTTGGTTAGTAGCCGGAAAACCATATTCTCTCTCTGGTCACGGGCCAGCATTCCTGAGACATAGGATGCAAACAGCTATCCTGCTTGGACTGACCCACCTCAATCCTACATCTATGGCCAGCCTCAATCTCAGCAAGGAAATTTCTGGTCAACTGGTTCAACTCAGCAATCAAAACAGGACGCGAGTAAAGGCGTTCACCATATTCCATACTCCATAGGCCGGGAACAGACAAATTTCCTAATTGCCTTTCAAATTTTTAAATTCAATTTTAATATGCTTCGAGATCACATAGAAATATGAATTTTTAACACCCGCTCAGGCCAATTAATAATGCAAATGTACAAATTTTCAGACTTCTGGGTGGTCAGATTGGCCGGGAATAAACCAATTTCTATATATATATATATTTAAATTTTTTGTGTTAGACGATGTCCGAAACTGTTGGGAGTTGCAAATTGATTTTTTCAGCGATTGTTCAAGGCCTCAAACGAGTTATAGATTCGAATTTTCAAGTTCTTATCTAAAACAATTCTTGGGAGAATTATAAGCATGTAATTAATAAATTTAAAATACAATTTAAAACAATCTTTTTTATAAATGCACTGAAAAAGAGAAATAAAATATTTTATCTTCTGTCATTGATCAATTAGATGTATCTGAATGAAAATAAAAGCGGCGGGGAACGATCATTATGAATTTCGAACCTAATGTAATTCAATATGTAGCAACTGATTAGCGATAAGTGTTTGCTATATTTTTACCCCTTCTCTAAATATGATGGTCCCCCACCGCTTTTATTTTCACTCCGATACATCTAATTGCTCAATGGAAGAAGATAAAATATTTGATTTTTTCTTTTTAATGCATTTAAATAAAAGCTTTTTTAGATGTATTATTATATATTGATTATTTAGTTAGCTTTTAGTCATGAATTTACAAAACTTAGAATCAAAATTTAAAATATATACTTAATCTCTCACCAAAATATTTGAATATGCATATCAATATTTACACATATTATCAACATATATAGTCACGACCGTCATGGGCGGGCGGGCGGGCGGGCCGGCCGGTTCTGTCACGGATGCGCGCGCATCATCATTATGATCATTATCATTATCCAAATAATTTGGATTATAGATTAGAAGGTAATAAGACCAAATCTACTGATAAGGTACAATTTGGAATATAGATTAGAAGCAGAAGGTAATAAGACCAAATCTAATGATAAGGTGCAATTTGGATTATCAACATATATAGTCACGACCGTCTTTCCTCAATTCCTCATCGCTGTCACGGATGCGCGCGCATCATCATTAGTATAATATAAAAAGCCAACAATGAAGAATGAATGTAAGATAAAAAGCCAACAATGAAGAGTAAATATAATATAAAAAGCCAACAATGAAGAGTGAATGTAAGATAAAAAGCCAACAATGAAGAGTAAATGTAATATAAAAAGCCAACAGAGTGAATGTAAGATAAAAAGCCAACAATGAATAGTAAATGTAATATAAAAAGCCAACAATGAAGAATGAATGTAAGATAAAAAGCCAACAATGAAGAGTAAATATAATATAAAAAGCCAACAATGAAGAGTGAATGTAAGATAAAAAGCCAACAATGAAGAGTAAATATAATAAAAAAGCCAACAATGAAGAGTAAATCTCTATATATATAAAAATGAATGTTTGTATGTTTGTCTGTTTGTATGTTTGTTTGTATGTCCGGTATAAAATTCGCAGTAGTTCACTAATTCAAACCAAAATGTCCATACATAGGTAAAAAAATACGGGGAAGACGATAGGCTATTTTAAAAAATATATAAATCAATTATTAAAACTATATATTTTTAGTCAGAAAATGATGATGACGATATTGCTGTATCATGTTTGATTATCATATACAAAATTATATCGGGAAAAATTCCAAAAAGCAGAGACCACGGGTGAAACCAGTTCATTATTTTGTACGCAGGAACAAAATTCTAACAGAAAAACATTCATTCGAGCAGAAAACAAAAGCCAGATCATCTTTCTATAAAAATATCGCTTCTCAGACACAAAGTTTGCAGCGGGACGTTTCACAAGTGTGACATCCACGGCGCCAATTTATAATTGTAACGAATAGTATTTGAATAAAAACATTTAATCGGGTAAAACCCGGGCGTTGCCCGGGTCATTCGTCATTAATATATAGTCACGACCGTCTTTCCTCAATTCCTCATCGCTGTCACGGATGCGCGCGCATCATCATTATGATCATTATCTTCTATAGAAGCTTCTATCTTTATAATTATGTATATTTACAAAAAGTCAATTCGCTCGCGCCTCTAGCGGTGAAAATGAGGGGTAATACCAGCTGACCTAATGTACATGTAAAGTTTGGAGCGGGACGTTTCACAAGAGTGACATCCACGGTTCCAATTTATAATTGTAACAAATAGTATTTGAATAAAAACATTCAATCGGGTAAAACACGGGCGTTGCCCGGGTCATTCGTCTAGTTATTATCTAATTACAAAACCATTCAAAAACAGTTTATTATATATTTGAATATAACATATATAGAGAGAGATATTTATAACCCAGGAAGCGCAGAGCGCCAACTACCCGGGGAGTCCAGCTCACCAGTATAGACTAGTGTTGAGCGCTTTTACGCTCGTCATGTTTTGATTGCTGAGTTGAACCAGTTGACCAGAAATGTTCCATGCTGAGGTTGAGTTTGGGAGGCTGGCCAAATATCTAGGATTAAGGTGGGTCAGTCCAAGCAGGATATCTGTTTGCATCCTATGTCTTAGAAATGCTGGACAGCTGAAGAGAAGATGATCGACTGTCTGTGGCTCTTCCGAAGAGTGGGTGCAGATAGGGTCTGTTTCGGGATGTACACGTGTAATGTCTGCCAGTACATGGCCATGCCCCGTGAGGATGGTGGTGGGGGCCTCTCAATGGCGGATTTTCGGTAGAATTTGAGGAGATGGCTTGGAGTGGTATATATATGTGATATGATCCTGTCGACTCTTTATGTGATATGATCCTGTCGACTTTCAATGTGGCAATATGATAATAATGTGGGGAGAGAGAAATAAGGAAACTACAAGTTTGGAAAAGGAATTCCAGGCAATCAGCGAGAGAGAGGTAGCGCGAGAGGTTATATCACCGCTGAACGACCGTTTGTGTCGCACACCACCCCCCAACTGTCCAAAAATAGTCCTGAGGGAGTCCAAGAAAAGCCCCCTCCAGAATGTGGCCAGTGGTTCAAAATGGCCGTAACTTAGTTGCCTTCTATCGACGTCTCTCTCTCGTTGACTGTAGGTTTACTTTATTATTCCTGGAAGAGCATATATTATGACATATGGCCCCCGTTGAAGAAGGCTGAACATGGTTTGAGTATACATAAAGCTGGTGAAGCCAGGGATAGAGAAGTAATTTTACAGTTGAAATTAATTAAGGTTATGGTGACATAGTTTTATGTAAATAAAATATTGTATAGTACACAAGTAAATATTATTTACAAGCAGTTTTACAACACCGGAGAGTTTGATATTTAAGGGAATTTTTGATAATTTCAAAGTTATAAAAGCCTATATACAACAAAATCTAATGTATTATAAGGGAAATGATATGGAGGAGTGTGAACAAGGAGAAGGGGAGTCACATACACATGATGAAATTCTGAAGGTCATTAAGACTGGGGAACTCTATACTTTAAGATATTTTTCAGGCGGACATGGCAAGGGGAAACTTGGCATGGGCTTTCTATGCTAAAGGTGTAGAGTACGAAAAATGAGGTTGAGGTTGGCAATTGTGTGAGCTCAGGACTGAGGTAAATATGAAACTACATTAAATGTTAGAACCTTGGCGAACAGAGCGAGGGGAAACTTGCCCTGGGCCATTCTACCTTATCTATGCAGTTACTTGTGTAGCGAGTCCGAGGGGAAAAGTCCCGTGTGTAGGTGAGGAAGTCGAATGGACTTATATTTAATTTGCGGAAAGTATGCGCGCACAGTGCCAAAAATTGGGACGAGGACTGCGTTGTCCGTTACAAGTGACAAGCTGCTCGGACACGAGGTGTTTGAACCGTCGTGGGAGCTTTTGCAAGGCGATGATTTCGCGGTGGGTTGAACGTAAGACCCATGTCTTCGCGAAATGATGACGGACCGGACAGAATCAGCGACGATGTTTAACGTACCTCCGTGGGAAATATCGGAGTTAGGCTATATCGTGCTGGTTTGGACAAGGGACAAACATAGATTTGAAGACAGGGTCCGTGTGGCGAACGTGTGGCGCGAGAAGAAGGGGCGAACTGTGTCGCTCGATGCAGATTGTTCAAGTGCGAACAAAAAGGAGTTGATAAATATCTAGCAGTTAGTCAATCTGCATCCTGTGACGAACACACCATTGGCTAGATGGTGTGGGTCGGTGGATATGCTAGAGATGAACTACGAAATATATTATCATAAATGAAGGGCGTAGATTAGGATTTTGAAATGACAATATAGAAGTTCGATAATTGATTAATCAATAATTCTTTAAAGGGTCCTGAGCTGGTATAAGGTTAACAAAGTTGTAAGAATGAGAGGGCATTCAGGGGAAGATAGGTAAGAGTCACCAAGGGTTGGTTGTAAGCAAGGCTCACGTGGTGGTTGGAATTCTTCGACGCCTGAATTACAGGGGGAATTTTGAGTCGTTTAGGGAAAGAAATTATTTTTCGTGAGCCGTGCTTACAAGTAGGAGAGGTCATATACAAATAGGTATACAAAAGTTTAGGTGCTGGAGGCATATTTTTATAAATAAATTGATAATGAAAAATCTATTGTTAATAGTAAAAATCGCAAAGCATTAATAGGTAGAAATCCATCTTTTTTTTAAGTTACGTTAAAATGGAAATTATTTAATTAAAATGACGATTGTTAAATTCTACTGGTAAGGCAACTAATTAAATGAGTTACAAATATCTAGATAAATAGTATGGAGAATAAAATCATTGTTAATAGGCGTGGAGAGAATAAATGGAGCTAATTATGTAAATATTGGGACAATTTACAAGGAATGAATTATTTAAAGAATGAATGATAGGAGTTAAAACAATTACACTCACGAGTTATGTTGGTTTAGGGCGCAGGTAAGTTCATGAGCTTCGGGAGAGTTCTGTCTGTGACACTGTGCGTACCAGTGTTGTACATCACAGTAGCGGTAGGGATATGGCGGAGTCTTGTCCATGATGGAGGAAGGTGTCCTGCCCTGGCACGGTGGTCGTTCTTGGGCAGATCTAGTGCTGGAAGAAGTGCGTGGCAGCTCCATCTCCGTCGTAGGCGAATACTTCTTCGGGATCACGGTTCAAAGGTTGGCGAAGAAGGGGTTGGGGGCTCAAAGAGGAGTGGTTACAGTTGAGTTGGGTTTGGCCGATCATCGTGGCTTGGCTTCTTGTTTCTTCATATACTCCGGTATATGAGGGATTTGCTTCCCGGCCAGGTCTTATCCTGTCGACTCTTCTGTGATATGATCCTGTCGACTCTTTTGTGATATGATCCTGTCGACTCTTTATGTGATATGATCCTGTCGACTTTCAATGTGGCAATATGATAATAATGTGGGGAGAGAGAAATAAGGAAACCACAAGTTTGGAAAAGGAATTCCAGGCAACCAGCGAGAGAGAGGTAGCGCGAGAAGTTATATCACCACTGAACGACCGTTTGTGTCGCACACCACCCCCCAACTGTCCAAAAATAGTCCTGATGGTTCCAAGAAAAGCCCCCTCCGGAATGTGGCCAGTGGTTCAAAATGGCCGTAACTTAGTTGCCTTCTATCGACGTCTCTCTCTCGTTGACTGTAGGTTTACTTTATTATTCCTGGAAGAGCATATATTATGACATATATATATATATATTAAAAATGGCATATCCTGACCAGGAGCACATGTGCTTTTCAGAAGGACATATTATGGAATTATATGGAAAATGAACTAGCAAACCAAAGAGCTGAGCCCGCTGCATTTTCTAACTTATACACTGACTTTCAAAATATTTCCATAGAGCGTTGCTACAATAAAATAACTCAGATCACACAGAATCTATCGAAATACATATAAATTATGGATTATATAACCAACAATCTCAAAATATTTACGCCTAAAATTTTGATCTCCATGCTTCCAAGAATCTAACATGAGTGCACTTCAACAACCATCCAAACTGGCCATGACCACGCACAAGTATACTCTGCGAAATTTTGAAAGAAGATAGATTAACTTCTAGAATGAAGCCCAAACAGTGGATCATTTCTTCTTGATCTGCCCAGCTTTCCGATAACAATGAAGTAAAAAGGCCATTCTCTATGCATTAAAAATCTCAACCTTGACATAAATGAAAATTATCTATAGAAATAAATCTTCTTGACACTATTAATATCTTGGACTTCCACAGCCATTGTAAATAAAACCAAATAGAATTAAGTATGACTGACAACACGAATTTTTTTAGAGAAATAGTTTTAAGGCCTTAAGAACCTGGAAAAATTATATATATATAATTAGTCCTGAGGGTTCCAAGAAAAGCCCCCTCCGGAATGTGGCCAGTGGTTCAAAATATATAGTTGAACATTGGGTATATATTAGGGTGAACTTCATATGACAGAAAGAGTCATTTGGCAGTTGAGGCAATTCGGAATTTTACGGAATAATTCGGAGTATTTAAATACGTATATGATAATTTAATACTACACACATTTTACGGCACCGTTGTAAATAGTTCACTTTCTCAATTAATTTTTTGTTACTTTTAACTAATTATTCAATTGATTAATGATGATTCAAATTTTATATGTACCAATTATCCATTTTATGTCTGTGTATAAGTTTATAATTCAATGAAATTAAGGTTATCAAACCAAAAGAAAAGACGCACAGGCAGGTTGCTTTGTTTTTGAATGCGTCACTTTCCATCTTGTATGAAGAATTGACCAATCCGTTACGAGTAGTCTTGCGGATATTTAAGTCCGAATCCCCAGTGATAACGACTTTAAAAACCGTTAATTTATAAGGTTGTCGCAAAAGTTCGTGTTTTTCTTGAAACGTTGTTTTTCTTATTACTTGGTGAATAATATTATTACGGAGAATACATAATAATACATAATACAATTACTTTATACATAATACAAAGACATTGTACATAACGGCGAATAATATTGGTATTTCAATTTTTTGCAACTGTTTACGAACTTTTAGAACAACCTTGTAACTTGCTTCCACGTCTGTCCACAAATCTTGTTATCAATTTGCAATATACTTCCAGAGCACGTAGAAGTCTCAAATTTCAGGCACCTATTAATCTGAACACTGATTGTTCTCTACGCGATTAAATCTTTCCAGATTTTTCCACATGAAAACTTACGAATTGTTGCCAGTCTACCAATTGGCTCTTTCTACCAAATGCATTCCTCGGCCCCAAACCACAGAGCTTTAAGCAGAAATTATCTGTAACCCACATTATTGACTCAATGTTTAAAAATTTAATTTATTGTGTTTTAAATAGCTTATCCATATCAAGTACCTAAAAGAAAAGAGTCGGTTGACGAGTGGGTAACACCCTCGATTCCCGACAGTCATGACCCGGGATCGAATCCCACGTTAACATTTTGTTTAATATGTGAATAACCTTTATATATTTTTCATTGTTGCAAATATCATAAACTAAGTTGCTCTTTTTGAGCGGTACCTAATAAAGTTCCAGTTCCAGTTCAAAAATAACTTTATTAGGTGCCGCTCAAAAAGAACAACCTAGCTTATGATATTAACAATGAATGATATGTACACGTTCTTCACATTGACAGGTTCACATCTTTACGAGGTTAGAGCCTGGCGCGCGGTCTTTAAATCGGTGTGTTCTCTTTTTTAATATGTTCTGTTATTTTTTATTTATTTATTTTTTTTATTCATTTTTTTTTCTTTAACGTGTTTTTTCTTAAGATTTTTCCATTTTTCTACATTTGTTCTCAATCGATATAGGAGTTGCCTTGGCTTTGGTTTCCTTCTCTTCAGTTCTTGTTTGTAGTTACAGGCTTCTCTGAATGTAATATTTTCGAGATTTTCAGATTTATCGTAAAAGTTGAAAGCTTGTTTTATTATGAAATCATTTATATTTTCTAAATTGAGGTCCTTTCTGATGATACTACTTCTGACAAACCATGGGGCACCTATTATTTTCTTTAATACCTGGTTTTCGAAACTTTCGAATTTTTTCAGTGTAGTTTTGTTTGCGGTTATGAAGACTGGGTGGCCGTAGGTTAGGATTGGTCTTATGATAGACGTGTATATGGTACGTTTGCAGTGTAGGGATAGTTTGCTCTTGTTCCCTAAAAATAGTGCTAGTCGGTGCTGGGCTGCTTTTGCGAGGTTTATTCGGTTTTGCACGTGTTCTTGGAAGGTCAGGTGTTGATCAAGGATGACGCCCAGGTAGCGGACGCTGTCCTTCCATTTTATGGGTTCATCAGGGTAGCCTAGATCTTCTAAGGGCTTCTTCACTTTTAGTCTTTTGTCTGATTTTGTCTGATTTTTGTCTGATTTTTTGTCTTTTGTTTGATTCCATGGCCTTTCTTATCTTCTCCGTGACGACCACAAGTTGATGAAGGGTTGAGTGTTTTTGCTGGAACCCGAATTGTTCGGGCCTGAGGGGATGTTCGTCGCTGAGTGCTTTTTTTATTCTTCTTAAAATGATTCTTTCGAATAGTTTGGAGGTACCTAATAAAGTGATTTTGGAACAAGAAGTATCTAAAAATATTTTAATCGAATGGTCTAATGTTCCATTATTTAAATATTTACATTGTTGTCGTGAGTAAGCAATTGATAATTTAAGCTGATATGGTCAATTGTATACAAAACTTCTCAAATCTAATTATTTTATATGACTAAAAATAAAATGAGGATAAATCGATTTAAATCTCATAGACATTAATCAAACAAATAAAAAGGTTTTACGAAAATGAGTTTCTTTTTATTTTAAAACGTCTCAAGCTTTCAGCCATCTCTGTCCTTCTACAGGAGAACATAGACAATGAATAAAATGCCGCCGTATGTCAAACTATTGTAGGCGGCGTTTTATTATTTGATATATATTCTCCTTTAGTAGGACAGAGATGCCTGAAAGCTTGAGATGGTTTTAAAATAAAAATAAACTCATCTCCGTAAACCTTTTTTAATTGTTT
>CP092878.1:69970227-70037577 GCA_030710605.1 Cordylochernes scorpioides
ATTGTTGCCAGTCTACCAATTGGCTCTTTCTACCAAATGCATTCCTCGGCCCCAAACCACAGAGCTTTAAGCAGAAATTATCTGTAACCCACATTATAGACTCAATGTTTAAAAATTTAATTTATTGTGTTTTAAATAGCTTATCCATATCAAGTACCTAAAAGAAAAGAGTCGGTTGACGAGTGGGTAACACCCTCGATTCCCGACAGTCATGACCCGGGATCGAATCCCACGTTAACATTTTGTTTAATATGTGAATAACCTTCACATATTATTCATTGTTGCAAATATCATAAACTAAGTTGCTCTTTTTGAGCGGTACCTAATAAAGTGATTTTGGAACAAGAAGTATCTAAAAATATTTCAATCGAATGGTCTAATATTCCATTATTTAATTACTAGACGAAAGGCCCGGGCAACGCCCGGGTTTTACCCGAGTGCGTATATATTTTAAAAACGTTTTAATTGAAATACTATTCGTTACAATTATAAATTGGCGCCATGGATGTCACTCTTGTGAAACGTCGCGTTCCAAACTGTGTGTTTTTAAAACGTTTTAATTAAAATACTATTCGTTACAATTATAAATTGGCGCCGTGGATGTCTCTCTTGTGAAACGTCCCGCCCCAAACTGGGTGTGTCTTGAAAATATAAAAATAAAAATGTGAATTTTCATAAAGATTATATCATGTCGATTTTTTTTTTTTTTTTGCATTTCACCTACTAAATCGATAGAGATAATTACATTTGCAACATGAACTTAGGTATATTGACTAAATACAAAACTGCATAGTAATAAAGATCATTTTTAAAGGCACCATATCGGGTTTTTTTTTTCAATAAAATCGAAACAAAAATTAACGATAAATAACGATAATTGCCTTAAAAAAAAGAAACATTCGCGGTGATTTTGTCTTGCATTCGTTTATACAATTATTATATACGAATGACCCGGGCAACGCCCGGGTTTTACCCGATTAAATGCTTTTGTTCAAATACTATTCGTTACAATTATAAATTGGCGCCGTGGATGTCATTCTTGTATAATATATAAATGAGTTTTAAAAATTGTAAAAAAAAAAATGCATCGGCCGGGAATCGAACCCGGGCCGCCCGCGTGGCAGGCGAGCATTCTACCACTGAACCACCGATGGTTATGAAAAATCCCATCCGTGAGCTTCAGACAGACAAACAGACAGAATCAACATATATAGTCACGACAGTCTTTCCACCGTCAATCAATTCCTCAATTCCTCATGTCACGGATGCGCGCGCATCATCATTAGTATAATATAAAAAGCCAACAATGAAGAATGAATGTAAGATAAAAAGCCAACAATGAAGAGTAAATATGATATAAAAAGCCAACAATGAAGAATGAATGTAAGATAAAAAGCCAACAATAAAGAGTAAATGTAATATAAAAAGCCAACAATGAAGAATAAATGTAAGATAAAAAGCCAACAATGAAGAGTAAATATAATATAAAAGCCAACAATGAAGAATAAATGTAAGATAAAAAGCCAACAATGAAGAGTAAATATAATATAAAAAGCCAACAATGAAGAATGAATGTAAGATAAAAAGCCAACAATGAAGAGTAAATATGATATAAAAAGCCAACAATGAAGAATGAATGTAAGATAAAAAGCCAACAATGAAGAGTAAATGTAATATAAAAAGCCAACAATGAAGAATAAATGTAAGATAAAAAGCCAACAATGAAGAGTAAATATAATATAAAAAGCCAACAATGAAGAGTGAATGTAAGATAAAAAGCCAACAATGAAGAGTAAATGTAATATAAAAAGCCAACAATGAAGAATGAATGTAAGATAAAAAGCCAACAATGAAGAGTGAATGTAATATAAAAAGCCAAAAATGAAGAATGAATGTAAGATATAAAGCCAACAATGAAGAGTGAATGTAAGATACAAAGCCAACAATGAAGAGTGAATGTAAGATAAAAAGCCAACAATGAAGAGTAAATATGATATAAAAAGCCAACAATGAAGAATGAATGTAAGATAAAAAGCCAACAATGAAGAGTAAATGTAATATAAAAAGCCAACAATGAAGAATATATGTAAGATAAAAAGCCAACAATGAAGAGTAAATATAATATAAAAAGCCAACAATGAAGAATGAATGTAAGATAACAATGGTTGCCTGTAAAGTCGGTTTTACGGGCGAAGATTTTACGTGACAACGGTAGAATATTTATTGATATGAATATAATTAAATTGCACAATAGGAACAAGGAATTGAATGAAAATAAGAATTGCACAAATTTTAACTATAGAAATATATTTTGTTTACTAAAACATTGTACATGTAAACTTAAACTTAACTAATTCCTATTTGAGTGATTTTGTTGAGGATAGGACGATGATAGGAGAAATATGAAATGAAAGGAAGTGTTTCTGCTGTAATGTGTCTTGCGAAAGTCAAGTCGATAGTTGTTCCTTTTAACGTAGTTGACTTAGAAACGTTTGATACGCAATCAAGATTATACGTATTTTTCATGAATTTAAGAAACGAGTTGTCAGGCTTTACGTTTTTGTTAAAATCACCACACAGAAGAATCGGTATACTAGAATCAACTTGCACGAACGGTGGCACGTACTGGCTGTTGTGAATGTACGGACCGAGTCCTTGCCATAGTAACATTCCAATATCCTGCATACTAGCTCCTGGATGAATATATACAGCACCGAGTATAAACTTGAAGCTAGTATTAGCGGCGAAGCAAGTAACTTCAGTCATGCACATGTCACCCTTGGTTTTAATGACACGAGTTACGTCTGTAATCGCAACTTGGAACACTTCCGCCGTAGATGTCGATGATAATTTACGATAGATCGCCACTCCACCAGCCGCGTTGGTATTTGAAAATCAAAACACTTATTCAGATCGAAGGTTCAAATTTTTGCTAAATAAATTTGAAATTATATAAAATTTGTAATTGTAAATGATGAAGTTGAAAATTAAAACATTTACTTAAATTAGATGTTAAAATTCTTGCTCAACACAGTTTAAATAAAGTTTTCTTATATCTGCCACTTTTTCTTAATATTTGTAATTTTAAAGAATCAATTCGAAAATCAAAACATTTATTCAGATCGAAGGTTCAAATTTTTGCTAAATAAATTTGAAACTATTTAAAATTTGTAAAATAATAATTAATTAATTAATTAATTTTAAACTAATAATTTACTTAACACTATCAACATTTATCAATAGTATGACATAACCTATAAACTCAGTTTCTCAACTTTTGTGTCAATCTAACAATTAATCAATCAATCATAGTTTACGATAATGAAATATCAGTGTACAATTATTTACCTTTATTGTTGTAGTTGTTGTAAATGACGAATCTAAGCACTCCACATTTTCACTACAGACACAGCTGACGATACTTTAACCACACGTGTGAACTTGTATTATGACGCTTTCTTGTTTTTCCAACGCCAAGAACGTTCGAGAAAGACAAAGACAGAGACAAGCATGCGCCGATTCAATGCGCCTAATTCTCTAGCGCTGCGCGCGCAGCTGCGCGCGCAGCACTCTCGTTCGGTGACTCATCGTAACGTTACCGGGCGTTACACTTTTTCATAAGTGACTCCCAGCCGCAACCTAATTTAAGACGTTGTCACGTCAAAAAGCCAACAATGAAGAGTAAATGTAATATAAAAAGCCAACAATGAAGAGTAATTCTCTATATATATAAAAATGAATGTTTGTCTGTTTGTATGTTTGTTTGTATGTCCGGTATACAAATTCGCAGTAGTTCACTAATTCAAACCAAAATTTCCATACATAGGTAAAAAAATACGGGGAAGACGATAGGCTATTTAAAAATATATATAAATCAATTATTAAAACTATATATTTTTAGTCAGAAAATGATGATGACGATATTGCTGTATCATGTTTGATTATCAGATACAAAATTATATCGGGAAAAATTCCAAAAAGCAGAGACCACGGGTGAAACCAGTTCAGTATTTTGTACGCAGGAACAAAATTCTAACAGAAAAACATTCATTCGAGCAGAAAACAAAAGCCAGATCATCTTTCTATAAAAATATCGCTTCTTAGACACAAAGTTTGCAGCGCGACGTTTCACAAGTGTGACATCCACGGCGCCAATTTATAATTGTAACGAATAGTATTTGAATAAAAACATTTAATCGGGTAAAACCCGGGCGTTGCCCGGGTCATTCGTCATTAATATATAGTCACGACCGTCTTTCCTTAATTCCTCATCGCTGTCACGGATGCGCGCGCATCATCATTATGATCATTATCTTCTATAGAAGCTTCTATCTTTATAATTATGTATATTAACAAAAAGTCAATTCGCTCGCGCCTCTAGCGGTGAAAATGAGGGGTAATACCAGCTGACCTAATGTACATGTAAAGTTTGGAGCGGGACGTTTCACAAGAGTGACATCCACGGCTCCAATTTATAATTGTAACAAATAGTATTTGAATAAAAACATTCAATCGGGTAAAACACGGGCGTTGCCCGGGTCATTCGTCTAGTCAACATATATAGTCACGACCGTCTTTCCACCGTCAACAATTCCTCAATTCCTCATGTCATGGATGCGCGCGCATCATCATTATGATCATTATCATTATCTAATTATAATAATAATAATTATTATTATTATATTATAATTATTATTATTATTAACATATATAGTCACGACCGTCTTTCCTCCTCAATCAATTCCTCAATTCCTCATGTCACGGATGCGCGCGCATCATCATTATGATCATTATCATTATCTAATGATAACAATAATAATAATTATTATTATATTATTATTATTATTATTAACAACATATATAGTCACGACCGTCTTTCCACCGTCAACAATTCCTCAATTCCTCATGTCACGGATGCGCGCGCATCATCATTATGATCATTATCATTATCTAATGATAATAATAATAATAATTATTATTATTATATTATTATTATTATTATTAATATATAGTCACGACCGTCTTTCCTCAATTCCTCATCGCTGTCACGGATGCGCGCGCATCATCATTATGATCATTATCTTCTATAGAAGCTTCTATCTTTATAATTATGTATATTTACAAAAAGTCAATTCGCTCGCGCCTCTAGCGGTGAAAATGAGGGGTAATACCAGCTGACCTAATGTACATGTAAAGTTTGGAGCGGGACTTTTCACAAGAGTGACATCCACGGCTCTAATTTATAATTGTAACAAATAGTATTGGAATAAAAACATTCAATCGGGTAAAACACGGGCGTTGCCCGGGTCATTCGTCTAGTAAGGCAAATATATAAGTAGTTTTACATTGTTGTCGTGAGTAAGCAATTGATAATTTAATCTGATATGGTCAAATGTATACAAAACCTCTTAAATCAAATTATTTTATATGACTAAAAATAAAATGAGGATGAATCGATTTAAATCTCTTAGACATTAATCAAACAAATAAAAAGGTATTACGAAAATGAGTTTATTTTTATTTTAAAACGTCTCAAGCTTTCAGCCATCTCTGTCCTTCTACAGGAGAACATAGACAATGAATAAAATCCCGCCGTATGTCAAACTATTGTAGGCGGCGTTTTATTATTTTATATATATTCTCCTTTAGTAGGACAGAGATGCCTGAAAGCTTGAGATGGTTTTAAAATAAAAATAAACTCATCTCCGTAAACCTTTTTTAATTGTTTAATAAAAGGGAGAGGAAAACTTAGAAGGAAAAGATTTGCGATGCTTGCTTTGTGTGTTTTGCTTTGTTGTTTGTTTTTCTCTTCGGACAATTTTCTTTGGTTAATTATGTAAAATAATGAATTGAGCAGGATTGTATATAGCCGATTTGTTGTGATGTAGAGAGAGGTATCGACGCAAATATCCTTGAGTTTGGGATATTGCGTTTCATGATGTTAATAAAATTGTAAAAATAAAATTGTAAAATGAGGATGTTTGATCGTGACTCTTTTCATTTATATTGAATTTAGTTAAAATAACAATTGGCTCTATTAATTTTAATTTTTACATCGGGTAGGACTAAAAATATAATAGAAAGATATAAACTCACAAAACTTTATCATTGAGCTTTATTAAGGTAAAATTTGAAACGGCATAGGGCCTGTTCGCTAAACATCAATTCGTCTAGTAAAAGGGGAATGATAATCATTACCCTGAAGAGAGTATCAGTGAGTCACTGAAATGTCGGGAACTAAATGAAAAAATTAGTTGTGTAGCTATATATTTTTCCAAATAAACTTCCAACCAACAAATACCTTCAGAAATATCATCTAATAAAGTATAATTATAAAAAAAAATAATTCTAAATATTATTTATGCGTATAAAGATTGTTTAAGCACATTAATCAAAATACCTTCAAAGGCAGGGCTACATATGATGATTTGAAACTGTTATGGATAAAATTATATATAATTTGTTGAAGTAGCTGTTTTTGATATGATGACGAATTTATTTTTTGACAAGTTGCCTTAAAAAAACTCGAAATATACATAAAATTTTCATACGAGAGATATAGAGATATCTATATTTATAACCCGGGTTCCTGGAGCACAGAGCGCCAACTACCCGGGGAGTCCAGCTCACTAGTATAGACTAGTGTTGAGCGCTTTTACGCTCGTCATGTTTTGATTGCTGAGTTGAACCAGTTAACCAGGAAGTTCCATGCTGAGGTTAAGTCTGGAAGGCTGGCCATAGATCTAGGATTGAGGTGGGTCAGTCCAAGCAGGATAGCTGTTTGTATCCTATGTCTCAGGAATGCTGGACAGCTGAAGAGAAGATGATCGACTGTCTTTGGCTTTTCGGAACAGTGGATGCAGGTAGGGTCTGTTTCCGTATTTACACGTGTAAGGTCTACCAGTACATGGCCATGGCCCGTGAAGATGGTGGTGGGGGCCTCTCCATGGCGGATTTTCGGTAGAATTTGAAGAGATGGCTTGGAGGGGCAGCAATTCTTCTGAGGGATCTGGTCGAATGGTCTTGAGAATATAATACAGTCCATGATGATAGAGCAGCCTTATGTGTTAGGTTTCGAGCATGAGTTCGATGCAGGGGGGAATATGAGTGTGGTAGGACAAAGGTAGCGGCAATTTTTGCTGCACTGTCTGCTTGTTTATTGCCATTGATTCCATTGTGTCCGGCTACCCAACACAGCCTGATGTAAGGAACTCTGTAAAGGACTTTATATTTGCCACTAGCGATGAACGTGTTGGTCCTGAGGAGCAGATAGCTGCTAAAGCGGATCTACAGTCCGAGGCAAAGGTCACTGCTGTTTTGGTTGGACTAGTCTCCGCGATTTGAGCTGCCCAGAGAATTGCTAAGAGTTCAGCTATAAAGGCAGTGCAGTCTGGGTGAAGCCGAACTGGCTGATGTTCTTGGGAAGAGAAGATTATCGCAGCACCAACGCCTGAATCACTTTTTGATCCATCTGTGAAAATTAGCGGCGTTGTTACCTCTTCTAGGTTCAAACTGAAGGAAAGGGGTGGTCTGAATGGGGGGGGGGGGGGGGGCATGGCAGCGCAGCAGGTTCTGGCTTCGATTTGTATTTCCCCTTCTTGATCTCCTTCAGGAAAGCCAGCCGGGCCTGGATGATGATGTCAAGAGGGGGACTGCCTGTCAGGGATATGACTGGTATGGTTGGCGTACAAGAGACCCTTCTTAATATATGCTTTGAAAACGTGTAGTGGAGGCTCCGGAGCTGGCGGGCACCCTCCTTGGAGGAAGAGCGACGACCCCAGGCTGAGACTCTGTATAGAAGGGCCGGGATGACCACCGACTGAAGGATTGTGATGCCAGCAGCATAGGAAACACCGAATTTCCTATGGATTGAGTTAGTCGAACTTGGAACAATTGCTCGACACCTGCGAATGAGTTTGGATAGGTGAGAGACGAAACCTCGTGTCTGGTCGAATTACACCCCCTAGATGGTTATAGTCTTACTAAAAGGGATAGGTTGACCAAGGATTATGAATCCAAGGTCGGGGTTGGGGCGGACTCTTCGCTACTGTAAGATACAGGCTTGCGCCTTTCTGGGGTTCATCTCGAGTCCGTTCTCGGTGCTCCATGAAGGGATTTGATCCAGAAATGTGTTAACAGCTTTGGTCGGCAGTCGGCTTCGAACTTGAGTCAACAGGGTGAAGTCGTCTGTATACATCGATAGTTATCTATCTATATATATAAAATTGAATGTCTGTCTGTACTCTATAGATTCAAAAACCATACATCCAATCGCCGTGATATTTTGGGATATTATTAGGTATATCCCCGGGAAGGTTTTTGAAAAATAATATCTTGAATATCCTTAGAGTTATTTGCAGTTTGTAGATTTAACTCGCAAGCAGTGCCACTATTGCGACGATGTTAACAAGTTTTTTTATCTATAAGTTTTATTATCACTAAGTTTATTATCTTAAATATTATTTATCAAAAGTAAGATTATCTAAGGATGACACGGCAATTTATTTGAGACAAGAATAATGATACAATTCCAAGGCGAAGATACTATTCCTTTAACTTCCAATTACCGAGGGAACCAATTAATATTGATTTTATTTAACTTATCGAGTATTTTTCAAGGGACCGGGAAAAAATGTTAACTAGATAAAACGATGATTTTGTAATGTAGAAAATTAGGAAAGACAAAATTCAGGATGACACGGCACAGAGGGACCGGGAAAAAATGGTCACTTTATCGAGAGATTCAAATTTACGAGTTTCAAATTATCAAAATATATCTTCTTTTTTTATATAGGTTTATAGAGAATTGTTTTAACAAATGTTCGTTAGACAAACCTTTACTCGGGTAAAACCCCGGGCGAAGCCGGGTTCATCCGCTTGTCTATATATATATAAAACTGAATGTCTGTCTGTCTGTGTGTACTCTATAGATTCAAAAACCATACATCCAATCGCCGTGAAATTTTGGGATATTATTAGGTATATCCCCGGGAAGGTTTTTGAAAAATAATATCTTGAATATCCTTAGATTTATTTGCAGTTTGTAGATTTAACTCGCAAGCAGCGCCACCATTGCGACGATGTTAACAAGTTTTTTATCTATAAGTTTTATTATCACTGAGTTTATTATCTTAAAGATTATTTATCAAAAGTAAGATTATCTCAGGATGACACGGCAATTTATTTGAGACAAGAATAATGATACAATTCCAAGGCGAAGATACTATTCCTTTAACTTTCAATTACCGAGGGAACCAATTAATATTGATTTTATTCATCTTATCGAGTATTTTTAAAGGGACCGGGAAAAATTTTCACTAGATAAAACGATTATTTTGTAATGTAGAAAATTAGGAAAGACAAAATTCAGGATGACACGGCACACAGGGACCGGGAAAAATGTTCACTTTATCGAAAGATTCAAATTTACGAGTTTCAAATTATCAAAATATATCTATTATTTTTTTTTATAAGTTTATAGAGAATTGTTTTAACAAATGTTCGTTAGACAAACCTTTACTCGGGTAAACCCTGGGCGAAGCCGGGTACATCCGCTAGTCTATATATATATATAATTGAATGTCTGTCTGTACTCTATAGATTCAAAAACCATACATCCAATCGCCGTGAAATTTTGGAATATTATTAGGTATATCACCGGGAAGGTTTTTGAAAAATAATTTCATGAATATCTTGAATATCCTTAGAGTTATTTGCAGATTTGTAGATTTAACTCGCAAGCAGCGCCCCCATTGTGACGATGATAACAAGTTTTTTATCTATAAGTTGTTATCTAAGTTTGTTATCTTAAATATTATTTATCAAAAGTAAGATTATCTCAGGATGACACGGCAATTTATTTGAGACAAGAATAATGATACAATTCCAAGGCGAAGATATTATTTCTTTAACTTCCAATTTTCGAGGGAACCAATTGATATTGATTTTATTCAACTTATCGAGTATTTTTCAAGGGACCGGGAAAAAATGTTCACTAGATAAAACTATGATTTTCTAATGTAGAAAATTAGGAAAGACAGAATTCAGGATGACACGGCACACAGGAACCGGGAAAAAATGTTCACTTTATCGAGAGATTAAAATTTACGAGTTTCGAATTATCAAAATATATCTTTTTTTTAAATAAGTTTTTAGAGAATTGTTTTAACAAATGTTCGCTAGACAAACCTTTACTCGGGTAAAACCCCGGGCGAAGCCGGGTACGTCCGCTAGTATATATATAAATGAATGTATATGTGTGTGTGTCTGTCCTTTATGCCTGACCAAACCACTGATTGGAACGCCATGAAACTTTGGGAAGTTATTTAGTATAGTACTGGGAAGGTTTTTGAAAAATAATTTCTTGAATATCTTGAATATCCTTAGAGTTATTTGCAGATTTGTAGATTTAACTCGAAAGCAGCGCCCCCATTGCGACGATGATAACAAGTTTTTTATCTATAAGTTTTATTATCACTAAGTTTATTATCTTAAAGATTATTTATCAAAAGTAAGATTTTCTACCTATTAATTGCGCACAAGTCAAAGTTAGTTTTATTATTTATCTACAACATATATATTGGGATAATAGATAAAATGATGATTTTGTAATGTAGAAAATTAGGAAAGACAAAATTCAGGATGACACGGCAATTTATTTGAGACAAGAATAATGATACAATTCCAAAGCAAAGATACTATTCCTTTAACTTCCAATTACCGAGGGAACCAATTAATATTGATTTTATTCAACTTATATAGTATTTTTCAAGGGACCGGGAAAAAAATGTTCACTAGATAAAACGATGATTTTGTAATGTAGAAAATTAGGAAAGACAAAATTCAGGATGGCACGGCAATTTATTTGAGACAAGAATAATGATACAATTCCAAGGCAAGATACTATTCCTTTAACTTCCAATTACCGAGGGAACCAATTAATATTGATTTTATTCAACTTATCGAGTATTTTTCAAGGGACCGGGGAAAAAATGTTCACTTTATCGAGAGATTCGAATTTACGAGTTTCAAATTATCAAAAAATATATATATGTGACAATATAGTGGTAATAATGTGGTGAGGAGAGAAATAATCACACGACGAGTTGGTAGAGGAATAACCCAGGCAGCCAGCCGAGAGAGAGAGGGAGCGAGGTTCTATCCGCTGAACGACCGTTTGTGACCACCACCCCCCCCCCCCCCCCCCCCCCCCCCCCCCCCCCAACTATCCAAAAATAGTTCTGAGGGTTCCAAAAAAAGCCCTGCGGTCGCCCCCTGGAATGTGGCCAGTGGTTCAAAATGGCCGTAACTTAGTTGTCTTCTATCGACTACGTCTCTCTCTCTCTCTGGTCGACTGCAGATTTACTTTATTATTCCTGGAAGAGCATATATTATGACATATGTATATATTTTTTATAAGTTTATAGAGAATTGTTTTAACAAATGTTCGTTAGACAAACCTTTACTCGGGTAAAACCCGGGCGAAGCCGGGTACATCCGCTAGTAAAACATAAATATTTGTATATAATATTGGAAACCGAATAAAAATTATGATATAAATTTAATTTCAATTTGGTCAGATCCTGTAATTCCAATGTGTTTCAGATATAGGCCTGAAATTTGGGAATTTTTCTCCTTTTACGTCGTGAACAATCTGAAAAATCAAGTTTCACCTCCAAGCAGGTTCCGAGTTGAAATTGTGCATCACCGGCAGACAGACATCGTGTGATTGAATATTTCAACTCGGAAACTACTGGGAGTTGGGACTTGATTTTGTTAGCTATTTATATAGCCTTAAAAGAGAAAAAATTCAAAAGTTCAAATTTCTAACTCACACCCCCATGGAATTACAAACAAAAACTTGAAAAATCAAGATGAATATTAATTTATCTTTTGTAATTTTCAGAAATCGTCTTCAAATATAATCATGCATATAATTATATGGTCACAGGATATTCTGTGGTGGCCTACTCGGTTTATCATCTTCAGTCACGTGACGTCTGCGTTTTATTTGTAAATATTTTGTTTATATATCTCGTGGTTCCCGGGTAGTGTTGGTGCTCTGCGCTCCAGGAACCTGGGTTATAAATATGTAGGATTGTTGTTGCGTGATGTGTTGGTGTGGCTTGTGGAAAGGCCGCTGATAAAATTATAATTAAAATTGATTTATTTAAAGAAAGAAATATAAAAATAGAAAAGAAGCAACGGTTGAAGTAACGGCCGTTGGAGCAAGCCTAGATGTTTACCGCGTGAGTGCCAGATCAAGTGTCGGAAGCGCCAGCCGCTAGAAAGTTCCGGATGACGCCCGCGCATGCGTAGTAAAGTGTTCTCCCAACACGTGCTTGCCGAGGCATAATGGGGGCCGCCATTTTTCTGCCCGTATGTGTTTTGAAGCTTTGTCCCAGTTCGCTAAAGCAAAGTGCGGTCGCCACAAATATATCTCTTATATATCCCTCAGTTGTTTTTTTGTGATTGGCAAACTTTCAAATACATTCCTTGTTGAAATACATTTATTTTATGATTACTAGTTCTGCTCTCACTTATAATCTTGATATAGAATCATCGAATATTTAAATGAAGCCAACCTCCCAGGATGGTTCAATATTTATAATTATTAAATGCTCCTGAATTACAAATATTTTCTGATAACCATGAATGGAATTGAAGAAACAGCATGGTCAGGCTTTAAGGCTGTAGTATACGGATTTTTAGGTAATATAAGAGACGATAATTACAAAGAGCTTGTCCAAAATATGCTTAAAAGCTATGAAGCTTTGGGTGTGAATATGAGCATTAAGGTTCACTACTTGCATAGTCACCTGGACAAATTCCCTGATAATCTCGGTGCATATAGTGATGAACTAGGCGAGCGATTCCATCAAGACATGAAAGTGATGGAAGAGAGATATCAAGGTGTCTGGGACTGCCACATGATGGCAGATTACTGCTGGAATCTGTCCCGCGACCTGCCGGAATACACTTATAAGAGAAAATCAAAAAGGTTGAAATTATGAGGGATTGACTGTAGCATTTCCCATTTTTTGTATAGATTCGGGTTTCTTATACTACAGTAAATAAAGTACCTTTTGGTATGATGTTCTCAGTTTTTATTTGCGTTCAATGTGTTTTTCGTACTGCTTATATGGACTGATGTACCACATTGTGGCCTAAATATGTATATGTTATATCTCTAAAAATTGATGAGATACATAAAAACTAACATTATATTTGTGATTAGCACCTCAAATTAAGTCAGAAACTGATGCATTATCAAAAAAAAATATTTTTCAGTGTAGACCAGTGTAATCATTATGATTGAATTAAATAAATATAAAAATATTTACAGAGTTTCTTTATTCAGATATTGGGAGGCAAGCTTTCACACGGTCACGCTTCATTACACCGCTGGCTCCACAAAGGCGTGCAACATACATATTGTCGCATACCTCGAGATATTTGCATAGTTTTGTTTGGTTTTATATATTTTTGCTTGTATATTTGCATGTCTGCGAGAAGCGCAATGTATATATATAGGTAAAGAGAATAATAAAGTTAGAGTTTCTTTTGCTCAGAAGCTTCTCTTGTTCTGCGGAACTCGTTCTTTTACTTAGAACACCACACATATAATAGAGATTCACTGATATTTTTTAAAAATTAAATATAAAAAATAGTTTCCAGTTGTAGAGGTGAGGAGGACAGTTTCAATGAGGGTGGGATTATCTGCGTTGAATATGCTGGAACTGCTGAGGTAGATCTTCTGTTTATGCTGTTGTTGTCTTTGGAGATTAAAGATTCTAGAATTAGTCTATTGTATTTGGAGAATATGTTATGGAAGTGACATCTTGTAGGCTAAATTGATGACCTGTAGAATTTTATAAACATATGTTTTTATGTACTCCTGTAGAAGGGCAGAGATTCCCGAAACCTCGAATTACGTTTAATAAAGATAAAATAAACTCATCTTCAGAGAGACCTGTGGCATTTTTTTGACATTATTATAATATAAACGTTTCTATTCTTTTGTGTACTCTTGTAGAACTCATCTCCAGAGAGACCTGTGGCATTTGTTTGACATTAAATTGTAACAAGGTATTATTTTATTGAAATGATAAGTTGTTCATAAAGAGCCAGAGCAGTGTGTGGTTGTCAATTAGCTCAGTTAAACGGCCCACGAGGTACTTAACACAAATTTTAATTGAGGACAATAGCCCCCGGTTGCCATGGAAGACGGCAATACATGATGAGAGGTTGTGGCCCCATTTATAAATTGTCATGTGATTAATAAGGATGGTCGTTATTCTAATAGGAACATTGCATTACAGAGGGAAATCCGTATAAATATGATTTATGCATTCTTTAAGTGAATGGTAATGATACTTTTTTGCCTAAAATTAAATATACGAGACACCTAAATATAGCAGACACCCCGCTAGAAAACACCTCTCTACAAAGGACAACTTTCATTTACAAAATTACCATTTTTACTATTTAGCAACTCTCTGGTAAGAGGACACCTATCCCTAAAGGACACTTAGGCTCTGCAATTAGGTGTTCTTTACAGGGAGGTTCTACTATAACAGGTTCAAATATAAAAATAAAAGAGAAAGAGGAATATTTTGTATTAAAATAAAGTATTTATTTAAGTAAATACTAATTTAATTTATATTTCAAAGCGCAAGGGATGCGTTCGTTTATCAAAAACTTTCTAAAAATACGTAGCGTGTTTGCCTCGTACAGCTAAGTTACACATATGGATTTTTTTTTTTTTTGTCAAATCAATTTCGATTGAAGATTTTGAGAAATTTTAAGGAATTTCTATTTTCTAATTATAGTAATTTATCTATTTATAATAAGGACGCCCCTGAATATGTTAAAGAAAAAATTGTTTAAAATATATTTGGTCAATTGTTTTGCTTGAAATAGTAAATATAAAGAGGGAGGACAATCTCTCCTAGAATATTTTGAAAAAAAAAGTGTTATTCGTCTTTCATAGATCTAGTTGTTCCTTCTTTATATAATTATATTCAATATATCGCTTTTTAACTCGAACAATATTATGAATTTAATAGCTTACCCTGATAAAAAAAAGTTGCAAATATATATATATGAATTGTTTATACGTGAATATTTATATATGTTGTGAATTACGTCGAATTGTGATTCCGTCTAGATTACTCGCATTCATATCTTGATATGAAGATAGGATCTTGAAGATATCTTTGGAAAATAAGTCTTCACTTTCCTATGTAAAACTCATCTCTATATATCTTGCAGCCGTTGTAAGGTCCTGATAGATTCTTTGAGCTTTCATAACGTTTTTTTTTTTTGCTTATCCCTAGTACACGTGGTACAGGCCATGATAATCATGGTGGGAAGAAGAAGGCGACTGCTTTTACTGTAAGTGCACCACATGTCTACACATTTGAAAAGCAGTTTGACTTTGCATTTTAAATTTGCCAGAGCTCTGTATTCTTTCTTCAAGCCCCGCTTTCACAACGTGAGGCTTCTAAACCACCAGGGAGAGATCTTGCAGCTCTGATACGCCATAATTAATTCTTTGATCATGGCAATGCGCAAACCTTAAAACTAAGGTTATATCTTGAAACCGTAGAGCCACAACGATCAATTCCTAAGCATTCGCAAAGCGCTGCATACAAAAAAGTGCCATATATCAGCGTCCATAATGCCACCTTGATCAATTACTTCAGCCTTCGCAATGTACGGCGACTAAAACTCGCACCCAAATCTTGAATTCAAGGTGACATCCTAATCAATTAATTGAACTTAAATGAAGTGTAGCCTCTGGAAACAGCGACTAGTTCTTACAGATTGATGCCGTTCAGATCAATTCCATGGGGCTTCGCAACGTGCTACTTCTAAACCTATTGACCAAATCTTATACCGGTGTCGCCTGGATCATTTACTTGAGCCATCGTAACATGCGGCCTCTAACATGACTGGCCTGTTCTTGCAGCCGTGGAGTCGTCCTGATGAATTCTTGAGCCCCTCTTCGCAAAGCGCAGCTTATAAACCAGTGTCAATATCTTGCTGTTGCAATCTGGCGTTTATCAATTCCTTGTTTTTTTTTGCAAAATGCATATTTTGAAATCGCTCGAAAAATATTGCAACTCAGTATCGTCCTAATCAAGTTTATCGCCACCTGCAGCCTAGAAACCAGCTTCAAGATCTTGCAGCCACAGTCCGACCATGATGAATCCTTGAGCCTTCGCAACGTGCGGATTCTAAAACTAGAGCCAGAATGCTGTGATGGCGTCTTGATAAATTCCTCATTTTCAAGCAAAATTCTTCATGTTTTTGCAAAATACATCTTCTAAAACTAGCGGTCAGATCTTGTAATCAGGGTGACGCACTTGATTACATTCTTTATCATTTCAAGGTGAGGCTTCTGAAACTTGCGACCAGATATTGCAACCTTGATCAAGTCTTTGAGTCTTCAAAAGTTGCATCTTCTTGAATCACACAAGAGCCCGATCAAGCAAGCAAAGGTGGCGCCTCGCTCAACAATCTCTTGAGCCTTCACAATGTACAGCCTTTAAAACAGGCGGTCATGGTGTCGTTCAGATCAATTTCAGAAGCCTTTGAGATTTGTAGACTTTCAAAACCAGCAGCTAAGTCTTGTAATGTTGTTCCAGCCTAAACAAATCATTGAACCTTCAAGACGTGCGATCTATAAAGCATAGGCTTTATCTTGGTGCTGCCATATCTTGATACATTAAACGTCCAGTAACTATATTCATTTCATACAATTTATTTAGACCCATTGTGTTGCTAAGGTCCTTCACCAACCCCCCTTAAAAAAAACATTTTAAAAGAATTAATTTTAAAACTATATAATTATACTGTCCTATAAGCTTATGTCCATAATTTTCGTGAAAACCATTTCTGAGATTCCACCCTTCATTGCTACGTATATAAGCAGAATCTTCTAATACCGTATTAGAGCTCTAAGAATCAGTCTGGTAGATTAAATTGGCGAAACTGCTGGGAGGGTTTACTACTGATGAGCCAAGTCCTCCCAATATATTTTTCATCTCAGTAAGGACAGTAGAAGTTTGTATTGTATATAAAAGAAACCATTGTGCTTATATCCTTTCATTATATATAATATATATATATTATATATATATACAAAACACACACACAACCGGTATAACCCTTCAAGAATGAAAAGCCCTTTGAATCTAAAATAGTTACAACAAATTTGCAGCCTTCTCTTTGGTGGTTGTGTAATTGCGAGGTAACCTGTTCTCTTTCATTTTCATGATCCTCACCCAAAATCTCAAAAACTGTTTAATAATGACAACTTCCAGTGATACTCGTCCGCACTCCATTCTCAGCATAAATCCCGGAGTATGTTTTGGTAAAT
This sequence comes from Cordylochernes scorpioides, assembly GCA_030710605.1. NCBI lineage: Eukaryota > Metazoa > Arthropoda > Arachnida > Pseudoscorpiones > Chernetidae > Cordylochernes > Cordylochernes scorpioides. The sequence continues at coordinate 69,987,614 of CP092878.1, forward strand.
TCAGGTAGCATCTTAGAAAGATGTTCTGAACTTGGTAAACTACTTTTATTCTGTCAAGTGTCCAAAAGGGTGCTCATTTTATATATACAGGAGTGTAGTGATCCCTGTAGCTACCAGCAAGCAAACGATACCTTATCATTTCAGATAAGCCTAGGCTGCCATGTTTGTCTGCAGTAAAAATGATTTATAACTAACGGTAGTAGTTCTATCTCAATCTTTACCTTGCAGGAGACCCACTTCAGAGTTCAATATATTTTAGGCGATACTAAGTACGTGATAAAATAGTATAAAAGTGAAATTGTACTTGGATCAGGTGGATGAATAAGAAAAAGGCATCTTCTGATCGTGCAACAAAAAGTTTCTGCTTAATTAAGAATGGGTTTTCGGCCAATTTTCTGGAATAATAAAAAAATCAAAAATTATTTGATATTTATTCCGACAGAACGTGCGAGCCATCAGGAACTTTTAGTTTCACGATTATGAGATGTTTTTTTCTTAATACTAAATGTCAAAAAATACGTCGGTGGACGAGTGGGTAACACCCTCGATTCCCGACAGTCATGAACCGGGATTTAAACCGCGTTAACCTTTTGTTTAATATGTGAATAACTCACATATTATTCATTGTTTCAATTATCATAAACTAGGTTGCTCTTGTTGAGCGGTACCTAATAAAATGTTTTTGGATAGTAAATGTCACACACAAGATTATAATTCAATATATCAATAATATATTATTCCATTTAAATCTACATGAATTTTTTAGCACCTATACAAGATTTCATCCGTGAAAACCAATTATCGAAGCACTTACACCAGTCATCTTCGGGGATGGAATTTACGGCATTGATAAAGGCTTGCAGTGCTTCATCATCAGTATCAAATTGTATCCCTTTCAACAATAACCTAACTTTTGGAAATAAAAAATTCACAAGGTGCTGGGTCTGGTGAATATGGTGGATAAGTGACTAATTGGACACCAGAGTTAGCTAAAAAGTCAAATGTTTGGGCTGAGGTGTGCGGTCTTGCATTTTCATGGTGAAGAAGGAGTCCTCTAAGTTGAGCTCTTGGTCTGTTTTCTTGCTTTTTTCAAATACTTCTGGAAGGCATTTTATTGTATACCAGTCACTATTAACTGTCTTTCGATCTTCTAACTTCACAATATTTAATGAAACCACTTTTTATAATAAAAAAACAAGCGATCATTTGTTTTCCAACACTTCGAGCTCTGCGAACTTTCTAAGGAGGAGGGAATTTTGAAGAGCACCGAAGAGTAGATTGCCGTTTTGTTTCAGAATAAAAATTGTAAATCCAAGTTCCGTTTAACTTTAATTTACCCTATGGGAGTCACATTTATTGCTAGTTTTAGAGAAAATATTGTATATTTCATAGCGTCATTATGGATAAGACGCGTGCAGGAATAGCTTAATGACTGATATACTTTCAAACCTAGTTTTGTCTTATATTCTTTGTAAATAGAATAATCAAAGAAATTTGGCGATGTTAGCACAGATTTATCCTCCCTAGAGAGAGACAAAACTTAAAGAAATTGAATATTTTAGCATCTAAATCAGGATTCAGATAATAATTCTAAAGATATTACAATGACCTTTATTGAAGACTAGCGGACGTACCCGGCTTCGCCCGGGTTTTACCCGAGTAAAGGTTTGTCTAACGAATCTCTCGATAAAGTGAACATTTTTTCCCGGTCCCTTGAAAAATACTCGATAAGTTGAATAAAATCAATATTAATTGGTTCCCTCGGTAATTGGAAGTTAAAGGAATAGTATCTTGCCTTGGAATTGTATCATTATTCTTGTATGGATGTACCCGGCTTCGCCCGGGTTATACCCGAGTAAAGGTTTGTCTAACGAATCTCTCGATAAAGTGAACATTTTTTCCCGGTCCCTTTAAAAGTACTCGATAAGTTGAATAAAATCAATATTAATTGGTTCCCTCGGTAATTGGAAGTTAAAGGAATAGTATCTTGCCTATGAATTGTATCGTTATTCTTGTCTCAAATAAATTGCCGTGTCATCCTGAATTTTGTCTTTCCTAATTTTCTACATTACAAAATCATCGTATCATCATGATAATATTTAGAGCAGATTGTTGAATTATAACAGATAAATTAGAATATTTATCTTGATTATTTTTAGGCGAAAAGTTATTTCAAAAATTTTATTTGCTAGAAACCTTCCCAGTACTATACTAAATAACTTCCCAAAGTTTCATGGCGTTCCAATGAGTGGTTTGGTCAGGCATAAAGGACAAACAGACCACACACACACACACACACACATACATTCATTTTTATACAAGCGGACCCGCCCGGCTTCGCCCGGGTTTTACCCGAGTGAATGTTTGTCTAACGAACATTTGTTAAAACAATTCTCTTTAAACTTATAAAACGTACTCGGCTTCGCCCGGGGTTTTACCCGAGTAAAGGTTTGTCTAGCGAACATTTGTTAAAACAATTCTCTAAAAACTTATTAAAAAATAAAAAAGATATATTTTGATAATTTTAAACTCGTAAATTTGAATCTCTCGATAAAGTGAACATTTTTTCCCGGTCCCTGTGTGCCTTGTCATCCTGAATTTTGTCTTTCCTAATTTTCTACATTAGAAAATCATAGTTTTATCTAGTGAACATTTTTTCCCGGTCCCTTGAGAAATACTCGATAAGTTGAATAAAATCAATATTAATTGGTTCCCTCGGTAATTGGAAGTTAAAGGAATAGTATCTTCGCCTTGGAATTGTATCATTATTCTTGTCGCAAATAAATTGCCGTGTCATCCTGAGATAATCTTACTTTTGATAAATAATATTTAAGATAACAAACTTAGTGATAAGAAAACTTGTTATCATCGTCACAATGGGGGCGCTGCTTGCGAGTTAAATCTACAAATCTGCAAATAACTCTAAGGATATTCAAGATATTCATGAAATTATTTTTCAAAAACCTTCCCGGTGATATACCTAATAATATCCTAAAATTTCACGGCGATTGGATGTATGGTTTTTGAATCTATAGAGTACAGACAGACAGACATTCAATTTTATATATATAAGATAATATAAAAGAGTTTTAAAAATTGTAAAAAAAAAAAAAAAATGCATCGGCCGGGAATCGAACCCGGGCCGCCCGCGTGGCAGGCGAGCATTCCACCACTGAACCACCGATGCTTAAAAAAATGGCCATATTTAGGTATTTATTCCATTCCGGATTAGTCCGCGTAAAAAAAGTTATTCAAATGAAAAAAAAAAAAAGAAATAGCCAAAAATACTAATCAAAATGCAGCCGAAAATTTTCCTCGGGTTTATAAAAAGCGACATGCAAAATATGGTACCAATTGGTTCAGTAGTTTTTGAGTTTATCGCGAAACAGACAGACAGACAGAAATTGACTTTTATATATATATATATATATATATATATATATATATATATATATATATATATATAGAGATTAACTCTTCATTGTTGGCTTTTTAACTTACATTCATTCTTCATTGTTGGCTTTTTATATTACATTCACTCTTCATTGTTGGCTTTTTATCTTACATTCACTCTTCATTGTTGGCTTTTTATATTATATTTACTCTTCATTGTTGGCTTTTTATCTTACATTCATTCTTCATTGTTGGCTTTTTATATTACATTTACTCTTCATTGTTCGCTTTTTATCTTACATTCACTCTTCATTGTTGGCTTTTTATATTACATTTACTCTTCATTGTTCGCTTTTTATCTTACATTCACTCTTCATTGTTGGCTTTTTATCTTACATTCATTCTTCATTGTTGGCTTTTTATATTACATTCACTCTTCATTGTTGGCTTTTTATCTTACATTCATTCTTCATTGTTGGCTTTTTATATTACATTCACTCTTCATTGTTGACTTTTTATCTTACATTCACTCTGTTGGCTTTTTATATTACATTTACTCTTCATTGTTGGCTTTTTATCTTACATTCACTCTTCAGTGTTGGCTTTTTATATTATATTTACTCTTCATTGTTGGCTTTTTATCTTACATTCATTCTTCATTGTTGGCTTTTTATATTATATTTACTCTTCATTGTTGGCTTTTTATCTTACATTCATTCTTCATTGTTGGCTTTTTATATTACATTTACTATTCATTGTTGGCTTTTTATCTTACATTCACTCTTCATTGTTGGCTTTTTATCTTACATTCATTCTTCATTGTTGGCTTTTTATATTACATTCACTCTTCATTGTTGGCTTTTTATCTTACATTCATCCTTCATTGTTGGCTTTTTATATTACATTCACTCTTCATTGTTGGCTTTTTATATCATATAGAAAATCATAGTTTTATCTAGTGAACATTTTTTCCCGTGTCACATTGCCGTGTCATCCTGAGATAATCTTACTTTTGATAAATAATATTTAAGATAACAAACTTAGTGATAAGAAAACTTGTTAACATCGTCACAATGGGGGCGCTGCTTGCGAGTTAAATCTACAAATCTGCAAATAACTCTAAGGATATTCAAGATATTCATGAAATTATTTTTCTAAAACCTTCCCGGTGATATACCTAATAATATCCCAAAATTTCACGGCGATTGGATGTATGGTTTTTGAATCTATAGAGTACAAACAAACAGACAGACATTCAATTTTATATATATAGATATATAGATAAACGAGATAACCAAGTATAAACCAAATCTCATTTAAAAAAAAAAAAGACGACCGACAATTTTAAAGACTATTCACTTACTTAAGTTTTGTTCATAAGTGCAGTTATATAATACATGTCTGAAAAGAGAGAGAGTTGATTTATTCTTACGTTAAATAATCTTATCTGTCAAATATTGTGTTTTCCACCCTAATCTTACCTCTGTGCCACCTCCCAGTGTTCAATAAAGCCATGACGATATTATCAGATAAGTGAAAAAAAGAGAGAATTCAGTAATAGAGACAGTAAACAAAGGAATTCACTTTCTGTAACCTCAGCAAAAGGGAGTCATAAAATAACGCCCAGGGCATTGGCCATTTACATCCAACTAGAGAGTATAAAACAGGCAGTTTATTTCCACATATATAGAAACAGTTCTCGCTGACGTAGCTGTAGAGGACACTAGAAATATAAACTGTAAACTTGTAAATAAGTAAAAGTACTTGTAATTTAACACTTTATACTTAATCAAAAGAATACATTGTTAGTTTTTAAATACTATTTTAAGAATTTTATCCTTAGTTTGTACCTGTTATTGATGATTTCATCAATAAAAACGAAAATTAAACAGTTATAAGATCGCTTTTGTGTGTGTGTTTTGATTATTTAAATCTATTAATATACTAGCCGAATGACCCGGGCAACGCCCAGGTTTTACCCGATTAAATGTTTTTATTCAAATACTATTCGTTACAATTATAAATTGGCACCGTGGATGTCACTTTTGTGAAACGTCCCGCTCCAAACTTTGTGTGTTTTTAAAATATAAAATTAAAAATGTAAATTTTCACAACGATATTTGAAAATTATATTATTTTGATTTTCAAATACTATTCGTTACAATTATAAATTGGCGCCGTGGATGTCACTCTTGTGAAACGTCCCGCTCCAAACTTTGTGTCTGAGAAGCGATATTTTTATAGAAAGATGATCTGGCTTTTGTTTTCTGCTCGAATGAATGTTTTTCTGTTAGAATTTTGTTCCTGCGTACAAAAAAAAATGAACTGGTTTCACCCGTGGTCTCTGCTTTTTGGAATTTTTCCCGATATAATTTTGTATCTGATAATCAACATGATACAGCAATTTTGTCATCATCATTTTCTGACTAAAAAAAACAACTATTTTTGCCCAGAACCTGTCAATTTTATTTTTTATTGGCTAAAAATCCTATAAATATCTTTTCCAGATTTTTCTCTATGTCCTGTCAAAACACGTTTTACATGTACATTAGGTCAGCTGATATTACCCCCATCTTCACCGCTAGAGGCGCTGCTTGCGAGCGAAAAGGCAAATTTGCAACGCAATTTGTAAATAACTCGACGAATATTCGGGATAGAGACCTAAAATTTTCACTATAAGTTTTTCCAGATTCTACTCTATATACTGTTAAACTTTCAGTCAGATTAGTTACGTATTGTGGACGTGTATAGCCGACATAGATACACACATACATACATACACTGACTTTTATATATATAGGGATTAAACGAAACACATTATGTGTATCTAAATATCTAATTGGAAATAGATTCAAAGACTTGTGCAAAAATTTGTTTCTGGTTAAATTAACTTGAAGGAAATTGTGGTGATAAACAGCCAAGCTGTCGGACCTCTCCCTGAGCCGCCAATGCGTCAACCAACCAAGATCTGATCTCTGCTCATCGAATGACTCACGGTAGGACAATTTAAACCCAAACTTGGCCCTCTCATCATTCCGTACAGCCTTCCACTCTACGCCGGATGTCTCACAGGATTCTACAAGAGTAGGTAGGGGAAACAGAGAATGATTAGATGATAAGTTATATTTTTATTCCTGAGGTGTGAATCTTCCAAATATATTCAAATAAATATTTAAAATGTTAGGCAGCAAGATTTAACACTTTTTTAATTTTATCATTTTTACAATTTAGCAACTCTCCGGTAAGAGTACACCTCTCCCTAAAGGACATTTTGGCTCTGCAATTAGTTGTTGTCCTTTACAGGGAGGTTCTACTGTAATACAATGTTTATATGCACTAAATGGAATCAATTAGGAAGATCATGTTTGGGTTGAGAGAGCGTGTGAGTGGACTTGTAATAAACTGATTACATTAGCAAAACAAGAGAGGATTGAGGTAATTGGCTGGCGTCTGTTAACATATGTTGACAAAGCGGATCGATCGAACTGCACTCACTATGGATACACAAGACGAGCAGCCTCGGTGCGGCAAAGACTTCGTTCCTTGGTACTTACGTCTGGTCGCTGAGGCAACAGGGAGTCTGATGCTCCATACGCCCAGCCTGCGTCAGCGCGTCTGCTTCTGGTTCCAGGCAGTAACTATCGTCCCAATCACCCTCTTCCTGCTGCTATGGAAAAACCAGCCCCACCTGTCCCTCGCTGTTTTCTCGGTTGTACTAATTCGCATGATCATTATAACCTACTTTCATTTCATTAGCTACAAACTACGAAATGTTTTAAAGAACAAACATTTAGTACCAAATTGTTTCAAATTATCCTTTTTTGAAAAGAATTTTGTGTATATATTTAGTATTTGGCTGATATTGTTTTCTTTTAATATAATACGTCTTTTGACATTTTACATGGTCGATTGGGAATGGGATTTCAGTCCTGTGTTGTATCTAATTATATTTCTGACAACGGTGGAAGTAGCAAATAATATTTTAATCTACTCCTTCATCCTTGCACGCCTAACTTCAGTTTGTCTAACTTGGAATAAAATGCTTGAGACTTTCAAATCTCCTCAGAAATTCAAGGAAATGGTGCCAAAGTACTTCGAGCTGAGATCTATGATTATTTCGATCAACACGCTCTACTCAGTACCTCTATTTCTCTTTATCGTTACTTCATATTTGCATTTTATTATAACCTTCAAAAAAATTGGTGTTTCAGCTCATACTAATTTAAAAACTATTGGCGATATTGCTATTTTTCAAGGCTATAATATTATTTTCACCTTTTTAGTGTTTCTTGCCGGAGAATTTTTCAAAAGCGAATGCAATGCAACTTGTGAGATATGCTTATCTAAACGAGTCTATCTCTGCCAGACCCAAGATCTCATGCTGATTTCCGGAATCATGAGATCAGGAGCTTGTGCTAAAGCCGGGATATATCTGGATCTCAACCTAGGGAATTTCTTCGCCACTCTTTGCTTTGTTGTTTCTTATTCAATGCTTTTCTAATTCCAATACGTATAACAAGATAATATCATCTTTAATATATATATAATACACTAACAAAGAAAAAGTTCTCAAAATTGTAAAGTTTTAGCTAACATCTCCTTCAAAGATACCAAACTATATACGTGGAGATATTCAGAAAATATGCATATATTGGATTTATAAATATTTTTATTATTCCGATATTTCGAGGGGCAACACGCCTCTCTTTATCGAGGATGTTTCTCACTAAAACACGTGAGAACGCGTGTATCACTCTCGTTCTACAAGACCAATGAAATATTAAAGTTAAATATTACATTTTTTGTATATGTACAGCTAATATTAAAATATATATAATACTAGCGGACGTACCCGGCTTCGCCCGGGTTTTACCCGAGTAAAGGTTTGTCTAACGAATCTTAGGATAAAGTGAACATTTTTTCCCGGTCCCTTGAAAAATACTCGATAAGTTGAATAAAATCAATATTAATTGGTTCCCTCGGTAATTGGAAGTTAAAGGAATAGTATCTTGCCTTGGAATTGTATCATTATTCTTGTCTCAAATAAATTGCCGTGTCATCCTGAATTTTGTCTTTCCTAATTTTCTACGTTACAAAATCATCCTATCATCATGATAATATTTAGAGCAGATTGTTGAATTATAACAGATAAATTAGAATATTTATCTTGATTATTTTTTAGGCGAAAAGTTATTTAAAAAATTGTATTTGCTAGAAACCTTCCCAGCACTATACTAAATAACTTCCCAAAGTTTCATGGCGTTCCAATGAGTGGTTTGGTCAGGCATAAAGGACAGACAGACACACATACATTCATTTTTATATATATACTAGCGTACGTACCCGGCTACGCCCGGGGTTTTACCCGAGTAAAGGTTTGTCTAGCGAACATTTGTTAAAACAATTCTCTAAAAACTTATTAAAAAAAAGATATATTTTGATAATTTGAAACTCGTAAATTTGAATCTCTCGATAAAGTGAACATTTTTTCCCGGTCCCTGTGTGCCGTGTCATCCTGAATTTTGTCTTTCCTAATTTTCTACATTAGAAAATCATAGTTTTATCTAGTGAACATTTTTTCCCGGTCCCTCGAAAAATACTCGATAAGTTGAATAAAATCAATATTAATTGGTTCCCTCGGTAATTGGAAGTTAAAGGAATAGTATCTTCGCCTTGGAATTGTATCATTATTCTTGTCTCAAATAAATTGCCGTGTCATCCTGAGATAATCTTACTTTTGATAAATAATATTCAAGATAACAAACTTAGTGATAAGAAAACTTGTTATCATCGTAACAATGGGGGCGCTGCTTGCGAGTTAAATCTACAAATCTGCAAATAACTCTAAGGATATTCAAGATATTCATGAAATTATTTTTCAAAAACCTTCCCGGTGATATACCTAATAATATCCCAAAATTTCACGGCGATTGGATGTATGGTTTTTGAATCTAAAGAGCACAGACAGACAGACATTCAATTTTATATATATATATAGATATAGATAGATTTTACATAATTATTGTTGTTTTATCTACATACTAGCGGATGTGTACCCGGCTTCGCCCGGGTTTTATCCGAGTGAAAGTTTGCCTAACGAATATTATATATTATGAGAGAAGTATAATAAACAATGTTAAAGATTAGTTTTAATTATTAATCAAGATTGTGTGTGAATATGTGAGAAAGATGTAATATCGTTGTTGTTTTCTTGGCCGACTGTTTTACATATGGTGTTATCTTAAAATTGCTTGTCTATATATATAAAAATGAATGTATGTGTGTGTGTCTGTTTGTTTGTTTGTTTGTCCTTTATGCCTGACCAAACCACTCATTGGATCGCCATGAAACTTTGGGAAGTTATTTAGTATAGTACTGGGAAGGTTTCTAGCAAATAAAATTTTTGAAATAACTTTTCGCCTAGAAATAATCAAGATAAATATTCTAATTTATCTGTTATAATTCAACAATCTGCTCTAAATATTATCATGATGATACGATGATTTTGTAATGTAGAAAATTAGGAAAGACAAAATTCAGGATGACACGGCAATTTATTTGAGACAAGATTAATGATACAATTCAAAGGCAAGATACTATTCCTTTAACTTCCAATTACCGAGGGAACCAATTAATATTGATTTTATTCAACTTATCGAGTATTTTTCAAGGGACCGGGAAAAAATGTTCACTTTATCGAGAGATTCGTTAAACAAACCTTTATTCGGGTAAAACCCGGGCGAAGCCGGGTACATCCATACAAGAATAATGATACAATTCCAAGGCAAGATACTATTCCTTTAACTTCCAATTACCGAGGGAACCAATTAATATTGATTTTATTCAACTTATCGAGTATTTTTCAAGGGACCGGGAAAAAAATGTTCACTTTATCGAGAGATTCGTTAGACAAACTTTTACTCGGGTAAAACCCGGGCGAAGCCGGGTAGGTCCGCTAGTTTTGAATATTTTTTTAGATTGAGTTGAATGAATTGCTGAATTTTTTTTTTTTTTGTATTTATATATAAATAAAATTAACTCTGTTGATTTTTTTTTGTATTTAATCGATAACAGCGAAGTTACGCATGTTAAAGTTAGGAAAAATATTTTGATGTTAAGCAAAACCTGCTCCATCTCGTTTTACATAAATGTTGAAAATTTGGTCGAAATTGATGCATTGTAACGAAAGTTTTTAGCGAACACCACTTATGAAATTTGCATTTTATTTATATAGATATAGATTTACAACAGAGTAATTGTATCTGGTTCAAATTCACATAAATTGGTACCGCTCAGCAAGAGCAACCTAGTTCATGATAATTGAACAATGAATAATATGTGAAGGTTATTCACATATTAAACAAATTTTAACACGGGATTCAATCCCGGTTCACGACTGTCGGGAATCGAGGGGGTTACCCACTCGTCTACCGACTTTTTTTTAGAGTAATTGTAAACAATTTTGTGTGTATATATATAAATTATGAATTAATGTAAACGATTTTTTAAAATAAAATAAATGAAAAATATAAAGTATATACATAGTTATTTTCGAATAATTAAGATATGAATTCTTTATATATTTCTGGAAAATAAATTTTTCTGTTATACGTAGAGATATATATACCAAATTTTTCTTTATTTTTCTTTTATCATACAAACCCATTTTTTTACCAGGTTCAATTTTTCCAGTTTTTAATCGATATTTTTCTAATATTTATCATTATTTATTAGGCTCTTTCACAAAAACCAGCATTTTTATATTGATTGTTGCGACAATGCCCGAAAAAAAAAAGGTTCGATAACGCCATGGTAGCTAGCAGGGTCAATTCAACCACATGTGTTCAAATCCCAAGAATAGCTGAGGGGGGCGATGGATCAGTCAAAATGGAAGAAACCCAGCTGGTGGCCAGGGGTGAAGTTGTCCTCCCTGTTGTTGTCTGTTGGATGATGTATGTTACTTACTTTGTTCTCCATAATACACGAAGGTAAATAAAGAAGAATCGAACAGAGATCCTTACCGATCCTGCCTTCTTATTTGATCATCATGGACACGGGGGATGCGCAACAATATAGTATTTTTATATAAACAATAAAACAACTGTGTTTATAATTATAACGTTTTTAGATGACTTCTCCGGAGATTTTTCTAATGAAACTTGCATTTCTAAGCATGTCTTATCCGTTCTTTTAAGTTCCTATAAAAAACTAGAAAGATTTATATAGTTCGAAATAACTATGATGGCCTATATTATGTAAAGTATACTTTATAATAATGGACAAAACCTAAGGAAATTGTACCTTTTAGTATGTATATCTGGATTCAGACAATAACACTGAAAGATATTACAGTGGCCTTTATTGAAGTCACACGAGATAACCTAGTGTGTATACACTCATGGACAAAACTTAAGGAAGTTGTACCTTTTAGCATGTATATCGGGATTCAGACAATAACACTGAAAGATATCACAGTGGCCTTGATTGAAGACACACGAGATAACCAAGTGTGTATCCACTCATGGACAAAACTTAAGGAAGTTGTACCTTTTAGCATGTATATCGGGATTCAGACAATAACTCTGAAAGATATTACAGTGACCTTTATTGAAGACGCATGAGATAACCAAGGGTGTATACACTCATGTACAAAACTTAAGGAATTTGTACCTTTTAGCATGTATATCGGGATTCAGACAATAACTCTGAAAGATATTACAGTGACCTTTATCGAAGACACACGAGATAACCAAGTGTGTATACATTCGTGGACAAAACTTAAGGAAGTTGTACCTTTTAGTATTGTTGGAATAGCGATCAAAATGGCGTGCAGCATTGGGGGATCGACCAATCAACGGCCGCGGCGGCGCTGCGGTCGACGTCAATATATATATTCTTTGTCTCTCGCCTTCCTATATACTTGCCTTTAAAATTTTGCTACTTTAACATCTTGTTTTAAGTTACTTTGTTTAATAAATAATCTTTTTTATTCCTTGAATCAATCACAAACTTCAACAGGTTATGGGCCCAGCACGCTTCCACTGCGCCTAAAAGGATTAACCGCCAGCAGTGAGTAAGCCTTTGTTTTGCTCGAAGTTTAGGCGTCAACCGCCAACCATAACCCTAGTTTCTTTTTGTCGTTGGCCGATTCCAAGACAAAGAAGATGAGCGAAGATTGTCTTTCAAGGATTAAAGTTTTTAATGGTGAAAACTTTTCACTATGGAAATTCCAATTCAGGCTTCTTTTGGAACAACAAAAATTACTAGAATTATTGGAAGGCTTAGAAATAAAGCCGAATGTTGTTTCCTCCGACAGTAACTCTGAAAGTTCACTACAGAATTGGAAATCAAAGGACGTTAAGGCAAGGATGTTATTATCACAGGCAATCGAATTAAAGTTTCTTCAGCCCCTGATGAACTGTACTTCCGCTTCACAAATGTGGCAGAAATTACTTGCTATTCATGAACAAAAATCCGAATTTACTATTGGCCTACTTTGGCAACAATTCTTCGATGCACGATTGACATCGGAAACAATAAGTGATTACATAGCAAAAATTGAAAATATTTCTGCACAAATTTCACAAATGGGCGGAACCATAACGGAAGATCAAAAGGTAGCAAAAATTTTAAATACTTTGCCTTCGAGTATGCGCTACTTTGTTGCAGCGTGGGAATCGTTAGATCCGAAAGCTCAAACTCTTAACAATTTAACTGCAAGACTTTTGATTGAAGAAACAAGGAATCAACAAAGCGGTTCTTCTAAACAAGATGAGGCCTTATTACATAGGCAAGCACGAACTAAGCCTAAAGATACACAACGTTCTTTTCAAGATGCCAAGAAGAACACTAAATGCCACTATTGTCATAAAATTGGACATTGGAGCCGCGAATGTAGAAAAAGATTAGCTAATGAGAAAAATAAATAAAGACAGTTATAATCTTCTCGGTATTATTTATGCGATAAAAGGGAATAAAAGAAGAAAAGTTTCTTTATTAATAAAGAAACTTTTCTTCTTTTATTCCCTTTTATCGCATAGAAAAATAAATCCAAAAATCTTCATGATTCAAAAGGAAGTTCAAGTGATTATGGACTTATTTTGTGCGATAATCAAGTAGAGCCCAATGATATTTGGTATGCTGACAGCGGTGCAAGCTGCAGCATGACATTTCGACGAGAGTGGTTCAAGACCTACACGCCGTTCACCAGTGATCATCCAATCTACTTGGGAGACAACTCGACACTACTTGCAGAAGGCATGGGAGACATCGAGATTCAAGCCTACGTCGACGGTGGATGGTACAATACGTACATAAGAAATGTGCTCTACTCGCCGCAACTAAAGAAAAATTTGTATAGCCTTTCTACGTCCACAAGAAGAGGATTCAACGTCATTATCAAACATGACAAGCTACAAATCTTCATGGATAATGACCTAAAAGCCGTAGGAGTGCGTCATGACGACCTCTACAGAATGCTCTTCAAGGTTACGTCATCATCACAAGGATACATCACCAGCGAGAACAAGCTTCAGTTGTGGCACGAGAGACTTGCGCATCTTCCAGTTGCTACACTTCGAGAGATGGCGACCAAAGGATTGGTGGATGGTCTGCAGCCTCAAGATTTAGAGGGAGAATTTTTCTTCTGTGAAGGATGCCAACTTGGAAAAGCCCATAGAAAGTCGTGCTATCCCTCAGATGGCAAAAACTACCAGCTAGGTGAGTTTATTTATGCTGATATTTGTGGCCCAATGCAGACTCAATCATTAAGTAAATATCTGTATTTCTGCTTATTTAAAGATTACTTTAGTGGTTATCGCCATATTTATTTTATTAAAAACAAATCAGATGTGCTAGATATATTCAAAGAATATGCTACTCTAATCTATACTCAAACTGGAAATAAGATAAAAGTTCTTAGGACTGATAATGCGCTAGAATTCAAAAGCGATAATTTTGCAGACTTATGTAAAAGATTTGGGATAATTCACGAGTTCACTGCACCTTATGTGCACGAACAGATAGGACGTATAGAAAGAGACAATCGTACGATTGTGGAAGCAGCCAGGTCCATGCTAAATTCACGAAATCTTCCAGGATTTTTTTGGGCTGAGGCATGTAACACAGCAACTTATATTCTAAATAGAAGTGCGACTAAGCAAACCCCTGGAACGACACCTTATGAACTTTTCTTTGGCACAAAGCCTAATGTAGCTAACTATAAAATATTTGGCTGTAATGCTTATATGCATATTCCCAAAGAAAACCGTAAAAAGTGGGATAATAAATCGATAAAACTTATGTTTTTAGGTTATGATAATACAAGCAAAAATTTTAGATTATGGGATTGGAAAACTAGAAAAATAAGAATTTCTAAAGATGTCACATTCGATGAGAAAGCTACTCCAGATAGAGAATCTACCAAACCTAAAGAAATAATATTTCAGATTAACAGCGCTCCGGATGAATCACCAGTTGCGACAGCAAACATTCCAGTGCAGGAAATGCCGCCAGTATCCGATATCAGTTCGCATCCAATGATAACACGCTCTAAAGTTTCGAATAGCCAATGTAACTTTGCGGTCGCTGATGAACCCAGTAACTATATAGATGCAATAACGAGTTCAGATTCAGAAAGATGGAAATTAGCCATGGATGAAGAGATTGATGCATTAAATAAAAATAAAACATGGACTTTAGAACGTTTGGCAGATGGTCATAAACCTATCGGTTGTAAATGGGTTTATAAAATTAAAACGGAGTCCGATGGTACAATTCAACGGTTCAAAGCCAGATTAGTTGCAAAAGGCTATTCTCAAATCAAAAATGTTGACTATTTCGATACGTTTAGCCCAGTAGTCAGGTATGATTCGTTACGCATTCTTTTATCACACGCTGCTTCTGAAAGGATGTTTCTTAAGCAATTCGATGTAAAGACAGCTTTTCTCAATGGCGAATTAGAGGAACTTGTTTATCTTGAACAACCAGAAGGCTACAAGAGAGATGATAATAGCTGCTATAGATTACATAAAAGTCTGTATGGTCTGAGACAATCTTCTAGAAATTGGAATAAGAAATTTACCAATTTTTTGTATAGCCATAATTTCAAAACATCAGACGCCGACCCGTGCATTTTCATTGGAACACACAATGATTCAAATGTTATCTTAGCTCTCTATGTTGATGATGGAATTATTCTATCTAAAGATAAAGAGGCAATAGCTATTATAATAGATGAGTTAGAACACGCATTTGATATTACATCTGGAAGTGTTAACTTTTTTGTTGGGCTACAAATAGAGCAGTCAGAAGATAGGGCAAGTATTTTCATTCACCAGTCATCATATATTGACAAAATTTTGAGTAAATTTAATATGGCTGACTGTATTCCTGCTTCTGTCATCTTAACGAAGCAGGACTGTCCTACTCCAGAACAAAAGGAAAAGATGCCTAAATTCCCTTTTCGAGAAGCTGTTGGATCCCTTATGTTTGCATCATGTGTTTCACGTCCAGATATCACTTATGCAGTTTCACAAGTGAGTAAATTCCTAGAATATCCAGGACCTGCACATTGTACAACAGTGAAGAATATTTTCCGTTATCTGAAAGGCACTCCACACATGGGAATTCTCTTCACTGGACAAGACCAACTTGTTGGCTACTCTGATAGTGATTTTGCTCGTGATGTTGACTCAGAAAAAGTACGACTGGTTATGCCTTCATGATGAACGGAGGAACTGTTTCTTGGGCAAGCCAACGACAACCAATTATCGCACTTTCAACCACCGAAAGTGAATACATCGCTGCCTGCAGTGCTGCTAAGGAATTGATTTGGATCAGAAGACTTCTACAGGGCATCGGCTGTGATATTACTAAAGAAACTGAACTTTATATCGACAACCAAGCAGCAATAAAACTTGTTGAAAATCCAGTATTCCACAAACGAACGAAACATATTGATGTTCGCTACCACTTCATTAGATCCAAACATGAAGAAGGTGAACTTAAAGTGCATCATGTTTGCAGCTCAGAACAGCTAGCTGATATAATGACTAAACCTCTTCCACGAAACAAGTTCCACTACTTAAGAGGTCTACTGAACATTTTGGATCGAGAGGGAGTGTTGGAATAGCGATCAAAATGGCGTGCAGCATTTGGGGATCGACCAATCAACGGCCGCGGCGGCGCTGCGGTCGACCGTCAATATATATAGTCTTTGTCTCTCGCCTTCCTATATACTTGCCTTTAAAATTTTGCTACTTTAACATCTTGTTTTAAGTTACTTTGTTTAATAAATAATCTTTTTATTCCTTGATTCAATCTCAAACTTCAACAAGTATGTATATCGGTATTCAGAAAATAACTCTGAATGATATTACAGTGACCTTTATTGAAGACGCATGAGATAACCAAGGGTGTATACACTCATGTACAAAACTTAAGGAAGTTGTACCCTTATATCATGTATATCGGGATTCAGATAATAATTCTGAAAGATATTTGATATACTTGCGACATCAAAGACTTTCCCTTTCCTAATTTTTTGTCCATGAATGTTTGTTTAGTTTTTATTTTATTCAATTTATATTATTAAAAAGAGTACTGACAAATTTTATTTAAATATATTCACTTATATATGTTGCTATCATTAAAGTAGCCGTAAAACCATTTGTTTAGTTTCGTTTTTATTCAGTCAGCGTCTTCTGTGATATATGATGATGATAATGATGAGCCAAAACACTTTTTCTAGATCGCAATTATGTAAAATATTTAAATTGAGGTAGTTAATGGAATAGTGATTATTTAATGTCCATGGACGAGTGGGTAACACCCTCGATTCCCGATAGCCATGAACCGGAATTGAATCCCGCGTTAACCTTTTGTTTAATTTATGAATAACCTTCACATATTATTCATTGTTGCCATTATCATAAACTAGGTTGCTCTTTTTGAGCGGTTCCTAATAAAGTGATTTTGGAACATTATTTAATATATATATGAGGTAAACTTATAAGATTTTTAAAAACTTGCTATTGTTGGTTTTTAAATCGTTACCATTCTCGGCCGCAGGAAATCATATTTATTAAGAAAAAGGCATCTCCTCATCGTGCAACTGAAAGTTGCTGATGGCTTTCTTACGCCATTTATCGGAATAAATATCAATTATTCGTTGATCTTTAAATATTCCAGAGGTGGGCCAAATACCCATTCTTGATTAATCAAGAAAAGCTAACCACGTACGCGTTTAGGGCTATTAGCCTTCGTCAACGTGGTGCAAGTTATATTAGCTTTATTCCGATAGATGGCGCAAGCCATCAGCAACTTTCAATTGCACGATAAGGATAAGCCCCTTTCTCTTTCTTAATTTATGCACCTTATCTCAGTACAATGTCACATTTGTACTATTTTTTTCAAATCATATTTATATATTTTCATATATAGTGTCATATTTTTCTCATATTTTTTTTATAAGACGTAGAAGAGAGACTTTTCTAGAAACATTTCTTGCTTTTGTGCCATAAAAAAGAGAGATTTGTTGTTAATTCGTCATTGTAAGCTTTGACATTTAGAATGTTTTTTGGACATGAGGAACAAACCTCAGTGGATCTTTTACTGGATTGTCCTGTTTTTCAGGGCTATAGAATCAACAATGTATTAATAGTAAAAAATCCAAATATTTTCATTTCAACTAAAGAAGCGTTTTGTAATATAAAAATTATATATACAGTAGAACCTCCATGAGAGGACACTCACTCTAGAGGACACCTCTCTACAAAGGACAGTTTTCATTTGCAAAATTACCATTTTTACTATTTAGTAGCTCTCTGGTAAGAGGACACCACTCCCTAAAGGATACTTTGGCTCAGCAACTAGGTGTCCTTTACAGTTCGACTGTAATATATGTTATATAATTTAATACCTATTGCAGATATATTTGAATTATATAGCAACAAACATATTTTAGGAAACAATATATATATATATATGGTAATTTAAACCAACAACCCTGTATTGTATAATACTTATAACAAGATTGTACTGTTGTATATAGAAACACATCTATAAATAACTATACGCATGATTGACATGTTTCATAGCATCACCATATGTAATGTACTTTGTACAAACCGAGAATGAATAAATAAAACTATGTAATAGATTAAGAGCTGAGCTAAAGCAAGATTGAGAAGTTCAAAAACGTCTAAAATCGAGAGAGAAATCCAACAACCCTAAAGAGGAATTTGGCAGGTCGTTCCATCAAGGTCATTGGGTGTAGAATACCGCAGACGCCCCACGCCCTTTGCGCCCGCTCAAAGTCCAAATTCCCGCATGCCTCCTCACTCGGAAAAGATATATAAGATCTCTGCCCTAGCCGAAAATATAGTCACTTCACCATCAGCGTGAGCCCTCGTCGGTTGTACCCAGGGTCACCTCATCGACCATGTAGAACAGTAAGAACTCTTCTATCTCCATCTTGCTCTTAGCTCGACTCCTATCTGTTCACGGAAATTTCCTGCTACAACTGTGTCTCTTCGTTTTTTGTGTGTGGACATTCCCAAACTTTCCACCCTGCCTCGACCACGACTGCCTGTACTCTGTGAGAACTGTTAAAGGTCCTCCAAGGCGCAGAGAGGTCCTGAAAAAATATCCACGCCCTAACTGTTCCTCTCGGCTACTACAGGTTTGACCCTCGGTTATCACATATATTTATATGTTAATTATAGATATTGCCAGAAATATATTTCTTGTTTTGTACACAGTTCTCTATTCCCGTTAAGGTTTAGGAATTTCATTTGTCCTTAGAATATTTAAACTCTTAAATTTAAAAATATTTTTCTCTTCTCTCTTTCAATAATAATGATAAATGAACTAATTTCTTTGTAAATAATATATTATATATACTCGTATTTGATGACAATTTTTAGTTTTTTTTTCTTCTTCTTTCTTTCTCCTTGTTAATATCTTATGGCTATTCTTTATGGCCTGAAGAATGATTGTAAATATGTATAGACAACTGTAAAAACTTACACAAATGTATGTATGTCAGCGCAAGTGTCCCTAGGGGGACAGCTTTTTAAATTGAAATAAAATAATGTATTTTATATATAAATATTGTCACGTAGAAAATTAGGAAGGACAAATTTTTGGCTAACGCAGCAATTCATTTAAGACCCAAGAACAAACTATTTTTCTTATTATTATCCCTAGTACACGTAGTACAGGCCATGATAATCATGGTGGGTAGAAGTAGGCGACTGCTTTTACTGTAAGTGCACCACATATCAACACATGTGAAAAGCAGTTCGACTTTGCACTTACAAATGTGCCAAAGCCCCGTTTGGTTACTTGCACTCTCTGATGGGGTTGGACTTTTGCAAGAATCGGGGGTCATTGGAGAACTTTTTTAAATCAGAAAAAAAAGTGACCAATGCGGGAATCGAACCCGGGTCGTAGCGGTCGAAAACCAGCAGTTTAGGCCAATCTTTCAAGACCACCGACCTTCACCGAACAAACTAAAATATAAATAGTAACATAAAGGTAACCCAGACTCCTGGATAACTAAAATTTATAAAAATACAAGAGAAGCAATAAGGGAGAATACAGAGTAGCAAAATATAAATATAAAAATTACTATTCTGTTCATAAAACTAAATATTTCGCTACCTAGCTCCTTGTATATGAGAGCTGTGACCTACAGCTTGCAAATCTTGTAGATACTGACATGGATCTGACGTGTTTCTGCTAAGGATTCCCTCGGAGTCTTGGAACTTTGTTCATAGGACTTTAACGTCCTATTTCTTGCGGCGTGAAGAGAGGCTTTATCGTTGTATCGTCTATAGGGACATCGTCATTTTGGAGGGAAGTCTTGGCTTTGACACGGCGGTGGAATCCTGGAGCTATTAGCTGAAAATGTAGATCACCGCACCCATAGCTTCAAGGTCTTCTCGGCGATCTTCAGTTTGTCTTCCATAATTTACCCAGCATCTTCACCCCCCAAACATAATGTTTTAAATAATATATATTAGTAATTAATCCAAATTCCTCGTGCTGTCATTCAGACTTGAGTCTTTTTGATTTTATTTACAATGGCTGTGGAAGTCCAAGATATTAGGTAGTACCAAGTATATTTACGAGATTTACTCGTATTTTAGGGAAGATTTTTCATTAATGCCAGGTTCAGATTTATAATTCATAGGAAAGTGGCCGTTTGAATTCTTTGTTATCGGAAAGCTGATCAGATGAACAGGATATGATTCGCTGTTCGGTCTTCATTCTAGCAGTTGGGGTAAATGGGATTCTCTTTCAAAATTTCGCGGAGTATACTTGTGCGTGACCATGGCCAGTTCGGATAGTTGTTGAAGTACACTCATGTTATATTCTTTGAAACATGGAGATCTAAATTCTTCGCGTGGCTGTAAATCTTCTGAGATTGCTGTTTGTGTAATCTATAGTCTATAGGTGGTGATGGTGGAACAGGCGCAAGGGTCTTTACGCTGATTCTCTGGCTTGAGGCCGAAGAAGGCGCTTGAAGGCGTCAACCGGTTGGCGTTCGACGCTGGAAAAGGTTCAGTGACTGGAATCACCTGGGGAGGGACAGAAAGGTTCGACGCAGGAGATGATGCGGCAGGACAGGAAGTTTTTAAGGCGGAGTTGCAGGATGTGACGGGTTCTTAGAGAGGTGATTCGACACTAGGCTCTGTTGAGTGTCCTGGTGACGTTCCCTGTTTGTTCCCAAGGGGCAGGTTTTTCGCCGATGTCCCTGGCGGCCACATTTGCCACACCTAACACCATAGGTGATGTAGGTGGGTGTAGATTCTCCTTTGGAGGTAATCATCAGCTTGGCCTGGAGCTGATTGAGTTTTCGTCCTTTGTTCAGAAGGACAAAGGCCTCCCTGTTGCCGGGGGTGCAGCTGTAGACGTCACGTGACACCACCTCATAGGCCAAGGGGACAACCCGGCAGTATGGTCTCAGCGCTCCGACAATGTCCTCCTCTTATTGCGATGGTCAGGTTCCCGATTACGATCTTCTCCGCATTCCTTCTGTAGGGGAATTTCCTGAGGAAGGTGTTATAGATGGTGACTCTTCCCTCCACAAGCACTCCGCCTTCTCAATGCTGTCCAGTCCGATCATAACATGGCCGGACATCTTCATCAGCTGGTAGACGGACCCCAGCAACTCCTCCAAGGCCTTGATATAGTGCACGGGGTGGAATTCCGCACACCATTCGATATAGCAGCATTGGTTGAACAATGCTGGCGCGGACCTGGCCTTGTTCAGTGTTTGCTGCTCTCTGGTGCTCTTGACGATGGCCACGGAATCTCTTGTTGTCCTTCGTGTCTGTACAGTTGACTTTGACTGCTTGCATCCGACTTCACGATCTTGGCTCGCTGGCTTTTTGGATCAGACCGATTCCTCTTTTGCCGGGTTATTGAGATAATAGGCTCAGAGTTCCCATCATTTTCCTCGGTCTCAACGCAATCCGCCCAATTTTTACTCTTTTCGGCGACCTGATTTGCATTCCTGCTGCTCAAAATGGTTGAATTTACATTTTCGTCCATCTTTGATGGAAACATCACCATGATGTAGGGCGTGATCCTGGCTCTCCGCCAATACCCCAAAAAGGTTACCTATCTCCATCATCTCCAGCAGTAAAAAAACACCGCAGGGAAAGAAAGAGAGATTGAGATTGAAACCACTTTATTGCAATGTTCATATGAGGTTATATAAGATTAAATAAGAATAAAAATATAAAAAGAGAAATGTTAAATAATAATTGATATATATATTTACATATATTATAAACAATGACAGCATTGGTGGTGCCAATCGTGGGAAAGAGTCCGCCACCGGTGGACCGCCAGAGTTCTTTCCCACAGAGTGAGCAGGTCGATGTTATGGCTGGCGTTACCCAACTTAAGACCAAGATGGTACTTGTAGATGGTAGCCTTCGCCACACTTGTTAGTTACATTGCCTCGGGATGGAGGCCGACGCTGAAGAGCCAGGCCTGCAAATCCAGGGTCACTTCCCAGGAGGCGAACACCTCCCAGAGCAGGGGTCGCACGACTCAGTAACTCCAACATCTGTGGGTCAGCGACCCGTCGCTGGATCCACAGACAGCACAGTTGGTACGTCTCAAGGCAAGTGGTCAGGATGTGTTAGAGCGTGGAGGGCGATGTCTACGTCTTTCCCCGAGAAGTAGTTGCGACGCAAGTCAGCCCAGGGGATGGAACGGAGCACATCCACGATTGGGGTCCACCGCGCAGCAAGTTCTGCAGCAGGGTGCTCCTGCAGCCGTGCTGAATTCAGTGCCCGGCGGGCCCTCTGGCTGGTAAGATGGGTAATGGGGGTCGGCTATCTCCGCAGGACGATGATGTCCGCCTCGTGCTCCACATAATAGCTGAAGATGGCGTTTTCCTGCAGAATACCCTGGCAGAAGGCTCCCAGGTGCTGCGCGTCCAGGAGTGCAGCCCGCGTTGAGCGTGCTAGGGCAGAAGCGCCATCAGGAAGTCACCGATAGTCGCCTGTAGCCAGCGCTCGGGAGCCAGCAGGTCTGGCGGAGGCAGGAACCTGTTGTCGCTTCGAAGACGCAGAGACCTCAGGCAGGCTTACAGCAAAACCCTTCAGTCAAGCTCAAGGACGCTGACCGCGGCCTCCCAGAGGCTCAGCAGTCTCCTAGGCGCGAGCCAGACACCAGGAGCCAGCGGTGTCAGCCACACTCAGTTGCAGACCAGCCAAGAGTAGCCTTTGGCGGCCCTGCGCAGTGTGGCCTGGACTCCCTTCAGGAAGGCGAACCGAGGCTGGGCCGCGATGTCAAGTAGGCCAACGCCACCCTCGGAGACTGGACGAGCAAAGATGTCCCCGGTGAGCTATGAGACTCGTACCCCACACGAAGCGCGCCAGCCGATGTGGTGCAGGATGTGGATGTGGTGCAGGATGGAACCCAGAACCAGGCAGTTTGCCGCACGGGCATGACCAACCAGTGACAGGCCGCGAGTGAAGGATGTCCACTTCGCGATGGCTCGCTCCATCAGCCCCATAAGGTGGGAGACCTGGGAAGCGACGGTGTTCCTGGCAAAGATTGTACAGCCCAGGACGGTCAGCGACTCGGACTTCCAGGAGACTCCCAGAGGAGAATTCGTCCGGTGCTTCCAGGAACCGCGCCAGAACCCGCAGCTCTTGCTAAAGTTGACAGCCACCCCGGAGGATATACGGAACTTTCCGAAGATCAAGGGCACGAGCTCAAACTGAACGTCGTCCCTGATTAAGAGTACGATGTCATCCGCATAGGCAACCACGCTACCGCGGCCCAAGATCCTCTCGAGGCGGCGTAGCAGAGGTCCAACTCCGATGCTGAAAAGCGCGGCGCTGAGACAGCAGCCCTGCCTCACCCCGTTGAGAAGCGGGAAGGACTTGGTGTAGATATTTCCGACCCGGTTGGAGGCGTCTGCTTCCCCGTAAAAGAAGGCAATCCATCCTAGGAAGGTAGATGGTAGGCCCAGCTTCTCCAACAGGGCTAACAGATAGCTCTTGCTCAGGGTGTCGAACGCCTACTCCAAAGAGATTACGGCCATCGGTGTGTCATGTCTCGTCGCCCAGGCGACTTTGTCAGACACTCGCGCAATGTTCCAGAAGGACCGTCCCGGAACGGCTTAAGTCTGACATTGGGGCACGAGTTCTGGCAGATGACGACGCAGACGGCCCATGAGCACGCCGCTGAGGACCCTGTAGTCGGTCAATGGTAGGCTGATTGGCATGAATGCCAGTAGACCCGGACCACCGTGCACATTCGTCAGCAAGATGACCTTGCTGCGCCTTGAAGATGGAGGCAAGGCTCCGCGGAGTCGAGAAGCCTCAAAGACTTGCCAAAGAACTTTGGCGAAGAAATATTCAAAGGCTTTGACAAACTCGCAGGGTAGTCCGTTCCATCTCGAGGCACGGCTATTTGGCAGGCGGTGGATGGCTGCCGCTATCTGGTCGCCGGAGATATCGGCGAGAAAGAGCTGGTCCCACTCGTCGAACTCCAGGGGAGTCACTTCAGCTAGGAAGTCGGCGATAGCTTCTTCCGAGCTTGGAGCCTGAGCGAAGCGACTGCTTAAGCGTTCTCGAAGGAAACGCCTAAGCTGGACCCCAGAGATAGCGTTGCCGTCGTCGGTAAAGGTGAAGGGAGAGCGACGTCTGGCTCGGAGGGAACGCCCGAGGTCCAACAAGGAAGGATAGTCGGAGCGGGCAGTATCGTCCTCCAGTCTCCGCCTCAGGAAGTGGCTTGCTCTCTCGATGTATCCCCCGCCGGACTCAGCGACGGCAGGCGCGATTGATCTTAACTCCGCGACCAGATCACCCTAATCCTAGTCCATTGTTTTCCTAACATCGGGGGTGAAAGATGCAGGTAATCTTGTAAGGGCTGGTTCTCTTACTTGGATCAGGACGGCACGGTGGTCCGAGTAGGCGTAGTCAATGGTTTGATATTGGGTGACGCGGTCGCTTAAGCCTGATGGAAGTAGGATTCTGTCCAGACGAAGCACGTCGACCCGGCTGCCGATAGTAGAAAATTTGGTGTGCTCCAGTGCAGCATCGAAGAATGGGGCGACGCCGACGATATCGGCTTGGTCCAGGAGCTCCGCGAAGCTGAACCGGATGCCAGGTCCTTCGCCGACTCCTCGGAGATATTCAGATCACCGAGGATCCACGCGCCAAAGCTGCGATGATCTGGAGCTGGCTGCAGCGCTCTTCAGGGACATGAGAGACGTGGATGTTGACACATATCATGGAGTTTCTCCGGACAGTGAGGCCGATTACAGCAATCTAGGTTCTGCTGCCGGTGAATAATAACTCCAGGCGCGTAGACGCAGGCGAGGCCTGATCCCACTGTGATCGTATCGGGTGCTGTAGCCATGGCAGAGATCTTCTGCGAAGTCCAGGGATATGACGTCCGGCTCCTACAGGAGGCAGATGTTAATATCATGCTCCTTGAGAAAACAGCAGAGCTGTATTCTCCGGCGAAGAGCCGCGATGCCGTGAATGTTCAGGGTTGCAACTCGGAAGTTCACTTCGGCTGCCGAGCAGAGTTCTATGTACGTGACAGCTTCTTGTACAGGATGTTGTTGGTGTCTCCTGGTAGAGTCATAAGCGCCGTGGTCGAGTTATCGATGGTCTGTCACTGCTCGACGTTAGATTGAGCCAGAAGCTTGTCCATCAGGCCAATCTTGGTGAAGGCCTGGAGGAGTTTCTCTCTCTCTCTCTCCAGCCATACCTGCTGGACGCTGGCGATGGCTGTAGATGCTCTTTCGTTCTTCATGAGAACGTCCATCTGTTTCTGAATCATTGTACGCCGATCCTGCGTTGGTGGAGCCTCTTGAGAAATGTTTAGCGTTTTGAGTGGATAAGAAGGCTCTGTCTGAGCTGTGCCGCTGGGAGGAAGCTCTGCGGCGACAGCAGCAGCCGTTGGCGGAGCAGCAACAGGAGGAGAAGGGGCGCTCGACGTGGTGGAAAGCTTGTTAACGGCATTTGAGCGCACAACTTACTGTTTTTTTCATCGCAGTAAGGACAGTAGAAGTTCGTTTTATATATAAAAGAAACATTCGCGCTTTTAAATCCTTTTATTTTATATGTATAGATGGCGCGTTATTGCTTCGTGTTAATTTATTCCTAACTGGCCTTGTCTTTATAGTTTGCTGAAGAGCATTGCTCGAAGCAAATATTTGAATGTAATTCTACTGTCCTATAAGCTTATGTCCATAGTTTACTTGAAAACCATTTCTAAGATTCCATCCTTCATTTTAGCATATAAAAGCAGAATGATCCAATACAGTATTAGAGCTCTGAGAAGCGGTCTGGTGGATTAAATTGGCGAAACCGCTGGGAGGGTTCACCACTGATGACCCAAGCCCTCCCAATATATTTTTTCATTGCAGTAAGGACAGTAGAAGTTCGTTTTTTTGTATAAAAGAAACATTCGCGCTTTTAAATCCTTTTATTTTATATGTATAGATGGCGCGTTATTGCTTTGTGTTAAAGGATCATTTTAGCAACCATATTCAAGGATAAAAAAAATCAAAATTTCAAATATAAATCAACATAGGTGAAACCCATTTTTTAATTTCAGAAATATTTTGTGATTTCTCTCCTGAGAGACAATATCTTCAAAATCACAACTAGGAAAACAAGTTAAAAATAAAAATCCCATCAACTACCACGCCAGTAGCTAAATTAAGTCATAGCCTTCCAAAACTATTATAATTGTTAAATTCCAACATAGCTACACTCCCTCGTCCTTTGCTTTTACATGCATATTTAATCATCAACAAATCTCTCTCAACAAACGTTACAACACCCTCACATTACTTTCTCCAATTGGCAACAATTACTAGTGCGCGACTTAACACACAAATCCAATTTCGAGCCGCACAAGCTCCATATCGTCGCCACTAAACATAAACGCACGCTAAGAATGTTCGCAATAAACGTGCCATATCCACTAACAGACAAAAATTATCGATATGTGTTCGTACAACCACCATGACTTTAGTCAATTTGTTATTCATGGTGAAACAGGTTAGATTTTGTGCCAAAACAACGATTTCACGTGACACCTTTCCAAATCACTTCTCACTTCGTGTCACAGCGCCACACTACAAAACTTTTTCACTTTTCAGGCCAAAGACGCCTTCACGCCTGTGACACATTTCACCTCAAAGCGTGTCCACGTCGAAAGTCGCACTTTCACTCACTTCTAATCTGATATCACTGAATAACATTTTTACTAAGTCCGCAACAACGTCGAAACACAACAACTACGAACATTGAGAAAACTATATCTTTCTATTATACCAGAAAATTGCCAAACTCAACAAAAGGAGAAAGTCAGTTTCAAATACACGACAAAAATAACAAACACCCCTCAACAGTGACCGCCAGTAATTGGATTCCCCGAATCTATTTCAGTTATATATCCCCCGTCCAATGTCATCCCTCCCCGCTCAAGGCAGATGTAATTGACCGCTATTTTCATGATCGCCATTTTAAACACATGTTTCACACTAACCATTTAGGTTTTCTAACAAATCTCACCAACGCCTTAATCACAACACACACACACAACTTACATTAAACATTTTACATATTAATTGATATCACCAATTAAAACAACTTGGTTAAGTCTAATATAGACTTTATAACGGAAAAGAGAAATCATTCTCTACATATAACTATTTTGTACAAATGAAAATGTCATTTCACGTATTCCCAGCTTCAGAGGGTCATAAAAACACCGATTTTTACCAATGGAATATAATCTAGTAACACACCACAGTTTTAACTTTTCTTCAAAAGAGACAATATTGTTCAATTTCCCACTACCCATCATTTATCCAATCATTAATAACCTTTAATTACATTCAAATTTTTGTATAAAATCTTTAAATATTAATTATATATTT
Organism: Cordylochernes scorpioides; assembly: GCA_030710605.1. NCBI lineage: Eukaryota > Metazoa > Arthropoda > Arachnida > Pseudoscorpiones > Chernetidae > Cordylochernes > Cordylochernes scorpioides. The sequence continues at coordinate 70,015,446 of CP092878.1, forward strand.
TTTTACCTTTCAATTGTATAATCAAATTTTTAATCCAACATGATTTTCAAAAAAAAAACTAATCAAATTCACTTTTATTTTTCATTATAATATTTTAGTATTGCAAAACATTTAATTGTTTCAAAAATCATTTTATTTTCTTAATTATTATATCTTTTATATATTACACTAGCCGAATGACCCGGGCAACGCCCGGGGTTTACCCGATTAAATGCTTTTAATCAAATACTATTCGTTACAATTATAAATTGGCGCCGTGGATATCATTCTTGTATAATATATAAATGAGTTTAAAAAATTGTAAAAATAAAAATGCATCGGCCGGGAATCGAACCCGGGCCGCCCGCGTGGCAGGCGAGTATTCTACCACTGAACCCACCGATGGTTATGAGAAATGGCCATATTTGGGTAATTATTCCATTCACAAAAGCAAACGGTGACAGAATTGATCTTGTGAATCGTCCCGCTCCAAACTTTGTGTCTGAGAAGTGATATTTTTATAAAGAGATGATCTGGCTTTGTGTCTTCTGCTCGAATGAATGTTTTTCTGTTAGAATTTTGTTCCTGCATACTAAAAATGAACTGGCTTCACCCGTGGTCTCTGCTTTTTGGGATTTTTCCAGATATAATTTTGTATCTGATAATCAAATATGATACAGCAATATTGTCATCATCATTTTCTGAATAAAAAACAACTACTTTTTCCCCAGAACCTGTCAATTTATTTTTCTTGACTAAAAATTCGAAAAATATATTTTCCAGATTTTTCTCTATGTCCTGTTAAAATACGTTTTACATGTCCATTATGTCAGCTGATATTTCCTCCCATCTTCACCGCTAGAGGCGCTGCTTGCGAGCGAAAGGGCAAATTTGCCACGCAATTTGCAAATAACTTGTATACATACTTGTATACTTGTGTACATAGACCGTAAATCTGTAAATAGAAAGGAAAAGCAAATAATTTTAATAATATAAATGAGTTTTAAAAATTGTAAAAAAAAAATGTATCGGCCGGGAATCGAACCCGGGGCGCCCGCGTGGCAGGCGAGCATTCTACCACTGAACCAAAAGCAAACGGTGACATAATTAAGAAAGAATTGTGCATGACGCTGATAACTGTATATATTAATGATACCGCAATATTGTTATCATCATTTTCTGAATAAAAACAACTACTTTTTTCCCAGAACCTGTCAATTTATTTTTCTTGACTAAAAATCCGAAAAATATATTTTCCAGATTTTTCTCTATGTCCTGTTAAAAGACGTTTTACATGTCCATTAGGTCAGCTGATATTACCTCCCATCTTCACCGCTAGAGGCGCTGCTTGCGAGCGAAAGGGCAAATTTGCCACGCAATTTACAAATAACTTGTATACATACTTGTATACTTGTGTACATAGATCATAAATCTGTACATAGACCGGAAAAGCACATATATTAATACTAGACGAATGGCCCGGGCAACGCCCGGGTTTTACCCGAGTGCGTATATATTTTAAAAACGTTTTAATTCAAATACTATTCGTTACAATTATAAATTGGCGCCATGGATGTCACTCTTGTGAAACGTCCCGTTCCAAACTGTGTGTTTTTAAAATGTTTTAATTAAAATACTATTCGTTACAATTATAAATTGGCGCCGTGGATGTCTCTCTTGTGAAACGTCCCGCCCCAAACTGTGTGTGTCTTGAAAATATAAATATAAAAATGTGAATTTTCATAAAGATTTCATCATGTCGATTTTTTTTTTTTTTTTTTGCATTTCACCTACTAAATCGATAGAGATAATTACATTTGCAACATGAACTTAGGTATATTGACTAAATAGAAAACTGCATAGTAATAATGATCATTTTTAAAGGCACCATATCGTTTTTTTTTTCAATAAAATCGAAACAAAAATTAACGATAAATAACGATAATTGCTTTAAAAGAAATTGCCTTAAAAAAAAAGAAACATTCGCGGTGATTTTGTCTTGCATTCGTTTATACAATTATTATATACGAATGACCCGGGCAACGCCCGGGTTTTACCCGATTAAATGCTTTTATTCAAATACTATTCGTTACAATTATAAATTGGCGCCGTGGATGTAATTCTTGTATAAATATAAATGAGTTTTAAAAATTGTAAAAAAAAAAATGCATCGGCCGGGAATCGAACCCAGGGCGCCCGCGTGGCAGGCGAGCATTCTACCACTGCACCAAAAGCAAACGGTGACAGAATTAAGAAAGAATGCATGACGCTGATAACTGTATATATTAATATATTAATTGTATACTTCTTGTATAGTTTATTGTACACTTCTTGTATACTTCTTGTATAGTTTATTGTATATTTCTTGTATAGTTTCTTGTATACTTTTTGTATAGTTTATTGTATACTTCTTGTATAGTTTATTGTATACCTCTTGTATAGTTTATTGTATACTTTTTGTATAGTTTATTGTATACTTCTTGTATAGTTTATTGTATACTTCTTGTATAGTGTATTGTATACTTCTTGTATACGTCTTGTATAGTTTATTGTATACTTTTTGTATAGTTCATTGTATACTTCTTGTATAGTTTATTGTATACTTCTTGTATATGTCTTGTATAGTTTATTGTACTTTTTGTATAGTTTATTGTATACTTCTTGAATCGAACTGGCTTTGGCCTCCTGGCACTAAGGAGGAATCACCGCCAAATTCTTATTTTAACGCTGGTTTTAATTATAAGCTTCTTAACTCAGCGAGCTAACTATAACTCATTTAAACTTGAATAACTACTATTGTCTCGTCTTACTAACTCTCATGACTCAACCACGTATACCTTTTATAACTCTTGTCTCACCAACTCTAATGACTCAACCACGTATATATTAATAACTCTAATGACTCAACCTCGTCTCACCAACACTAATGACTCAACCACGTATACTTTTATAACTCAATAACTCTCTTTATTTTCTAAAATCAAGATTATATACATTTCTAAAATTTACATAATTTAACAATAATTAACAAAAGTAAATTCTAACAATTTTGCATATTTAAGGCTGGAACATACTCCCCCCGGCCGCTGAACCCTGGTTCAGATTTGAAGGGAAGCGGAGCCAACTTCGTAATAGGTCGTAGGTAGACTCCGGTAGCAGCCCGAACTTGGGCAACTCGCACCTTCTGGTCTTGAAGAACGACAAATACTTCTCTGCAGTCTCGTGTTCTTTATCAGCTGGTCCCAATATGAATACCAGGTCCAAAGCTACAGCAGTATATTGACTATCTCTGTATTTGACATAGGTTGGTAGTTCAGTCCATTGTTTAGACTTCAGGTTCAACTTCCATAAATATTTCGACTCCTTCCCGGCGTTAACAAATACAGCTCTTACCCAATCCTGCACAATAGTAAAGTGATTGATATTTTTTGGATAGCCCTCTTTCTCACCAAGAATCGGAATAGTTGTATAACACCCCCAGGAATCTGTTTGAAGTCGGTAGTTATACAGATTACAGAAGTGTTGTTCCCACTGCATTCGAGGGAATAGTAAAAGTTTCTTGTTGGTATAGCAAATCTGAAGAGAGAGAAATTTCTCTTTCCAAAATATTTTGTCTGATCCAATCAGATGCCAATCTTTGTTTAGGAGATGATAGGAGAAAACCTTGTAAGTAGAGTGGTCGCGGGTCTCTGCAAGCATAAACAAGAACGCCGATGGTGCAAATGTCATTGCCAGGACCAAGAGGTCAGTTAGGGGCGACTTCCTGCTTTTCACTAGAACAGAAGCCCGACCCTCTTTAAGTTTCACTCGGACAATATTGTCGGTGCAAGTTACCTTATTCCCTCTAGAGTGTATTCTCCCTCCTACAAAGTACACCCTTTTATCGTGAGAGGCATAAACGATAGACTTGGAAATAACTATTGGAGCGAAACCATTCACTTTTCTCCAGATCCATTTTTTGTGAGGGATGTGGTATTGGTACAATACCGAGCGGACATTCGGGCCATCTAGAGATTCCACATCTTCTATGAGGAGGTAAAGATGAGTTCCGTCGCCGACAAAGACCTTCGGGTAGCTACATTGGATGGCTTTGGTAACTTCTGGCCACTCTCCATTTTCCTTCAATATGGCGCGGTGGTAGACTGGTAGCCCTTCTAAATCCTCGACTTCTTTGACCGCGGTCTGCCTCTGGAGATTCGCCATTGCCACTGTAGTAGGTGAGAGGAAACCAATTGGATCGAAAATCCTCGCAATATTGGAGAGAAGATCTCCTTTGGTAACAACTTCCTCAGGAATAGTTATATTAACTCTAAACGTATCTTGTACATGATCCCATACAATTCCTAAAATCTTGGATATGGCTCCTTTCTCCAAGTTAATTTTCCTCTCTTCGTTCATTTCCTCGACATGAGACACTATCTCGTGGCAATTTGAATTCCACTTTCTTAAGTGAAATCCTCCCTTTTTCATTAAGTCTTTTAATTGGTCTATTAGTTCTTTGGTTTCATCAATCGTTTGAGCTCCTGTTAGCAGATCATCGACATAGAAATCATTCAAGGTCACCCTAGAAGCCTCAGGATAATTATGGCCTTCATCTTCTGCTAACTGTTGTAATGTTCTCATTGCCAAAAATGGAGCCGAAGTTGTACCATAGGTAACAGTCAGTAGTCGATAGTCCACCACAGGCTCTTCTGGCGATGGTCTCCACAATATCCTCTGATAGTCCGCATCTTCTGGATGATGAGGCATGTAATAGCACCTGCACAATTCTCGCTTCACTTCTGCAATTGCGACCCTTTCCATGTGGTTTAAGTGTTCATATTCCTTCATGAATCCCCGGTATTGGTCATATAATTTCACATTCTTACACAATTTTCCTTCCAACGAAAGGAACCTTCTTAAAGCTTTTTCTCTTGATTCACCCAGAAGCGGTCGATGTTGTCTGAATGGCAATTTTACCCAATACCTTCCATGGCTATCTCTGCCATGGTTATTCGAAAATAACCTTTCACAATCTTCGTCCTGTGTACAAAGATCTGGTGACGGCACAGATTCAGTTTCCCAGAATCTTTTCATTACGAATTCTAGTTCTGGTTCAGATTGTAAACTCAGGTTACAGACTTCTGTATTACTCTCTGATGTTCCCATGAGTTTTCCTAGAAGTACCCAACCTAGTCTTGTATTAATAGCCATTGGCAATCCTTCTCCGAGAGATATAGAGCCATTCAACATAAGTTCAGTGTATATATCTGCTCCCAATATCATATCTATTGGGGCTTGTATGTAGAACTCTGGGTCTGCCAATTTGAGGTTCTTCAAAGTTGGCCAATTAGGGTCTTTTAACCTGAAGTTCGGAATTTCTGAAGTGAGCACTCCCGTGACTACTGCCTCTACCGAGAATTCCTCAGAATTATTCAGTGGACAAAATGTCACACTTACTGTCGATGAAGAATGCTGCACTGGTGTGTTTCCAACCCCTATAATCATCCGATCTGATTTCCTTTGGACAAGTCCCAATCTTTCGCAGCATCCTTTTGTTATCATGGTGACTTGGGAACCGCTGTCCAGTAGGGCTCTGCAGGTGCATAACTTTCCGAGTCCATTTTTTATCTTGATTCTAGCTGTTGCGAGTAGTACGTGGCTATCATTGCAGTTTGCCTGTTGAGTATTAGTCAAATTGATAGCACTTTCATGTTCCTTCGGAGTTGTGTTCTCAACTTGGGCCGAAGCGCCTTCCGTGCTCGGTTTATCATAATGAATCATTGTGTGGTGCTTCCCCTTGCATACTTTGCATCGTTGGTTCAGCCTACAATTCCATGAGAAATGGCCTTTCCTCAAGCAATTGAAGCACAATTTATGACCTTTTACTACATTTAATTTTTCTTTTAAAGGCATTTTGCAAAATAAGCTGCACATGTATAGTGGATGATGCTTAGATTTGCATAATATGCAAGTGTCCGATTTCTCAATTAGCATCCCGTAGCTTTGGCATTTGGGAAATCTCGATCCGGTGGTTTCTTCCCTTTTTGAACATTCCCTGACAGCACAAGACATGCTTCTTGCATGTCTGGAAATGAACGCTATGAACTTGTCATAAGAAGGAAGAGTGTTGTCCACTGACAGTTCCCAATCCAACCTTAGATTTTCACTCAACTTCTGCTGGAGGAAGTGCACCAGGATCACATCCACTAATTGATTTCTCTTCAATTCCAGCGTTTCTAAGTTTCTTATGGCTTCATTACAAACATCCATGAATTCATGGAGACACTTAGCCGATGGATTCTTAATTGCCCGGAGAGAAAAGATTTTTGACACCTGGGCATAAGCTAGCTCTCTCGGGTTATCATATCTTGATAACAGTGTACTCCATGCTTGGCCATAATTTTCACTTAGTAAAGGGAAACCCCTTATTAATCTGGCCGCTTCGCCTTTTACTGCTGAATTCAAATATTGTAACTTCTGTATATTAGTTAACCCTGGATGTGCATCGATGGTGGTGAGGAATAGCTCTTTGAAGTTGATCCAATTGCCCAAATCTCCATCATATATCGGTAAGTCAAATTGAGGCAATTTTATATTTGCCTGAGAGCCATTTGGCTTTATGTCCGCCAGTTTGTCTTTGAGTTTTCTCTCATTTTCTATTTTTACCCTCAAGCTTCCAATCTTGTTCATTGAACCATCATATGCCTCACTTTCTTTATCTATATCAACTTCATCCAAAGAAAACAGCTCGTCGTAGAGTTTCTCAATTTTCTCTTTGATCTCCTTTAATTCTTCACCCATTATTTCTAAGCGTATTGTTTCATCTGCCTCAATAATTGAATCCACACTTTCAATAAATCCATCAATTCTCCTTATCTGACAACTTAACTTTCTTTGGAGGATCCTTTCGTCTCGAGACATTTTGCTATTGTATTCTCACTGAGTTTCTGCTTAAATTTCTTCTGTTTCAAATCCTAATCAGGCTCTCGAGGGACCATGAATCGAACTGGCTTTGGCCTCCTGGCACTAAGGAGGAATCACCGCCAAATTCTTATTTTAACGCTGGTTTTAATTATAAGCTTCTTAACTCAGCGAGCTAACTATAACTCATTTAAACTTGAATAACTACTATTGTCTCGTCTTACTAACTCTCATGACTCAACCACGTATACCTTTTATAACTCTTGTCTCACCAACTCTAATGACTCAACCACGTATATATTAATAACTCTAATGACTCAACCTCGTCTCACCAACACTAATGACTCAACCACGTATACTTTTATAACTCAATAACTCTCTTTATTTTCTAAAATCAAGATTATATACATTTCTAAAATTTACATAATTTAACAATAATTAACAAAAGTAAATTCTAACAATTTTGCATATTTAAGGCTGGAACACTTCTTGTATAGTTTATTGTATACTTCTTTATAGTTTATTGTATACTTCTTTTATAATTTATTGTATACTGCTTGTATAGTTTATTGTATACTTCTTGTATAATTTATTGTATACTTCTTGTATAGTTTATTGTACACTTCTTGTATACTTCTTGTATAGTTTATTGTATATTTCTTGTATAGTTTCTTGTATACTTTTTGTATAGTTTATTGTATACTTCTTGTATAGTTTATTGTATACCTCTTGTATAGTTTCTTGTATACTTTTTGTATAGTTTATTGTATACTTCTTGTATAGTTTATTGTATACTTCTTGTATAGTTTATTGTATACTTCTTGTATACGTCTTAAATAGTTTATTGTATACTTTTTGTATAGTTCATTGTATACTTCTTGTATAGTTTATTGTATACTTCTTGTATATGTCTTGTATAGTTTATTGTACTTTTTGTATAGTTTATTGTATACTTCTTGTATAGTTTATTGTATACTTCTTTATAGTTTATTGTATACTTCTTTTATAGTTTATTGTACTTTTTGTATAGTTTATTGTATACTTCTTGTATAATTTATTGTATACTTCTTGTATAGTTTATTGTATACTTCTTATATAGTTTATTGTATACTTCTTGTATAGTTCATTGTATACTTCTTGTATACTTCTTGTATCGTTTCTTGCATACTTCTTGTATAGTTTATTGTATACTTCTTGCATAGTTTATTGTATACTTCTTGTATAGTTTCTTGTATACTGCTTGTATAATATATTGTATAGTTTATTGTATACTTCTTGCATAGTTTATTGTATATTTCTTGCATAGTTTATTGTATACTTATTGTATAGTCTATTTTTTAATAATATTGTACCAAAGCCGACTTAATAGTGAAATTGCTGGCTGGGCAACTCTGGAGCTGACGTCACTGCCTGTGGAAGTAACCCTTGCAAGGCCGCGTGGCCACGAGACTTATTCCTTCTTCTTCTCTCGTTGTTTACTTTTTAATCTTTTAGATATTTCCTTCTTTCTCTTTAGATAGAATAATAAAAACTATCTTTTTGTTTGTTGAGTTAATTAACCGACTGGCTAATTATTTTCAACACTACATCTGGTGGAGACGCCGGGTAAATTCCCTTCTAGTATTTTAACCTGGACGGCAAGTTGAGAAGAAGCCGACGTTTACAAAGTTTGCCACCACTCTTGGTCGAAATGGTGAACGAAGAAGAAAAGCCGCATGGGCAGCCGGCAGCTTTCACATATCTGCAACAACCAAGAAACCCCCCGAATTTCTCCGGAAAAGGTTCTGAACTCGCCCATCTCTGGTTGAAAGATTATAGCCGCGTTGCTGCCTACAATGGATGGGACGAATCAATGTGCTTGGCCAATGTAGTCTTCTTTCTGGAAGGAGCAGCGAGATGCTGGTTCGACAACGTGGAGGAAAGCATCACGACATGGAATACGTTTAAAGAAGAATTCACCAGAACGTTCGGTGATAAAGAAGACTACGCCAGAAGGATTGAATCGTCCCTCAAGGTAAGAGCGCAAAAGCCAGACGAGTCGGTCGAACTCTACATCCAGGACGTGCTGAACCTCTGTCGACAACTGAACCCGAACATGTCGGAGGAGGACAGGGTGGGCCACCTCATGAAAGGAGTGGCTGAAAACATTTACCGGGCCCTTCTTGCAATTGAAGTGACAACGACCGGGGAATTCACTCAACACTGCCGGCGTATTGAAAAGCTAAATAAAAATAGAATCAGCAGTGTTAGATTTGAGAGAATTCCCACCGTTTCGGCGATTAATGAAAATGAGTACCACCCTTTAAAGGAAATGATCAGAGAGATCATCAGGGAGGAGCTTCGATCTGCTCCGAATGAACTAGATAATCTTCCTCCTCCGCAGGGATTAGAAGATAGAGTTTGGCAGAGAGTCGAACAAAATCTAGCACCCATTGACAAAGCACCAGTGTTCCACTCCGGAAGGGCGGTCAAGAATTTCCGAAGTGGACAACAAAATGCAGGGGAAGCGGTGAGAAGGAAAACGGACGAATTCCGCACCAGAGAAAACATTCCCATATGCTTTTTTTGCAATAGACCGGGACATGTCGCAAAGCATTGTTGGGATCGACGCCGCGACCGTGATGAGAACGAACCAAGTAGGACCCAAAACCGATTTTATTATGGCCGTAGAAGACCCGGATCCATCTATATGGCCGACTTTATGACGCCGCATATGGAACAATCTGATCGGAACAACTCTCCTCGACGCAATTTACCAAGAAGTTCTTCTCCCTATCCTGGACGCGGGAGACCGATGACAGGACGTCGCTACTCTAGATCGCCAGACCGGACTCCTAGCCGATCTCCTCATAGAGACGTGCAGGAAAACTAGGAAGCACGGCCTGTAAGGGAGGTAAGGTCGGACATTGTTTAAAGCCTCCACAGACGCGAGCCGACCTAGACGATAACTACATGTGGGTGAGTATCAATGGCCGTCATGTCGAAGCTCTCATTGACACAGGGGCGTCATATTCGGTCGTTTCCAGCAATTTTAGAAAGACGTTTGAGAGCCCGAACATAAATTTAAGGGTCGCAAACAATCGTTTTGTTGCTCCGCTAGGAAAATGTCGCCTAAGAGTAGAAATAAATGGCCTTCAGCGGATCTTCCAATTTCTCGTTCTTCCAAATTGCAGCCACGACGCCATCTTGGGATGGGATTTTCTCGAGTCTTCAAAAGCAGTTATTGACTGTGGTCATTCTGAAATTTCGTTTTCAGAGACGTTGAATGAGGATCAATCCGCGGCACAACTTCACTTAGCATCGGACGACATCATTCCTCCAAAGTGTACCAAGAGGGTATTGACCCGGACGCCTAGCGTAACTGGGATTAAAAATTGCGCAGTTGAAGGTGTGAGGCAACTTTTCTTGGAGAAAGAATTATTTGTACCATCGTCCTACCTTACCATATGGCATGGTCAAGCGTATCTATGGGTGACCAATTTTAGCAAGCATCCGAAAACAATCCCTTCGGGCATGTGCCTAGCTCATTTATTCAGAGTCCAGCCGCAAGAAGTTTGCCCAATCATGGAAAATCATTCGAATAATGAGTCCAAAAGTGCCAAGTCACCCATCAGGATAACCAATTTCGAGTGTCGCGAAGAAAGTGTCGGGAGCTCCGAGCAGCTTATGAGAATGGAACAAATCTCGGCCTGCATTTCTCCTGAGCTTCCTCTGCTTCACAAGACCAAACTTCTGGAGCTTCTTGGAAACTTTTCGAAAGTGTTCGGTCCGATCGATAAAACTACTTCTAGGATAATTACTAAGCACAGGATAAATACGGACGACGCCAAACCATCAAAAAAGATGCCGTATCGGGTCTCACCTATAGTTTATTGTATACTTCTTGTATAGTGTATTGTATACTTCTTGTATACGTCTTGTATAGTTTATTGTATACTTTTTGTATAGTTCATTGTATACTTCTTGTATAGTTTATTGTATACTTCTTGTATATGTCTTGTATAGTTTATTGTACTTTTTGTATAGTTTATTGTATACTTCTTGTATAGTTTATTGTATACTTCTTTATAGTTTATTGTATACTTCTTTTATAATTTATTGTATACTGCTTGTATAGTTTATTGTATACTTCTTGTATAATTTATTGTATACTTCTTGTATAGTTTATTGTACACTTCTTGTATACTTCTTGTATAGTTTATTGTATATTTCTTGTATAGTTTCTTGTATACTTTTTGTATAGTTTATTGTATACTTCTTGTATAGTTTATTGTATACCTCTTGTATAGTTTCTTGTATACTTTTTGTATAGTTTATTGTATACTTCTTGTATAGTTTATTGTATACTTCTTGTATAGTTTATTGTATACTTCTTGTATACGTCTTAAATAGTTTATTGTATACTTTTTGTATAGTTCATTGTATACTTCTTGTATAGTTTATTGTATACTTCTTGTATATGTCTTGTATAGTTTATTGTACTTTTTGTATAGTTTATTGTATACTTCTTGTATAGTTTATTGTATACTTCTTTATAGTTTATTGTATACTTCTTTTATAGTTTATTGTACTTTTTGTATAGTTTATTGTATACTTCTTGTATAATTTATTGTATACTTCTTGTATAGTTTATTGTATACTTCTTATATAGTTTATTGTATACTTCTTGTATAGTTCATTGTATACTTCTTGTATACTTCTTGTATCGTTTCTTGCATACTTCTTGTATAGTTTATTGTATACTTCTTGCATAGTTTATTGTATACTTCTTGTATAGTTTCTTGTATACTGCTTGTATAATATATTGTATAGTTTATTGTATACTTCTTGCATAGTTTATTGTATATTTCTTGCATAGTTTATTGTATACTTATTGTATAGTCTATTTTTTAATAATATTGTACCAAAGCCGACTTAATAGTGAAATTGCTGGCTGGGCAACTCTGGAGCTGACGTCACTGCCTGTGGAAGTAACCCTTGCAAGGCCGCGTGGCCACGAGACTTATTCCTTCTTCTTCTCTCGTTGTTTACTTTTTAATCTTTTAGATATTTCCTTCTTTCTCTTTAGATAGAATAATAAAAACTATCTTTTTGTTTGTTGAGTTAATTAACCGACTGGCTAATTATTTTCAACACTACAATATAAATGAGTTTTAAAAATTGTAAAAAAATATGCATCGGCCGGGAATCGAACCCGGGGCGCCCGCGTGGCAGGCGAGCATTCTACCACTGAACCAAAAGCAAACGGTGACAGAATTAAGAAAGAATGCTTGACGCTGATAACTGTATATATTAATGTTTGATTTAGTCCACATACACTTTTTTTTTTACCCGCAATCTTATTTCTATCTTTTTATTCACTATATTGTATATTTGTTTAAATAGCTTTATTATATGACCATGTTTATCATTAACTATCGGGCATGCAACAATCGCTTACAACAATCATGTTCTTTAACCAATTCTCTATACTTTTTCATCACTATCTATTTCAGCCATTGCTTCAAACCATCGTAGAAAAACGGCAGCACTGCTTGACAATTTTTTTTATTTCGTATTTCAACAAACTCTTTGAACACAGTTCCCCAGATTTAAAAATCCCAACTTCTGGTCTGAACACGCTTCAAGAGTTCATTTCAATCATCCGCAGAGCACAATCACCAACGCATGCACAAAGCGTTCACTTTTTTCAACTTTCAATTTTTTTTTCAGCTCTAGCGGACCACAATCAACATTTGATTTCGAGTCAAGTCAGAACACCTACTGTCGCTACAACAATTCTACTTATCGCATGGCTCTATTTCACTCCTTTCTCAATCATATTAATAAACAACTTTTCTTAAACAACTTTTCAACCCAATAACCCTAAAATTGTGACAAAACACTGTAACCCTTATATAGGATCGCAAGTGAAACATTGCATAGGAAGACGCTCAAGTCTATATCCTCGCTTTGCACCTGAATCTGATTATTTGGTTTACATGTGCACTCCTAACAATTGCATATTCTTCAACTACTAACCCTTTCCAACGCCCGCCAAATTTCTCTTAGAATGTGAATTTTTATGTCATCATTTTATTTTAATCATCATTTTTTTTTTAATCAAACGAAAATGTCATTTTTATTTCACTTTTATATATCCAAAAAAATCACTCTGTTATAGCCCTTTTCAACCCTCACAGTTTAAATTAATTAAAAGAAATTTTATTTACTTACCTGTGTTAGAGAGGCTTTACCCGCTTAAACCTGGATAAACCCTTTCACTCCCGGGGCCCATCTATAGTAATTTAAACCAACAACCCCATATTGTATACGACTTATAAAAAGATTTTCATGTTGTATAATAGAAACACATCTGTAAATGATTATACGCATGATTGACATGTGTCATTACATCATCATATGTATTGTACTTTGTACAAACTGAGGATGAATAAATAAAACTCTGTAATAGATTAAGAGTTGAGCTGAAGCAAGAGAAAGAAGTCATAACGTCTAAAATCGAGATAGATTTAGAATTCCTACAACAAGGTCTAAAAATGGAAACTGCCACGGCGCCAGTAGAATTTCACCAGACGATCCACGCCCCTGTCGCATAAGGCCCCCGTCTTAACCTATAAATACAGTCACTTTACAGTCACTTGACAGTCACTTCACCATCTGCGTGAGCCCTTGTCGGTTGTACCCCAGGTCCACCTCATCCACCATGTAGACCAGTAAGAACTCTTCTATCTCCATCTTTCTCTCCTAGCTCAACTTTTATCTGTTCACGGAACTTTCTTAGTGCAACTGTGTCTTCGTTTTTTGTGTGGACATTCCCAAGCTTTCCACTCTGCCTCGACCACGACTGCCTGTACTTTGTGAGAACTTTTAAAGGTCTTCCAAGGTGCAGAGAGGTACTGGAAAACTCCCCATCCTGACTGTTCCTCTCGGGCAACACAGTATAGCGAGAGTTGACAGGGACTCGCACCATAGTTTAAGTCGACTGGATCACTCATCACAGATTTAGTCGACAAGATTCAACAAGAGGCTACAGGACTTCGTCACATATATATGGTAATTTAAACCAACAGCCCTATATTGTATAATACTTATAACAAGATTGTCATGTTGTATATAGAAACACATCTATAAATAATTTTACGCATGATTGACATGTGTCATTGCATCACCATATGTAATGTACTTTGTACAAACTGAGGATAAATAAATAAAACTATGTAATAGATTAGAGCTGAGTTAAAGCAAGATTGAGAAGTTCAAAAACGTCTAATATCGAGAGAGAAATCCAACAACCTTAAAAAGGAATTTGGCAGCCCGTTGCCATCAAGGTCAAAGGGTGCAGAATGCCGCAGACGTTCAAAGTCCAAATTCTCACATGTCCCCCCCCCCCCCCCCCCCCCCTCGGCAAAGATATAAAACCTCGGTTTTAGCTGAACTTACACAGTCACTTCACCTTCGGCGTGAGCCCTTGTTGGTTGCAGCCAGGTCCACCTCATCGACCATGTAAAACAGTAAGAAACCTTTCTCCATCTTGCTCTTAGCTCGCCTTTTATCTGTTCACGGAACTTTCCTACTACAACTGTCTCTTCGTTTTGTGTGTGTTGGCATTCCCAAGCTTTCCACTCTGCCTCGACCACGACTGCCTTTACTCTGTGAGAACTGTTAAAGGTCCTACAAGGTGCAGAGAGGTACTGGAAAACTCTCCACGCCCTGACTGTCCCTCTCGGTTGCTACAGGTTTGACCCTCGGTTACCACATACGAAGTGTGTTCAAAAAGTATCGTGACTTTTGTGTGTTTTTCAAAAATTATTTTTTTATTCATGAATACCTATTTTGTCCCCTTCAAAGTAATCCCCATGAGATATTATACACTTGTGCCAACGGTTTTTCCAATCTTCGAAGCACTTCAAAAAATCATTTTTAAAAAATCTTTTTCAGCTCCTCCTTCGATGCCGTCTTTATCTCGTCAAGCGTAGCGTAACGTCGTCCTTTCATGGGCCTCTTCAGTTTAGGGAACAAGAAAAAGTCACAGGGGGGCAGTTCTGGGGAATACGGTGGCTGCGGCATCATTAGTGTGTAGGTTTTGGCCAAAAAGTCGCGCACAAGCAACGATGTGTGAGCAGGGGCGTTATCGTGGTGCAAAAGCCAATTTTTGTTCTTCCACAAATCCGGGCGTTTCTGGCGGATTGATTCGCGCAAATTGCGCATAACTTGCAGGTAATATTCCTTATTGACCGTTCTACCCTGTGGCAAGAACTCATGATGCACCACGCCCCTGCAATCGAAGAAAACTGTCAGCAAAACTTTTACATTCGACCGAACTTGGCGCGCTTTTTTCGGTCTTGGTTCGTGCGGCAGCTTCCATTGAGATGATTGAGCTTTGGTTTCCACGTCATAACCATAAACCCACGCTTCGTCACCAGTTATGACCCTCTGGAGCAAATTTGGGTCGTCGCGGACAGAGTCCAACATTAGCAATGTTCATGCGATGCTGTTTTTGGTCGCAATTGAGCAATTTTGGAACGAATTTCGCGGCGACCCGTCTCATGCCCAAATCATTGATAAAAATCGAATGGCACGAGCCAATCGATATGTTGAGGTCCTCACCCGAGAAGTGCTCGGGCGTCGGGCACGCTCTTCGTCGTTCACATCTTCTCGGCCTTCTGAGAACATTTTGTACCACCGATAAACGTTGCTTCGGTCCAAGGCAGCTTCTCCGTATGCCACAGTCAACATTCGGAATGCATCCGCGCACTTAATTTTGTTTTTCACACAAAATTTGATACAGTTTCTTTGATCAATTTTTTTTAATAGGTAAAAATCGAAGACGATCCAAAACACCTGCAAGCAAAGCAGCTGTCAACAATTAAGTGAACATTCAAAATTGCCGAGCTTGTCGGCATAAGTGAGAGACATGAGTACCAACATAAAGCCACAAAAAGATCGAAATTCGAATATACGTAACCCGCGAAAATTCAAAAGTCGCGATACTTTTTGAACACACCTCGTATATATATATATATTTAACCTTATATAACCCCATATGACTCTATGCCCCTTTGTACATCCGCTGGTTTACATCTGAAGGTGCTGGGCTGTCTAATAATTACAGGACAATGACATCAGTCCAGGAGAACTATATTGTAGAGCTGATGGAAACAACCGCTGCAAGATGGCTCCCCTTCGTCCGCGTCCTCTCTCTATTGCTGAACGAGATAAATTTAAAACTACTTGGTTCTTTTCTCAGTGATACAACATTTTAATGGATACCTGCCTACTGACTCCACTGTCTCTAAGCTCCAAGCCCTACAAGTGCGTTTCGTCTGGGACTTGAACTCACCACTTGGCTGCCAGGAGGTGTTCTAGCACGTCCAGTCTCCATGGGTGGCTTCGGTCTCCTCGACGTCGGCAAGCAGTTGAGACTGGCGTGTTTGAAAGGTGTCAAAGCTTTGCTTCGTGGAAGTCTCAACGCCTATTCTTGGCTCACTGATAGTGGGTCTGGTTAACTCCCCTTCCATCCGGGACATGGCTTCCACCTCGACGTCGTAGACTCATGAAGATATGGGAAGCAGTTTATGACTTCTTGGAGATGTACCACCGGATAGTTCCAACACAACAGCTGGAGGATCTTGCCATAATCGGAGGATGCAGGTTTCTCCGGTCACCTGACTTCTTAGCTGCTGCACGGTGGCTAAAAGCACGTGCTGGGACTTCGATGGCCCTGTGTCGCCCCTCACTCTTTCAACGCGTCTTGCAGAAGCCGAAGCCATGGCCAAATTTTCAATTGGATGTTAGCTGAAAACTTCTTCGGGTTCCACCGAGCGGTCTACCTAGCTATGGGGCTGCGCGGTATGGTCATTCCATTCACGCGCCTAACCACCCGCACCATTCGCCGTACGCTTGAGCACCCACGTCCGGCCAGCCTGCCCATCGCTCATCTACTGTACCATTGGCAAGACTTGATCAACATTCCCATCACCATTGGCTGACCATCCTTTCTACGGTGAGCCTTCTCAGAGCACAAAGACGACATTGTAGTACAGCTGGCCCTGCACGCTTTTTCCATCCTTCACATCCGGCCTCTGCTCGAGAGGCCTGTATCGCCTGTGATTCTAGCGACCTGACGTTGGCCCACCGCTACTGGTCCTGCAGCTCCATCAGGCCCCTCATACGGGAAGCCTTCAACATGATACAGAAACTACCCGACCTGCAGGGCTGGCTCTTCGGTCAAGGGCTGGATGACAACGCCCTCGCCATCCTCGCGTCTGCCAAGTCATCCATACACAAGTTCTTTCTGTGCCTTGATATGCGGAGAGACCCCTGCGTCAAAACCCCTTATTTTCTGGTCTGGAGGAGAACTCATTGTCTTTGGGGTTGCTTCTGGACTTTACCTAACTGTGTGTGTAAATAGTTTCCTTTTTATTTTATTCTTTTTTTTTTTTAAGATATATATTTTTATCTTCGATTCACTATTGACTTGTATGATGTCAATTAAATATTTTAAAATCTCAAATCTCTTTCTTTCGAGTGCTCTCTCACTCACCCCGTGGGGAAGAATTCCTTTCTGAAGAAATTTGTACACATATACAACTATATATATTCTCCTACATTTTATCTACCATTTATACACTATTTTATTATATATTTTTTTTCACCTTTGTAACAATTAATTAGAAGAATCAATAAGATTGTTTAAATTATCATTGTCTATTACGTTTTTTTTAACCCTAAATTTTTTTTTCATGGTAGGTTCCTTACTTCCTCAAATCTAAAAATAGCATTAGCTGATAGCCACTCACCATCGCTACCAGCTGATGCCATCATCGACCTTCAAACCCCAGCAGTTACTATGGTAGCAAAAGAACCCCAGCCTGAAACAGGAAAGTTAATATGACTTCGTCAACCAAGGTAAAAAAAAAACTCCCGATGCAGGAAGAAAACAATGATTCCATTCTCGTTAGTCATGCGCGAAAAAGGTCCTCCGAAAAGACGACAGATCGGCAGAGCAAAAGGGGACGCGACCAGCCTCTGCAGCCATCCAAGCCCACTGTTGCCCCCCTCTGCGAACAAGCCCCGAGTGCAGACGTGCACCAAGACTCTGCACAAACAGGCAGACTTCAGAGCCTAGTCTGCGGCCGGTCAGGTAGACCAATATGTCTACCTGTAATTCTCCCCAGAATTCAGCCAGGTGCAGTACTTCATAGCGTTGGAAGCAAAGCTGGGAAAGGGCTGCGTTTACCAGCTGAGCAAGATGGAGGGGGCATATCTTATTCGGCCTCTCCAGCGTTCAGCTTGCTGAGATACTCATCGAGGAGGGCCTGGAAATTGGAGACGCCACTCTACGAGCTTTTCCCCTGATGAAAAATTTTACCGCCATCGCCTTGGGCAACGTGCTGACCTGATCGCGGCGCTCAAACTCCATTGTCCAACAAATTCTGTAAATGGACAATTCCAGTTGGGATAACGCTCATCGGGACGCCTTTATTACTCTGCACGAGACGGAGTTAGGCTCTATTAAAGTCCTTCCCAGCTGAATATCAAGGCCGTGGGAGTCATCACGCCACTCTACATAAGCTAAGGGATCCGCTGTTTTCTCTGCCATAAGCAAGGACACAAGTGAACCAACTCCCCTCAAAAGACTGGCATGACAGAAAACAAGCTGATTTTCCCTGAGCGGTCCAAATGCTTTGAACAAACTGCCTGCCTCTTCACCTCAAGCCGTCACAGTAGCTGCGCCAATACCAGCCGCTCACATCCCTACCGCCACAGCCGTCGCAGACCCTCCTTCTAGCGACGCAAATGATCCAGTAAAGATTAGCTCTAGCCCCTATCAGCTGAATTCAAAGATATTTCTACATCCCAAGATAAGCATACTTTGACCAAAAGACAAATGAATGTTCTCATGAATGATGTAAAAGAATCTCCAGTCATTAACCAACATTCGGCAATTGGGGCTGGAGAGAGAACAACTCCTCAAAGCCTTCACCAACAATGGCGTTAGGTCAGGCTTTTGGCCTAATCAACCGTTGATCAGAGACAGGCTATTGACACCTTGGCGACGACGCCAGGTCGCACCAGTAACACGCTGTACAAGAAACTTCCACGCGTCAAAAACTAAACTGCTCGGTGACCTAAATGAGCATCCGTGTTGCAACTTTGAACATGTGTGGGATCGCCGCTCTTCAGGGGTTAATTCAGCTCTGCCTTTTTCTCAAGGAGCATTAGATTGACATCTGCTTCCTGAAGGAGACCAACATCATGTCCCTGAACAACGTACGATACCTCTTCCACGGCTACAGCGCCGTCATTGCCCCCGCAACGGCCACCATGGGATCAGGCCGCGCCTGCGTCTTCGCGCCTAGGGTCGTTGTTCACCAGCAGCAGATCCTATGGCCTGGCAGGATTGCTGTCACCGACATCACCGTCCAGGGAGTCTCTATGATGTGTGTCAACGTCCATAACTCTCATGCTCCTGAAGAGCGATGACACCAGCTCCAAACCATCTCAACTCTGGCGTATGAAGAAATTTGTGGATTCTCGGTGACCTGAACTTCTTCGAGAAGTCGCATAGGGATCTGGCATAGGGTTCGGTAGAAGCCCTCACAGATTTACTGACCAAAACCGACGACCTCGTCGACATCGCCACCTTCTTCGATGCTGCACTGGATCACACCAGGGTCGCCATCATCGAATCCTATGGCCTGGTAAGGTTGCTGTAATCGACCTCACCGTCCGGGGAGTTTATGACGTGTGTCAATGCCTACGTCTCTCATGCTCCTGAATAGCGATGCCGCCAGCTGCAGACTATCACCAGTGAAGCTCTCCCAGATCCTTGCCCGGTTAGATGTCAAGGCCAAGAAAGTGGTTACCCATATCTACACTACTTATGGCATCAAATTTTCGCTGTGATATAAGCAGAGAGACAAAGGAGCCAATTTCCCTCGTTAAATTGAACCGCAGTATAAAAAGCTATTGCCCCCTGTGGGTACTTCTGTTGCGCGCACGAAAACCTTAAGCAAACTGCCCTCCTCGTCGAGCGCCCCTCCTGATGTAGCACCATCAATAGCTGCTGATGACTTCTGAAAACTTTTTCCCAGCGACACAACTATTACAGATAAGGTTGTCAAATCGTCACCTTCTCCACCTTAACCGCAAAGCGGTTTTAAATACAAGAACGGCGCACATTGTTTCAGAAACAGATGGATGATCTAATGAAGAACGAAAAAGCATCTGAGCCATCTCCAGCATTCAGCGGTTGGAGCGGGAGAAATAAGATCTCCTCCAAAACTCCACTAACAATGGGTTGATAGAGAAGCAATTGGCCAAATCTAACCGAGTCTACAGACACTTTGGCCAATCAGCCTCCCAACATCCGGCTTCAGGATCCTCAACAGCGTACTCGTGGATCGTTTGTGCCGTCATCTGCCAGATCTCGTGCCCGAGTGTCAGACCTACGCCGTTCCGTGACAGTCACCCTTATGGAACATTGCGAAGGTGTCAGACAAAGTCATCTTGGCAGCGGGACATGACACGCTGTTGGCTGTCCTCTCACTGGACCCAAAGTAATAATTCGATAGCCTGCACAGGAGCTACATGTTCGCTGTGTTGGGGTGAGTTACTGTCCTCTTCTGGAAAGCAGACGCCGTCATTCAGGTTGGAGATGTCTTCACCAAAGTCTTCCCGCTTACCAACGGGTTGAGGCAGGGCTGCCGCCTCAGCACACCGCCCTCTTCAGCGTCGGAGTTGGGCGTCTACTACGCCGTCTCAAGAAGAGCTTGGGCCGCAGATGGGGGGTCGCCTATATGGATGACATTGAACTCTTCAGATATAAAGCTCACCTTGATCTTTGAAAAATTCAACATGGCCTCCGGTGTGGCTGTGAACTTCGACAATAGCTGTGGGCTCTGGTTCAGTTCCTGGAAGCACCGGAAGGACTCTCATCTGGGAATCTCTTGGACGTCCGAGTTGCTGACTGTCCTGGGTTGCACAATCTCTTCCAGGAACGCCAACGCCTCCCACCTGATGGATCTGTTGGAACGATCAACACTATTCGGTTTCCCTTCACCCGCGGCCTGGCGCTGGTAGGTTGTGCCCTCGCGGTCAACTTGGGATCCATCCTGGACTGCTTCCACGGCTACATTCCACCTGAAACCACCAACAGCCAGCTTCAGGCGCGGCTAGCACGCTTCGTGTGGGGAACGAGCCGACTCTCGCTGCTTCCTCGGGGCATCTTGGCTCTCCCAGTGTCCGAAAGTGGCATCGGTCTGCTGGACATAGCAAGCCAGCTTCGGCTCGCCTACCTTAAGGGGGTCCAAGCCTCACTGCCAACAGCTACTCTTAGTTGGTCGGCAGCCGGGCTTGGTTGACCCCTCAGCTTCTGATATCTGGATCTCACCAAGAAGAAAAAGCATGATGAGCCTCTGGGAGGCCGCCTTTAGCGTCTTTGACTGAACCACGGGTTCTTTATCCTGCCAGACTGAAGTCGCTGCATCTTAACGGCGACAACAGGTTCCTGCTGCTCCCGAGCACTGGCTACGGGCGATTGTCAGAGACTTCTCTGATGGCGCTCCTGCTCTAGAGCGCTCATGGCCCTCGTCAGTTCAGGGCGGGCTTTATTTCATGAGATCCACACGGGATCAAATGGAATCTTCACAATCGCAAAATAAATGTTTAGCTAGCAAAGTGACTTTAAAAAATTTGTATCAATATTTTAGCGATAGATTTGGCCTGGCCACTTTGCCAGCTAAACATTTCTTTGGCAGATTGTAAAGATTCCATTTGATCCCGTGAAAATCTCATGGAATAAAGCCCGCCCCGGAATGATGAGGGCCATAGCCCGACTATGCAAATATACTACATACTATGCAAATATAGTACATAATAATTTAATAATTTACGTAATTGAATTTTTTTAAGAACAAACTATGAAAAGGTTGATGAATTTTAATTAATTTTTCACAAAATAGTCAACAAGGCGTATATGCAAAGTTCCCATGTTTTATTTGTGTGATATCCATAATAAGACTCAAAATTGGATCAAAAAAGAATGGCCAAAAAGACAAAATCTTGACCCAGGCTAAAGAATGATTCGGATCAGCTCAGTTTATCAAAAGGTTGTTATCCTCTTTACATATAAAACTAGGTGTAATAAATCAGTTTGTCAATACTATTCCAAAATATGGCGATTGTTTCAAACACCTATGTAAAACGTTTCCAGGCTTATCCGAAGCCAAGTTGAAAGAGGGAA
>CP092878.1:70037677-70137401 GCA_030710605.1 Cordylochernes scorpioides
AATAAAAGGGAGAGGGAAACTTAGAAGGAAAAGAATTGCGATGCTTGCTTTGTGTGTTTTGCTTTGTTGTTTGTTTTTCTCTTCGGACAATTTTCTTTGGTTAATTATGTAAAATAATGAATTGAGCAGGATTGTATATAGCCGATTTGTTGTGATGTAGAGAGAGGTATCGACGCAAATATCCTTGAGTTTGGGATATCGCGTTTCATGATGTTAATAAAATTGTAAAAATAAAATTGTAAAATGAGGATGGTTGATCGTGACTCTTTTCATTTATATTGAATTTAGTTAAAATAACAATTGGCTCTATTAATTTTAATTTTTACATCGGGTAGGACTAAAAATATAATAGAAAGATATAAACTCACAAAACTTTATCATTGAGCTTTATTAAGGTAAAATTTGAAACGGCATAGGGCCTGTTCGCTAAACATCAATTCGTCTAGTAAAAGGGGAATGATAATCATTACCCTGAAGAGAGTATCAGTGAGTCACTGAAATGTCGGGAACTAAATGAAAAAATTAGTTGTGTAGCCATATATTTTTCCAAATAAACTTCCAACCAACAAATACCTTCAGAAATATCATCTAATAAAGTATAATTATATAAAAAAATAATTCTAAATATTATTTATGCGTATAAAGATTGTTTAAGCACATTAATCAAAATACCTTCAAAGGCAGGGCTACATATGATGATTTGAAACTGTTATGGATAAAATTATATATAATTTGTTGAAGTAGCTGTTTTTGATATGATGACGAATTTAATTTTTGACAAGTTGCCTTAAAAAAACTCAAAATATACGTAAAATTTTCATACGAGAGATATAGAGATATCTATATTTATAACCCGGGTTCCTGGAGCACAGAGCGCCAACTACCCGGGGAGTCCAGCTCACTAGTATGGACTAGTGTTGAGCGCTTTTACTCGCGTCCTGTTTTGATTGCTGAGTTGAACCAGTTAACCAGGAAGTTCCATGCTGAGGTTAAGTCTGGAAGGCTGGCCATAGATCTAGGATTGAGGTGGGTCAGTCCAAGCAGGATAGCTGTTTGTATCCTATGTCTCAGGAATGCTGGACAGCTGAAGAGAAGATGATCGACTGTCTTTGGCTTTTCGGAACAGTGGATGCAGGTAGGGTCTGTTTCCGTATTTACACGTGTAAGGTCTACCAGTACATGGCCATGGCCCGTGAAGATGGTGGTGGGGGCCTCTCCATGGCGTATTTTCGGTAGAATTTGAAGAGATGGCTTGGAGGGGCAGCAATTCTTCTGAGGGATCTGGTCGAATGGTCTTGGGAATATAATACAGTCCATGATGATAGAGCAGCCTTATGTGTTAGGTTTCGAGCATGAGTTCGATGCAGGGGGGAATATGAGTGTGGTAGGACAAAGGTAGCGGCAATTTTTGCTGCACTGTCTGCTTGTTTATTGCCATTGATTCCATTGTGTCCGGGTACCCAACACAGCCTGATGTAAGGAACTCTGTAAAGGACTTTTATTATATTTGCCACTAGCGATGAACGTGTTGGTCCTGAGGAGCAGATAGCTGCTAAAGCGGATCTACAGTCCGAGGCAAAGGTCACTGCTGTTTTGGTTGGACTAGTCTCCGCGATTTGAGCTGCCCAGAGAATTGCTAAGAGTTCAGCTATAAAGGCAGTGCAGTCTGGGTGAAGCCGAACTGGCTGATGTTCTTGGGAAGAGAAGATTATCGCAGCACCAACGCCTGAATCACTTTTTGATCCATCTGTGAAAATTAGCGGCGTTGTTACCTCTTCTAGGTTCAAACTGAAGGAAAGGGGTGGTCTGAATGGGGGGGGGGGCATGGCAGCGCAGCAGGTTCTTGCTTCGATTTGTATTTCCCCTTCTTGATCTCCTTCAGGAAAGCCAGCCGGGCCTGGATGATGATGTCAAGAGGGGGACTGCCTGTCAGGGATATGACTGGTATGGTTGGCGTACAAGAGACCCTTCTTAATATATGCTTTGAAAACGTGTAGTGGAGGCTCCGGAGCTGGCGGGCACCCTCCTTGGAGGAAGAGCGACGACCCCAGGCTGAGACTCTGTATAGAAGGGCCGGGATGACCACCGACTGAAGGATTGTGATACCAGCAGCATAGGAAACACCGAATTTCCTATGGATTGAGTTAGTCGAACTTGGAACAATTGCTCGACACCTGCGAATGAGTTTGGATAGGTGAGAGACGAAACCTCGTGTCTGGTCGAATTACACCCCCTAGATGGTTATAGTCTTACTAAAAGGGATAGGTTGACCAAGGATTATGAATCCAAGGTCGGGGTTGGGGCGGACTCTTCGCTACTGTAAGATACAGGCTTGCGCCTTTCTGGGGTTCATCTCGAGTCCGTTCTCGGTGCTCCATGAAGGGATTTGATCCAGAAATGTGTTAACAGCTTTGGTCGGCAGTCGGCTTCGAACTTGAGTCAACAGGGTGAAGTCGTCTGTATACATCGATAGTTATCTATCTATATATATAAAATTGAATGTCTGTCTGTCTGTACTCTATAGATTCAAAAACCATACATCAAATCGCCGTGAAATTTTGGGATATTATTAGGTATATCCCCGGGAAGGTTTTTGAAAAATAATATCTTGAATATCCTTAGAGTTATTTGCAGTTTGTAGATTTAACTCGCAAGCAGTACCACCATTGCGACGATGTTAACAAGTTTTTTTATCTATAAGTTTTATTATCACTAAGTTTATTATCTTTAATATTATTTATCAAAAGTAAGATTATCTAAGGATGACACGGCAATTTATTTGAGACAAGAATAATGATACAATTCCAAGGCGAAGATACTATTCCTTTAACTTTCAATTACCGAGGGAACCAATTAATATTGATTTAATTCAACTTATCGAGTATTTTTCAAGGGACCGGGAAAAATGTTCACTAGATAAAACGATTATTTTGTAATGTAGAAAATTAGGAAAGACAAAATTCAGGATGACACGGCACACAGGGACCGGGAAAAATGTTCACTTTATCGAAAGATTCAAATTTACGAGTTTCAAATTATCAAAATATATCTATTATTTTTTTTATAAGTTTATAGAGAATTGTTTTAACAAATGTTCGTTAGACAAACCTTTACTCGGGTAAACCCTGGGCGAAGCCGGGTACATCCACTAGTCTATATATATATAAAATTGAATGTCTGTCTGTACTCTATAGATTCAAAAACCATACATCTAATCGCCGTGAAATTTTGGGATATTATTAGGTATATCACCGGGAAGGTTTTTGAAAAATAATTTCATGAATATCTTGAATATCCTTAGAGTTATTTGCAGATTTGTAGATTTAACTCGCAAGCAGCGCCCCCATTGTGACGATGATAACAAGTTTTTTATCTATAAGTTGTTATCTAAGTTTGTTATCTTAAATATTATTTATCAAAAGTAAGATTATCTCAGGATGACACGGCAATTTATTTGAGACCAGAATAATGATACAATTCCAAGGCGAAGATAATATTCCTTTAACTTCCAATTACCGAGTGAACCAATTGATATTGATTTTATTCAACTTATCGAGTATTTTTCAAGGGACCGGGAAAAAATGTTCACTAGATAAAACTATGATTTTCTAATGTAGAAAATTAGGAAAGACAAAATTCAGGATGACACGGCACACAGGAACCGGGAAAAAATGTTCACTTTATCGAGAGATTCAAATTTACGAGTTTCGAATTATCAAAATATATATATTTTTTTAAATAAGTTTTTAGAGAATTGTTTTAAAAAATGTTCGCTAGACAAACCTTTACTCGGGTAAAACCCCGGGCGAAGCCGGGTACGTCCGCTAGTATATATATAAATGAATGTATGTGTGTGTGTGTCTGTCCTTTATGCCTGACCAAACCACTGATTGGAACGCCATGAAACTTTGGGAAGTTATTTAGTATAGTACTGGGAAGGTTTTTGAAAAATAATTTCTTGAATATCTTTAATATCCTTAGAGTTATTTGCATATTTGTAGATTTAACTCGAAAGCAGCGCCCCCAATGCGACGATGATAACAAGTTTTTTTATCTATAAGTTTTATTATCACTAAGTTTATTATCTAAAAGATTATTTATCAAAAGTAAGATTTTCTACCTATTAATTGCGCACAAGTCAAAGTTAGTTTTATTATTTATCTACAACATATATATTGGGAGAATAGATAAAATTATGATTTTGTAATGTAGAAAATTAGGAAAGACAAAATTCAGGATGACACGGCAATTTATTTGAGACAAGAATAATGATACAATTCCAAAGCAAAGATACTATTCCTTTAACTTCCAATTACCGAGGGAACCAATTAATATTGATTTTATTCAACTTATCGAGTATTTTTCAAGGGACCGGGAAAAAATGTTCACTAGTTAAAATGATGATTTTGTAATGTAGAAAATTAGGAAAGACAAAATTCAGGATGGCACGGCAATTTATTTGAGACAAGAATAATGATACAATTCCAAGGCAAGATACTATTCCTTTAACTTCCAATTACTGAGGGAACCAATTAATATTGATTTTATTCAACTTATCGAGTATTTTTCAAGGGACCGGGAAAAAATGTTCACTTTATCGAGAGATTCAAATTTACGAGTTTCAAATTATCAAAAAAATATATATATGTGACAATATAGTGGTAATAATGTGGTGAGGAGAGAAATAATCACACGACGAGTTGGTAGAGGAATAACCAGGCAGCCAGCCGAGAGAGAGAGGGAGCGAGGTTCTATCCGCTGAACGACCGTTTGTGACCACCACCCCCCCAACTATCCAAAAATAGTTCTGAGGGTTCCAAAAAAAGCCCTGCGGTCGCCCCCTGGAATGTGGCCAGTAGTTCAAAATGGCCATTACTTAGTTGTCTTCTATCGACTACGTCTCTCTCTCTCTCTCTGGTCGACTGCAGATTTACTTTATTATTCCTGGAAGAGCATATATTATGACATATGTATATTTTTTTTATAAGTTTATAGAGAATTGTTTTAACAAATGTTCGTTAGACAAACCTTTACTCGGGTAAAACCCGGGCGAAGCCGGGTACATCCGCTAGTAAAACATAAATATTTGTATATAATATTGGAAACCGAATAAAAATTATGATATAAATTTAATTTCAATTTGGTCAGATCCTGTAATTCCAATGTGTTTCAGATATAGGCCTGAAATTTGGGAATTTTTCTCCTTTTACGTCGTGAACAATCTCTGAAAAATCAAGTTTCACCTCCAAGCAGGTTCCGAGTTGAAATTGTGCATCACCGGCAGACAGACATCGTGTAATTGAATATTTCAAATCGGAAACTACTGGGAGTTGGGACTTGATTTTGTTAGCTATTTATATAGCCTTAAAAGAGAAACAAATTCAAATGTTCAAATTTCTAACTCACACCCCCATGGAATTACAAACAAAAACTTGAAAAATCAAGATGAATATTAATTTATCTTTTGTAATTTTCAGAAATCGTCTTCAAATATAATCATGCATATAATTATATGGTCACAGGATATTCTGTGGTGGCCTACTCGGTTTATCATCATCAGTCACGTGACGTCTGCGTTTTATTTGTAAATATTTTGTTTAGATATCTCGTGGTTCCCGGGTAGTGTTGGCGCTCTGCGCTCCAGGAACCTGGGTTATAAATATATCTCTCTTATATATCCCTCAGTTGTTTTTTTGTGATTGGCAAACTTTTAAATACATTCCTTGTTGAAATACATTTATTTTATGATTACTAGTTCTGGTCTCACTTATAATCTTGATATAGAATCATCGAATATTTAAATGAAGCCAACCTCCCAGGATGGTTCAATATTTATAATTATTAAATGCTCCTGAATTACAAATATTTTCTGATAACCATGAATGGAATTGAAGAAGCAGCATGGTCAGGCTTTAAGGCTGTAGTATACGGATTTTTAGGTAATAGAAGAGACGATAATTACAAAGAGCTTGACCAAAATATGCTTAAAAGCTATGAAGCTTTGGGTGTAAATATGAGCATTAAGGTTCACTACTTGCATAGTCACCTGGACAAATTCCCTGATAATCTCGGTGCATATAGTGATGAACAAGGCGAGCGATTTCATCAAGACATGAAAGTGATGGAAGAGAGATATCAAGGTGTCTGGGACTGCCACATGATGGCAGATTACTGCTGGAATCTGTCCCGCGACCTGCCGGAATACACTTATAAGAGAAAATCAAAAAGGTTGAAATTCATGAGGGATTGACTGTAGCATTTCACATTTTTTGTATAGATTCGGTTTTCTTATACTACAGTAAATAAAGTATCTTTTGGTATGATGTTCTCAGTTTTTATTTGCGTTCAATGTGTTTTTCGTACTGCTTATATGGACTGATGTACCACATTGTGGCCTAAATATGTATATGTTATATCTCTAAAAATTGATGAGATACATAAAAACTAACATTATATTTAAGTCAGAAACTGATGCATTATCAAAAAAATATTTTTCAGTGTAGACCAGTGTAATCATTATGATTGCATTAAATAAATATAAAAATATTTACAGAGTTTCTTTATTCAGATATTGGGAGGTAAGCTTTCACACGGTCGCGCTTCATCACACCACTGGCTCCACAAAGGCGTGCAACATACATATAATAGAGATTCACTGATATTTTTTTAAAATTAAATATAAAAAATAGTTTCCAGTTGTAGAGGTGAGAGGAGGACAGTTTCAATGAGGGTGGGATTATCTGCGATGAATATGCTGGAACTGCTGAGGTAGATCTTCTGTTTATGCTGTTGTTGTCTTTGGAGATTGAAGATTCTAGAATGAGTCTATTGTATTTGGAGAATATGTTATGGAAGTGACATCTTGTAGGCTGAATTGATGACCTGTAGAATTTTCATAAACATATGTTTTCATGTGCTCCTGTAGAAGGGCAGAGATTCCCGAAACCTCGAATTACGTTTAATAAAGTTAAAATAAACTCATCTTCAGAGAGACCTGTGGCATTTTTTTTTTGACATTAAATTGTAACAAGGTATTATTTTATTGATATGATAAGTTGTTCATAAAGAACCATAGCAGTGTGTGGTTGTCAATTAGCTCAGTTAAACCGCCCACGAGGTACTTAACACAAAGTTTAATTGAGGACAATAGCCCCCGTTGCCATGGAAGAAGGCAATACATGATGAGAGGTTTGGCCCCATTTGTCAATTGTCGTGTGATTAATAAAGATGGTCGTTATTCTAAAAGGAACATTGCATTACAGAGGGAAATCCGTAGAAATATGATTTATGCATTCTTTAAGTGAATGGTAATGATAATTTTTTTGCCTGAAATTAAATATACAGTTGAACCTCCCTTTAGCAGACACCCCGCTAGAAGACATCTATCTACAAAGGA
This sequence comes from Cordylochernes scorpioides, assembly GCA_030710605.1. Lineage (NCBI taxonomy): Eukaryota > Metazoa > Arthropoda > Arachnida > Pseudoscorpiones > Chernetidae > Cordylochernes > Cordylochernes scorpioides. The sequence goes on from CP092878.1 coordinate 70,045,074, forward strand.
CAGTTTTCATTAACAAAATTACCATTTTTACTATTTAGCAACTCTCTGGTAAGAGGACATCTATCCTTAAAGGACACTTTGGCTCTGCAATTAGGGAGGTTCTACTGTAATAGGTTCAAATATAAAAATAAGAGAAAAAGAGGAATATTTTGTATTGAAATATAGTATTTATTTAAGGAAATACGAATTTAATTTATATTTCAAAGCGCAAGGGAGGCGTTCGTTTATTAAAAACTTTCTAAAAATATGAAGCGTGTTTGCCTGAAAAAGCTAAGTTATGCATATGTTTTTTTTTTTTTTGCCAAGTCAAGTTCGACTGAAGATTTTGAGGAATTTTAAGGAATTGATATTTTCTAATTATAGTAATTTATCTATTTATAATAAGCACGCCCCTGAATATGTTAAAGAAAAAATTGTTTAAAATATATTTGGTCAATTATTTTGTGTGAAATAGTAAATATAAAGAGGGAGGACAATCTCTCCTAGAATATTTTGAAAAAAAAAAAAGTGTGTTATTCGTCTTTCATAGATCTAGGTGTTCCTTCTTTATATAATTATATTCAATATATCGCTTTTTAACTCGAACAATATTATGAATTTAATAGCTTACCCTGATAAAAAAAAGTTGCAAATATATATATATGAATTGTTTATACGTGAATATTTATATATGTTGTGAATATGTTGAAATGTGATTCCATCTAGATTACACGTATTCATATCTTGATATGAAGATAGGATCTTGAAGATATCTTTGGAAAATAAGACTTCACTTTCCTATGTAAAACTCATCTCTATATATATTTCAGCCGTTGTAAGGTCCTGATTGATTCTTTGAGCTTTCATAACGTTTTTTTTTTTTTTTTTGCTTATCCCTAGTACACGTGGTACAGGCCATGATAATCATGGTGGGAAGAAGAAGGCGACTGCTTTTACTGTAAGTGCACCACATGTCTACACATTTGAAAAGCAGTTCGACTTTGCATTTAAAATTTGACAGAGCTCTGTATTCTTTCTTCAAGCCCCGCTTTCACAACGTGCGGCTTCTAAACCACCAGAGAGAGATCTTGCAGCTCTGATACGCCATAATTAATTCTTTGATTATGGCAATGCGCAAACCTTAAAACTAAGGTTATATCTTGAAACCGTAGAGCCACAACGATCAATTCCTAAGCATTCGCAAAGCGCTGCATACAAAAAAGGGCCATATTTTAGCGTCCATAATGCCACCTTGATCAATTACTTCAGCCTTCGCAATGTACGGCGACTAAAACTCGCACCCAAATCTTGAATTCATGGTGACATCCTAATCAATTCATTGAACTTAAATGAAGTGTAGCCTCTGGAAACAGCGACTAGTTCTTACAGATTGATGCCGTTCAGATCAATTCCAAGGGGCTTCGCAACGTGCTACTTCTAAACCTATTGACCAAATCTTATACCGGTGTCGCCTGGATCATTTACTTGAGCCATCGTAACATGCGACCTCTAACACCACTGGCCTGTTCTTGCAGCCGTGGAGTCGTCCTGATGAATTCTTGAGCCCCTCTTCGCAAAGCGCAGCTTATAAACCAGTGTCAATATCTTGCTGTTGCAATCTGGCCTTTATCAATTCCTTGTTTCTTTGCAAAATGCATATTTTGAAATCGCTTGAAATATATTGCAACTCAGTATCGTCCTAATCAAGTTTATCGCCACCTGCAGCCTAGAAACCAGATTCAAGATCTTGCAGCCACAGTCCGACCATGATGAATCCTTGAGCCTTCGCAACGTGCGGATTCTAAAACTAGAGCCAGAATGCTGTGATGGCGTGTCTTGATAAATTCCTCATTTTCAAGTAAAATTCTTCATGTTTTTGCAAAATACATCTTCTAATACTAGCGGTCAGATCTTGTAATCAGGGTGACGCACTTGATTACATTCTTTATCATTTCAAGGTGAGGCTTCTAAAACTTGCGACCAGATATTGCAACCTTGATCAAGTCTTTGAGTCTTCAAAAAGTGCATCTTGTTGAATCACACAAGAGCCCGATCAAGCAAGCAAACGTGGCGCCTCGCTCATCAATCTCTTGAGCCTTCACAATGTACAGCCTTTAAAACAGGCGGTCATGGTGTCGTTCAGATCAATTTCAGAAGCCTTTGAGATTTGTGGACTTTCAAAACCAGCAGCTAAGTCTTGTAATGTTGTTCCAGCCTAAACAAATCATTGAACCTTCAAGACGTGCGATCTATAAAGCATAGGCTTTATCTTGGTGCTGCCATATCTTGATACATTAAACGTCCAGTAACTATATTCATTTCATACAATTTATTTAGACCCATTGTGTTGCTAAGGTCCTTCACCAACCCCCCTTTAAAAAAAAAACATTTTAAAAGAATTAATTTTAAAACTATATAATTATACTGTCCTATAAGCTTATGTCCATAATTTTCGTGAAAACCATTTCTGAGATTCCACCCTTCATTGCTACGTATATAAGCAGAATCTTCTAATACCGTATTAGAGCTCTAAGAATCGGTCTGGTAGATTAAATTGGCGAAACTGCTGGGAGGGTTTACTACTGATGAGCCAAGTCCTCCCAATATATTTTCATCTCAATAAGGACAGTAGAAGTTTGTATTGTATATAAAAGAAACCATTGTGCTTATATCCTTTCATTATATATATATATATATATATATATATATATATATATATATATATAAACACACACAACCGGTATAACCCTTCAAGAATGAAAAGCCCTTTGAATCTGATATAGTTACAACAAATTTGCAGCCTGCTATTTGGTGTTTGTGCAATGTCCAGATGTGTGCCAAACAAATGCGAGGCAACCTGCTCTCTTTCATTTTCATGATCCTCACCCAGAATCTCAAAAACTGTTTAATAATGACAACTTCCAGTGATACTCGTCCGCACTCCATTCTCAGCATAAATCGCGGAGTATATTTTGGTAAATTCAGGTAGCATCTTAGAAAGATGTTCTGAACTTGGTAAACTACTTTTATTTTGTCAAGTGTCCAAAAGGGTGCTCATTTTATATATACAGGAGTGTAGTGATCCCTGTAGCTACCAGCAAGCAAACGATACCTTATCATTTCAGATAAGCCTAGGCTGCCATGTTTGTCTGCAGTAAAAATGATTTATAACTAACGGTAGTAGTTCTCTCTCAATCTTTACCTTGCAGGAGACCCACTTCAGAGTTCAATATATTTTAGGCGATACTAAGTACGTGATAAAATAGTATAAAAGTGAAATTGTACTTGGATCAGGTGGATAAATAAGAAAAAGGCATCTTCTGATCGTGCAACAAAAAGTTTCTGCTTAATTAAGAATGGGTTTTCGAACAATTTTCTGGAATAATAAAAAAATCAAAAATTATTTGATATTTATTCCGACAGAACGTGCGAGCCATCAGGAACTTTTAGTTTCACGATTAGGAGATGTTTTTTTCTTAATACTAAATGTCAAAAAATACGTCGGTGGACGAGTGGGTAACACCCTCGATTCCCGACAGTCATGAACCGGGATTTAAACCGCGTTAACCTTTTGTTTAATATGTGAATAACTCACATATTATTCATTGTTTCAATTATCATAAACTAGGTTGCTCTTGTTGAGCGGTACCTAATAAAATGTTTTTGGATAGTAAATGTCACACACAAGATTATAATTCAATATATCAATAATATACTATTCCATTAAAATCTACATGAATTTTTTAGCACCTATACAAGATTTCATCCGTGAAAACCAATTATCGAAGCACTTACACCAGTCATCTTCGGGGATGGAATTTTCGGCATTGATAAAGGCTTACAGTGCTTCATCATCAGTGTCAAATTGTATCCCTTTCAACAATAACTTAACTTTTGGAAATAAAAAATTCACAAGGTGCTCGGTCTGGTGAATATGGTGGATAAGTGACTAATTGGACACCAGAGTTAGTTAAAAAGTCAAATGTTTTGGCTGAGGTGTGCGGTCTTGCATTGTCATGGTGAAGAAGGAGTCCTCTAAGTTGAGCTCTTGGTCTGTTTGCTAGCTTTTTTCAAATACTTCTGGAAGGCATTTTATTGTATTCCAGTCACTATTAACTGTCTTTCGATCTTCTAACTTCACAATATTTAATGAAACCACTTTTTATAATAAAAAACAAGCGATCATTTGTTTTCCAACACTTCGAGCTCTGCGAACTTTCTAAGGAGGAGGGAATTTTGAAGAGCACCGAAGAGTAGATTGCCGTTTTGTTTCAGGATAAAAATTGTAAATCCAAGTTTCGTTTAACTTTAATTTACCCTATGGGAGTCACATTTATTGTTAGTTTTAGAAAAAATATTGTATATTTCATAGCGTCATTATGGATAAGACGCGTGCAGGAATAGCTTAATGACTGATATACTTTCAAACCTAGTTTTGTCTTATATTCTTTGTAAATAGAATAATCAAAGAAATTTGGCGATGTTAGCACAGATTTATCCTCCCTAGAGAGAGACAAAACTTAAAGAAATATTTTAGCATCTAAATCAGGATTCAGATAATAATTCTAAAGATATTACAATGACCTTTATTGAAGATAAACGAGATAACCAAGTATAAACCAAATCTCATTTAAAAAAAAGACGACCGGCAATTTTAAAGACTTTTCACTTACTCAAGTTTTGTCCATAAGTGCAGTTATATAATACATGTCTGAAAAGAGAGTGTTGGAGCTTGGTTCCTGACAATGTTAGCCAGGACTTCCTTTCGCTCCTTCAGCCTAAATAGTCTGGTCTCAGGTGAGTGACGTTATGTGGCAGAGCTTGTTATTGACTGTACTTTACGAGACCAGACCGGCGGATTGACTACCGAGAATGTTTTCCATTCGCAAGACTGCGATGTAGCAAGCTGTTTGAATAGAGGAAGGACGCCTCACTCGTTTTAGCTAACTGACTCACTTTATTGAATCTTTCACTCATTTTATATGCATATATATTTACATAATTAAAAGAAAGAAAGAAAAATTTACATGATTATAAATCAATGCAGCCTAGCAAGTTATTTACATAACTAGGCGCAAACAGAGAGAGTTGTTTTATTCTTACGTTAAATAATCTTATCTGTCAAATATTGTGTTTTCCACCCTAATCTTTCCTCTGTCCCACCTCCCAGTTGTAAATAAAGCCATGACGATATTATCAGATAAGTGAAAGGAAGAGAGAATTCAGGAATAGAGACAGTAAACAAAGGAATTTACTTTCTGTAACCTCAGCAAAAGGGAGTCTTAAAATAACGCCCAGGGCATTGGCCATTTACAGCCAACTAGAGAGTATAAAACAGGCAGTTTATTTCCACATATATAGGGTAGTTCTCGGTGACGTAGCTGTAGAGGACACTAGAAATATGAACTGTAAACTTGTAAATAAGTAAAAGTACTTGTAATTTAACACTTTATACTTAATCAAAAGAATACATTGTTAGTTTTTAAATACTATTTTAAAAATTTTATCCTTAGTTTGTACCTGTTATTGATGATTTCATCAATAAAAACGAAAATTAAACAGTTATAAGATCGCTTTTGTGTGTGTGTTTTGATTATTTAAATCTATTAATATACTAGCCGAATGACCCGGGCAACGCCCAGGTTTTACCCGATTAAATGTTTTTATTCAAATACTATTCGTTACAATTATAAATTGGCACCGTGGATGTCACTTTTGTGAAACGTCCCGCTCCAAACTTTGTGTGTTTTTAAAATATAAAATTAAAAATGTAAATTTTCACAACGATATTTGAAAATTATATTATTTTGATTTTCAAATACTATTCGTTACAATTATAAATTGGCGCCGTGGATGTCACTCTTGTGAAACGTCCCGCTCCAAACTTTGTGTCTGAGAAGCGATATTTTTATAGAAAGATGATCTGGCTTTTGTTTTCTGCTCGAATGAATGTTTTTCTGTTAGAATTTTGTTCCTGCGTACAAAAAAAAAATGAACTGGTTTCACCCGTGGTCTCTGCTTTTTGGAATTTTTCCCGATATAATTTTGTATCTGATAATCAAACATGATACAGCAATTTTGTCATCATCATTTTCTGACAAAAAAACAACTATTTTTGCCCAGAACCTGTCAATTTTATTTTTTATTGGCTAAAAATCCTATAAATATATTTTCCAGATTTTTCTCTATGTCCTGTCAAAACACGTTTTACATGTACATTAGGTCAGCTGATATTACCCCCATCTTCACCGCTAGAGGCGCTGCTTGCGAGCGAAAAGGCAAATTTGCAACGCAATTTGTAAATAACTCGACGAATATTCGGGATAGAGACCTGAAATTTTCACTATAAGTTTTTCCAGATTCTACTCTATATACTGTTAAACTTTCAGTCAGATTAGTTACGTATTGTGGACGTGTATAGCCGACATAGATACACACATACATACATACACTGACTTTTATATATATAGGGATTAAACGAAACACATTATGTGTATCTAAATATCTAATTGGAAATAGATTCAAAGACTTGTGCAAAAATTTGTTTCTGGTTAAATTAACTTGAAGGAAATTGTGGTGATAAACAGCCAAGCTGTCGGACCTCTCCCTGAGCCGCCAATGCGTCAACCAACCAAGATCTGATCTCTGCTCATCGAATGACTCACGGTAGGACAATTTAAACCCAAACTTGGCCCTCTCATCATTCCGTACAGCCTTCCACTCTACGCCGGATGTCTCACAGGATTCTACAAGAGTAGGTAGGGGAAACAGAGAATGATTAGATGATAAGTTATATTTTTATTCCTGAGGTGTGAATCTTCCAAATATATTCAAATAAATATTTAAAATGTTAGGCAGCAAGATTTAACACTTTTTTAATTTTATCATTTTTACAATTTAGCAACTCTCCGGTAAGAGTACACCTCTCCCTAAAGGACATTTTGGCTCTGCAATTAGTTGTTGTCCTTTACAGGGAGGTTCTACTGTAATACAATGTTTATATGCACTAAATGGAATCAATTAGGAAGATCATGTTTGGGTTGAGAGAGCGTGTGAGTGGACTTGTAATAAACTGATTACATTAGCAAAACAAGAGAGGATTGAGGTAATTGGCTGGCGTCTGTTAACATATGTTGACAAAGCGGATCGATCGAACTGCACTCACTATGGATACACAAGACGAGCAGCCTCGGTGCGGCAAAGACTTCGTTCCTTGGTACTTACGTCTGGTCGCTGAGGCAACAGGGAGTCTGATGCTCCATACGCCCAGCCTGCGTCAGCGCGTCTGCTTCTGGTTCCAGGCAGTAACTATCGTCCCAATCACCCTCTTCCTGCTGCTATGGAAAAACCAGCCCCACCTGTCCCTCGCTGTTTTCTCGGTTGTACTAATTCGCATGATCATTATAACCTACTTTCATTTCATTAGCTACAAACTACGAAATGTTTTAAAGAACAAACATTTAGTACCAAATTGTTTCAAATTATCCTTTTTTGAAAAGAATTTTGTGTATATATTTAGTATTTGGCTGATATTGTTTTCTTTTAATATAATACGTCTTTTGACATTTTACATGGTCGATTGGGAATGGGATTTCAGTCCTGTGTTGTATCTAATTATATTTCTGACAACGGTGGAAGTAGCAAATAATATTTTAATCTACTCCTTCATCCTTGCACGCCTAACTTCAGTTTGTCTAACTTGGAATAAAATGCTTGAGACTTTCAAATCTCCTCAGAAATTCAAGGAAATGGTGCCAAAGTACTTCGAGCTGAGATCTATGATTATTTCGATCAACACGCTCTACTCAGTACCTCTATTTCTCTTTATCGTTACTTCATATTTGCATTTTATTATAACCTTCAAAAAAATTGGTGTTTCAGCTCATACTAATTTAAAAACTATTGGCGATATTGCTATTTTTCAAGGCTATAATATTATTTTCACCTTTTTAGTGTTTCTTGCCGGAGAATTTTTCAAAAGCGAATGCAATGCAACTTGTGAGATATGCTTATCTAAACGAGTCTATCTCTGCCAGACCCAAGATCTCATGCTGATTTCCGGAATCATGAGATCAGGAGCTTGTGCTAAAGCCGGGATATATCTGGATCTCAACCTAGGGAATTTCTTCGCCACTCTTTGCTTTGTTGTTTCTTATTCAATGCTTTTCTAATTCCAATACGTATAACAAGATAATATCATCTTTAATATATATATAATACACTAACAAAGAAAAAGTTCTCAAAATTGTAAAGTTTTAGCTAACATCTCCTTCAAAGATACCAAACTATATACGTGGAGATATTCAGAAAATATGCATATATTGGATTTATAAATATTTTTATTATTCCGATATTTCGAGGGGCAACTCGCCTCTCTTTATCGAGGATGTTTCTCACTAAAACACGTGAGAACGCGTGTATCACTCTCGTTCTACAAGACCAATGAAATATTAAAGTTAAATATTACATTTTTTGTATATGTACAGCTAATATTAAAATATATATAATACTAGCGGACGTACCCGGCTTCGCCCGGGTTTTACCCGAGTAAAGGTTTGTCTAACGAATCTTAGGATAAAGTGAACATTTTTTCCCGGTCCCTTGAAAAATACTCGATAAGTTGAATAAAATCAATATTAATTGGTTCCCTCGGTAATTGGAAGTTAAAGGAATAGTATCTTGCCTTGGAATTGTATCATTATTCTTGTCTCAAATAAATTGCCGTGTCATCCTGAATTTTGTCTTTCCTAATTTTCTACGTTACAAAATCATCCTATCATCATGATAATATTTAGAGCAGATTGTTGAATTATAACAGATAAATTAGAATATTTATCTTGATTATTTTTCAGGCGAAAAGTTATTTAAAAAATTGTATTTGCTAGAAACCTTCCCAGCACTATACTAAAAAACTTCCCAAAGTTTCATGGCGTTCCAATGAGTGGTTTGGTCAGGCATAAAGGACAGACAGACACACATACATTCATTTTTATATATATACTAGCGGACGTACCCGGCTACGCCCGGGGTTTTACCCGAGTAAAGGTTTGTCTAGCGAACATTTGTTAAAACAATTCTCTAAAAACTTATTAAAAAAAAAGATATATTTTGATAATTTGAAACTCGTAAATTTGAATCTCTCGATAAAGTGAACATTTTTTCCCGGTCCCTGTGTGCCGTGTCATCCTGAATTTTGTCTTTCCTAATTTTCTACATTAGAAAATCATAGTTTTATCTAGTGAACATTTTTTCCCTGTCCCTCGAAAAATACTCGATAAGTTGAATAAAATCAATATTAATTGGTTCCCTCGGTAATTGGAAGTTAAAGGAATAGTATCTTCGCCTTGGAATTGTATCATTATTCTTGTCTCAAATAAATTGCCGTGTCATCCTGAGAAAATCTTACTTTTGATAAATAATATTCAAGATAACAAACTTAGTGATAAGAAAACTTGTTATCATCGTAACAATGAGGGGGCTGCTTGCGAGTTAAATCTACAAATCTGCAAATAACTCTAAGGATATTCAAGATATTCATGAAATTATTTTTCAAAAACCTTCCCGGTGATATACCTAATAATATCCCAAAATTTCACGGCGATTGGATGTATGGTTTTTGAATCTATAGAGCACAGACAGACAGACAGACATTCAATTTTATATATATATATATAGATATAGATAGATTTTACATAATTATTGTTGTTTTATCTACATACTAGCGGATGTGTACCCGGCTTCGCCCGGGTTTTATCCGAGTGAAAGTTTGCCTAACGAATATTATATATTATGAGAGAAGTATAATGAACAATGTTAAATATTAGTTTTAATTATTAATCAAGATTGTGTGTGAATATGTGAGAAAGATGTAATATCGTTGTTGTTTTCTTGGCCGACTGTTTTACATATGGTGTTATCTTAAAATTGCTTGTCTATATATATAAAAATGAATGTATGTGTGTGTGTCTGTTTGTTTGTTTGTTTGTCCTTTATGCCTGACCAAACCACTCATTGGATCGCCATGAAACTTTGGGAAGTTATTTAGTATAGTACTGGGAAGGTTTCTAGCAAATAAAATTTTTGAAATAACTTTTCGCCTAGAAATAATCAAGATAAATATTCTAATTTATCTGTTATAATTCAACAATCTGCTCTAAATATTATCATGATGATACGATGATTTTGTAATGTAGAAAATTAGGAAAGACAAAATTCAGGATGACACGGCAATTTATTTGAGACAAGAATAATGATACAATTCAAAGGCAAGATACTATTCCTTTAACTTCCAATTACCGAGGGAACCAATTAATATTGATTTTATTCAACTTATCGAGTATTTTTCAAGGGACCGGGAAAAAATGTTCACTTTATCGAGAGATTCGTTAAACAAACCTTTATTCGGGTAAAACCCGGGCGAAGCCGGGTACATCCATACAAGAATAATGATACAATTCCAAGGCAAGATACTATTCCTTTAACTTCCAATTACCGAGGGAACCAATTAATATTGATTTTATTTAACTTATCGAGTATTTTTCAAGGGACCGGGAAAAAAATGTTCACTTTATCGAGAGATTCGTTAGACAAACTTTTACTCGGGTAAAACCCGGGCGAAGCCGGGTAGGTCCGCTAGTTTTGAATATTTTTTTAGATTGAGTTGAATGAATTGCTGAATTTTTTTTTTTGTATTTATATATAAATAAAATTAACTCTGTTGATTTTTTTTTGTATTTAATCGATAACAGCGAAGTTACGCATGTTAAAGTTAGGAAAAATATTTTGATGTTAAGCAAAACCTGCTCCATCTCGTTTTACATAAATGTTGAAAATTTGGTCGAAATTGATGCATTGTAACGAAAGTTTTTAGCGAACACCACTTATGAAATTTGCATTTTATTAATATAGATATAGATTTACAACAGAGTAATTGTATCTGGTTCAAATTCACATAAATTGGTACCGCTCAGCAAGAGCAACCTAGTTCATGATAATTGAACAATGAATAATATGTGAAGGTTATTCACATATTAAACAAATTTTAACACGGGATTCAATCCCGGTTCACGACTCTCGGGAATCGAGGGGGTTACCCACTCGTCTACCGACTTTTTTTTAGAGTAATTGTAAACAATTTTGTGTGTATATATATAAATTATGAATTAATGTAAACGATTTTTTAAAATAAAATAAATGAAAAATATAAAGTATATACATAGTTATTTTCGAATAATTAAGATATGAATTCTTTATAAATTTCTGGAAAATAAATTTTTCTGTTATACGTAGAGATATATATACCAAATTTTTCTTTATTTTTCTTTTATCATACAAACCCATTTTTATTACCAGGTTCAATTTTTCCAGTTTTTAATCGATATTTTTCTAATATTTATCATTTTTTATTAGGCTCTTTCACAAAAACCAGCATTTTTATATTGATTGTTGCGACAATGCCCGAAAAAAAAAAAGGTTCGATAACGCCATGGTAGCTAGCAGGGTCAATTCAACCACATGTGTTCAAATCCCAAGAATAGCTGAGGGGGGCGATGGATCAGTCAAAATGGAAGAAACCCAGCTGGTGGCCAGGGGTGAAGTTGTCCTCCCTGTTGTTGTCTGTTGGATGATGTATGTTACTTACTTTGTTCTCCATAATACACGAAGGTAAATAAAGAAGAATCGAACAGAGATCCTTACCGATCCTGCCTTCTTATTTGATCATCATGGACACGGGGGATGCGCAACAATATAGTATTTTTATATAAACAATAAAACAACTGTGTTTATAATTATAACGTTTTTAGATAACTTCTCCGGAGATTTTTCTAATGAAACTTGCATTTCTAAGCATGTCTTATCTGTTCTTTTAAGTTCCTATAAAAAACTAGAAAGATTTATATAGTTCTAAATAACTATGATGGCCTATATTATGTAAAGTATACTTTATAATAATGGACAAAACCTAAGGAAATTGTACCTTTTAGTATGTATATCTGGATTCAGACAATAACACTGAAAGATATTACAGTGGCCTTTATTGAAGTCACACGAGATAACCTAGTGTGTATACACTCATGGACAAAACTTAAGGAAGTTGTACCTTTTAGCATGTATATCGGGATTCAGACAATAACACTGAAAGATATCACAGTGGCCTTGATTGAAGACACACGAGATAACCAAGTGTGTATCCACTCATGGACAAAACTTAAGGAAGTTGTACCTTTTAGCATGTATATCGGGATTCAGACAATAACTCTGAAAGATATTACAGTGACCTTTATTGAAGACGCATGAGATAACCAAGGGTGTATACACTCATGTACAAAACTTAAGGAATTTGTACCTTTTAGCATGTATATCGGGATTCAGACAATAACTCTGAAAGATATTACAGTGACCTTTATCGAAGACACACGAGATAACCAAGTGTGTATACATTCGTGGACAAAACTTAAGGAAGTTGTACCTTTTAGTATTGTTGGAATAGCGATCAAAATGGCGTGCAGCATTGGGGGATCGACCAATCAACGGCCGCGGCGGCGCTGCGGTCGACGTCAATATATATATTCTTTGTCTCTCGCCTTCCTATATACTTGCCTTTAAAATTTTGCTACTTTAACATCTTGTTTTAAGTTACTTTGTTTAATAAATAATCTTTTTATTCCTTGATTCAATCTCAAACTTCAACAGGTTATGGGCCCAGCACGCTTCCACTGCGCCTAAAAGGATTAACCGCCAGCAGTGAGTAAGCCTTTGTTTTGCTCGAAGTTTAGGCGTCAACCGCCAACCATAACCCTAGTTTCTTTTGGCCGATTCCAAGACAAAGAAGATGAGCGAAGATTGTCTTTCAAGGATTAAAGTTTTTAATGGTGAAAACTTTTCACTATGGAAATTCCAATTCAGGCTTCTTTTGGAACAACAAAAATTACTAGAATTATTGGAAGGCTTAGAAATAAAGCCGAATGTTGTTTCCTCCGACAGTAACTCTGAAAGTTCACTACAGAATTGGAAATCAAAGGACGTTAAGGCAAGGATGTTATTATCACAGGCAATCGAATTAAAGTTTCTTCAGCCCCTGATGAACTGTACTTCCGCTTCACAAATGTGGCAGAAATTACTTGCTATTCATGAACAAAAATCCGAATTTACTATTGGCCTACTTTGGCAACAATTCTTCGATGCACGATTGACATCGGAAACAATAAGTGATTACATAGCAAAAATTGAAAATATTTCTGCACAAATTTCACAAATGGGCGGAACCATAACGGAAGATCAAAAGGTAGCAAAAATTTTAAATACTTTGCCTTCGAGTATGCGCTACTTTGTTGCAGCGTGGGAATCGTTAGATCCGAAAGCTCAAACTCTTAACAATTTAACTGCAAGACTTTTGATTGAAGAAACAAGGAATCAACAAAGCGGTTCTTCTAAACAAGATGAGGCCTTATTACATAGGCAAGCACGAACTAAGCCTAAAGATACACAACGTTCTTTTCAAGATGCCAAGAAGAACACTAAATGCCACTATTGTCATAAAATTGGACATTGGAGCCTCGAATGTAGAAAAAGATTAGCTAATGAGAAAAATAAATCCAAAAATCTTCATGATTCAAAAGGAAGTTCAAGTGATTATGGACTTATTTTGCGCGATAATCAAGTAGAGCCCAATGATATTTGGTATGCTGACAGCGGTGCAAGCTGCAGCATGACATTTCGACGAGAGTGGTTCAAGACCTACACGCCGTTCACCAGTGATCATCCAATCTACTTGGGAGACAACTCGACACTACTTGCAGAAGGCATGGGAGACATCGAGATTCAAGCCTACGTCGACGGTGGATGGTACAATACGTACATAAGAAATGTGCTCTACTCGCCGCAACTAAAGAAAAATTTGTATAGCCTTTCTACGTCCACAAGAAGAGGATTCAACGTCATTATCAAACATGACAAGCTACAGATCTTCATGGATAATGACCTAAAAGCCGTAGGAGTGCGTCATGACGACCTCTACAGGATGCTCTTCAAGGTTACGTCATCATCACAAGGATACATCACCAGCGAGAACAAGCTTCAGTTGTGGCACGAGAGACTTGCGCATCTTCCAGTTGCTACACTTCGAGAGATGGCGACCAAAGGATTGGTGGATGGTCTGCAGCCTCAAGATTTAGAGGGAGAATTTTTCTTCTGTGAAGGATGCCAACTTGGAAAAGCCCATAGAAAGTCGTGCTATCCCTCAGATGGCAAAAACTACCAGCTAGGTGAGTTTATTTATGCTGATATTTGTGGCCCAATGCAGACTCAATCATTAAGTAAATATCTGTATTTCTGCTTATTTAAAGATTACTTTAGTGGTTATCGCCATATTTATTTTATTAAAAACAAATCAGATGTGCTAGATATATTCAAAGAATATGCTACTCTAATCTATACTCAAACTGGAAATAAGATAAAAGTTCTTAGGACTGATAATGCGCTAGAATTCAAAAGCGATAATTTTGCAGACTTATGTAAAAGATTTGGGATAATTCACGAGTTCACTGCACCTTATGTGCACGAACAGATAGGACTATAGAAAGAGACAATCGTACGATTGTGGAAGCAGCCAGGTCCATGCTAAATTCACGAAATCTTCCAGGATTTTTTTGGGCTGAGGCATGTAACACAGCAACTTATATTCTAAATAGAAGTGCGACTAAGCAAACCCCTGGAACGACACCTTATGAACTTTTCTTTGGCACAAAGCCTAATGTAGCTAACTATAAAATATTTGGCTGTAATGCTTATATGCATATTCCCAAAGAAAACCGTAAAAAGTGGGATAATAAATCGATAAAACTTATGTTTTTAGGTTATGAGAATACAAGCAAAAATTTTAGATTATGGGATTGGAAAACTAGAAAAATAAGAATTTCTAAAGATGTCACATTCGATGAGAAAGCTACTCCAGATAGAGAATCTACCAAACCTAAAGAAATAATATTTCAGATTAACAGCGCTCCGGATGAATCACCAGTTGCGACAGCAAACATTCCAGTGCAGGAAATGCCGCCAGTATCCGATATCAGTTCGCATCCAATGATAACACGCTCTAAAGTTTCGAATAGCCAATGTAACTTTGCGGTCGCTGATGAACCCAGTAACTATATTGCCACGTGGAAAATTAGGGAAGACAAAAACTTCAGGAGGAAACAAAATTTATTTCAGGGAAGGACAAAACTAAGAAAGGTAAACAAAAGATAAGCCACGAGGGAAATTTACAGAGTCGCAAGATATAAAAATAAAAATGACCACTCTGTTAATAAAAAAATAATAAAATTAATAAATACTATGTTACATAGCTTCTTCCCTATGGGAGCTGTGACCCACAGCTAGCAATTATTGTAGATACTGACATGGATCTGACGTGCTTCTGCCAAGGATTCCATCGAAGTCTTGGAACTTTGTCCCTAGTACCTTTGCGTCCATTTTCTTGCGGCGTGAAGAGCGGCTTTGTCGTCGTATCGTCTATAGGGACATCGTCATCTTCGAGGGAAGTCTTGGCTTTAGCACGGCGGTGGAATCCTGATGTCAGTCTCCGAAAATGTAGATCGCAGCACCCATGGCTTCAAGGTCTTCTCGGCGATCTTCAGTTTGTCTTCCCTAACTTACCCAGCATCTCCACCAAAATGCCACGTGGAAAATTAGGGAAGACAAAAACTTCAGGAGGAAACAAAATTTATTTCAGGGAAGGACAAAACTAAGAAAGGTAAACAAAAGATAAGCCACGAGGGAAATTTACAGAGTCGCAAGATATAAAAATAAAAATGACCACTCTGTTAATAAAAAAATAATAAAATTAATAAATACTATGTTACAATATAGATGCAATAACGAGTTCAGATTCAGAAAGATGGAAATTAGCCATGGATGAAGAGATTGATGCATTAAATAAAAATAAAACATGGACTTTAGAACGTTTGGCAGATGGTCATAAACCTATCGGTTGTAAATGGGTTTATAAAATTAAAACGGAGTCCGATGGTACAATTCAACGGTTCAAAGCCAGATTAGTTGCAAAAGGCTATTCTCAAATCAAAAATGTTGACTATTTCGATACGTTTAGCCCAGTAGTCAGGTATGATTCGTTACGCATTCTTTTATCACACGTTGCTTCTGAAAGGATGTTTCTTAAGCAATTCGATGTAAAGACAGCTTTTCTCAATGGCGAATTAGAGGAACTTGTTTATCTTGAACAACCAGAAGGCTACAAGAGAGATGATAATAGCTGCTATAGATTACATAAAAGTCTGTATGGTCTGAGACAATCTTCTAGAAATTGGAATAAGAAATTTACCAATTTTTTGTATAGCCATAATTTCAAAACATCAGACGCCGACCCGTGCATTTTCATTGGAACACACAATGATTCAAATGTTATCTTAGCTCTCTATGTTGATGATGGAATTATTCTATCTAAAGATAAAGAGGCAATAGCTATTATAATAGATGAGTTAGAACACGCATTTGATATTACATCTGGAAGTGTTAACTTTTTTGTTGGGCTACAAATAGAGCAGTCAGAAGATAGGGCAAGTATTTTCATTCACCAGTCATCATATATTGACAAAATTTTGAGTAAATTTAATATGGCTGACTGTATTCCTGCTTCGGTGCCTATGGATCCTTCTGTCATCTTAACAAAGCAGGACTGTCCTACTCCAGAACAAAAGGAAAAGATGCCTAAATTCCCTTTTCGAGAAGCTGTTGGATCCCTTATGTTTGCATCATGTGTTTCACGTCCAGATATCACTTATGCAGCTTCACAAGTGAGTAAATTCCTAGAATATCCAGGACCTGCACATTGTACAACAGTGAAGAATATTTTCCGTTATCTGAAAGGCACTCCACACATGGGAATTCTCTTCACTGGACAAGACCAACTTGTTGGCTACTCTGATAGTGATTTTGCTCGTGATGTTGACTCCAGAAAAAGTACGACTGGTTATGCCTTCATGATGAACGGAGGAACTGTTTCTTGGGCAAGCCAACGACAACCAATTATCGCACTTTCAACCACCGAAAGTGAATACATCGCTGCCTGCAGTGCTGCTAAGGAATTGATTTGGATCAGAAGACTTCTACAGGGCATCGGCTGTGATATTACTAAAGAAACTGAACTTTATATCGACAACCAAGCAGCAATAAAACTTGTTGAAAATCCAGTAATCCACAAACGAACGAAACATATTGATGTTCGCTACCACTTCATTAGATCCAAACATGAAGAAGGTGAACTTAAAGTGCATCATGTTTGCAGCTCAGAACAGCTAGCTGATATAATGACTAAACCTCTTCCACGAAACAAATTCCACTACTTAAGAGGTCTACTGAACATTTTGGATCGAGAGGGAGTGTTGGAATAGCGATCAAAATGGCGTGCAGCATTGGGGGATCGACCAATCAACGGCCGCGGCGGCGCTGCGGTCGACGTCAATATATATAGTCTTTGTCTCTCGCCTTCCTATATACTTGCCTTTAAAATTTTGCTACTTTAACATCTTGTTTTAAGTTACTTTGTTTAATAAATAATCTTTTTATTCCTTGATTCAATCTCAAACTTCAACAAGTATGTATATCGGTATTCAGACAATAACTCTGAATGATATTACAGTGACCTTTATTGAAGACGCATGAGATAACCAAGGGTGTATACACTCATGTACAAAACTTAAGGAAGTTGTACCCTTATATCATGTATATCGGGATTCAGATAATAATTCTGAAAGATATTTGATATACTTGCGACATCAAAGACTTTCCATTTCCTAATTTTTTGTCCATGAATGTTTGTTTAGTTTTTATTTTATTCAATTTATATTATTAAAAAGAGTACTGACAAATTTTATTTAAATATATTCACTTATATATGTTGCTATCATTAAAGTAGCCGTAAAACCATTTGTTTAGTTTCGTTTTTATTCAGTCAGCGTCTTCTGTGATATATGATGATGATAATGATGAGCCAAAACACTTTTTCTAGATCGCAATTATGTAAAATATTTAATTTGAGGTAGTTAATGGAATAGTGATTATTTAATGTCCATGGACGAGTGGGTAACACCCTCGATTCCCGATAGCCATGAACCGGAATTGAATCCCGCGTTAACCTTTTGTTTAATTTATGAATAACCTTCACATATTATTCATTGTTGCCATTATCATAAACTAGGTTGCTCTTTTTGAGCGGTTCCTAATAAAGTGATTTTGGAACATTATTTAATATATATATGAGGTAAACTTATAAGATTTTTAAAAACTTGCTATTGTTGGTTTTTAAATCGTTACCATTCTCGGCCGCAGGAAATCATATTTATTAAGAAAAAGGCATCTCCTCATCGTGCAACTGAAAGTTGCTGATGGCTTTCTTACGCCATTTATCGGAATAAATATCAATTATTCGTTGATCTTTAAATATTCCAGAGGTGGGCCAAATACCCATTCTTGATTAATCAAGAAAAGCTAACCACGTACGCGTTTAGGGCTATTAGCCTTCGTCAACGTGGTGCAAGTTATATTAGCTTTATTCCGATAGATGGCGCAAGCCATCAGCAACTTTCGATTGCACGATAAGGATAAGCCCCTTTCTCTTTTCTTAATTTATGCACCTTATCTCAGTACAATGTCACATTTGTACTATTTTTTCAAATCATATTTATATATTTTCATATATAGTGTCATATTTTTCTCATATTTTTTTTATAAGACGTAGAAGAGAGACTTTTCTAGAAACATTTCTTGCTTTTGTGCCATAAAAAAGAGAGATTTGTTGTTAATTCGTCATTGTAAGCTTTGACATTTAGAATGTTTTTTGGACATGAGGAACAAACCTCAGTGGATCTTTTACTGGATTGTCCTGTTTTTCAGGGCTATAGAATCAACAATGTATTAATAGTAAAAAATCCAAATATTTTCATTTCAACTAAAGAAGCGTTTTGTAATATAAAAATTATATATACAGTAGAACCTCCATGAGAGGACACTCACTCTAGAGGACACCTCTCTACAAAGGACAGTTTTCATTTGCAAAATTACCATTTTTACTATTTAGTAGCTCTCTGGTAAGAGGACACCACTCCCTAAAGGATACTTTGGCTCAGCAACTAGGTGTCCTTTACAGTTCGACTGTAATATATGTTATATAATTTAATACCTATTGCAGATATATTTGAATTTTATAGCAACAAACATATTTTAGGAAACAATATATATATATATATGGTAATTTAAACCAACAACCCTGTATTGTATAATACTTATAACAAGATTGTACTGTTGTATATAGAAACACATCTATAAATAACTATACGCATGATTGACATGTTTCATAGCATCACCATATGTAATGTACTTTGTACAAACCGAGAATGAATAAATAAAACTATGTATTAGATTAAGAGCTGAGCTAAAGCAAGATTGAGAAGTTCAAATACGTCTAAAATCGAGAGAGAAATCCAACAACCCTAAAGAGGAATTTGGCAGGTCGTTCCATAAAGGTCATTGGGTGTAGAATACCGCAGACGCCCCACGCCCTTTGCGCCCGCTCAAAGTCCAAATTCCCGCATGCCTCCTCACTCGGAAAAGATATATAAGATCTCTGCCCTAGCCGAAAATATAGTCACTTCACCATCAGCGTGAGCCCTCGTCGGTTGTACCCAGGGTCACCTCATCGACCATGTAGAACAGTAAGAACTCTTCTATCTCCATCTTGCTCTTAGCTCGACTCCTATCTGTTCACGGAAATTTCCTGCTAAAACTGTGTCTCTTCGTTTTTTGTGTGTGGACATTCCCAAACTTTCCACCCTGCCTCGACCACAACTGCCTGTACTCTGTGAGAACTGTTAAAGGTCCTCCAAGGTGCAGAGAGGTCCTGAAAAACTCTCCACGCCCTAACTGTTCCTCTCGGCTACTACAGGTTTGACCCTCGGTTATCACATATATTTATATGTTAATTATACATATTGCCAGAAATATATTTCTTGTTTTGTACACAGTTCTCTATTCCCGTTAAGGTTTAGGAATTTCATTTGTTCTTAGAATATTTAAACTCTTAAATTTAAAAATATTTTTCTCTTCTCTCTTTCAATAATAATGATAAATGAACTAATTTCTTTGTAAATAATATATTATATATACTCGTATTTGATGACAATTTTTAGTTTTTTTTTCTTCTTCTTTCTTTCTCCTTGTTAATATCTTATGGCTATTCTTTATGGCCTGAAGAATGATTGTAAATATGTATAGACAACTGTAAAAACTTATACAAATGTATGTATGTCAGCGCAAGTGTCCCTAGGGGGACAGCTTTTTAAATTGAAATAAAATAATGTATTTTATATATAAATATTGTCACGTAGAAAATTAGGAAGGACAAATTTTTGGCTAACTCAGCAATTCATTTAAGACCTAAGAACAAACTATTTTTTTTATTATTATCCCTAGTACACGTAGTACAGGCCATGATAATCATGGTGGGTAGAAGTAGGCGACTGCTTTTACTGTAAGTGCACCACATATCTACACATGTGAAAAGCAGTTCGACTTTGCACTTACAAATGTGCCAAAGCCCCGTTTGGTTACTTGCACTCTCTGATGGGGTTGGACTTTTGCAAGAATCGGGGGTCATTGGAGAACTTTTTTAAATCAGAAAAAAAAGTGACCAATGCGGGAATCGAACCCGGGTCGTAGCGGTCGAAAACCAGCAGTTTAGGCCAATCTTTCAAGACCACCGACCTTCACCGAACAAACTAAAATATAAATAGTAACATAAAGGTAACCCAGACTCCTGGATAACTAAAATTTATAAAAATACAAGAGAAGCAATAAGGGAGAATACAGAGTAGCAAAATATAAATATCAAAATTACTATTCTGTTCATAAAACTAAATATTTCGCTACCTAGCTCCTTGTATATGATAGCTGTGACCTACAGCTTGCAAATCTTGTAGATACTGACATGGATCTGACGTGTTTCTGCTAAGGATTTCCTCGCAGTCTTGGAACTTTGTCCATAGGACTTTAACGTCCTATTTCTTGCGGCGTGAAGAGAGGCTTTATCGTTGTATCGTCTATAGGGACATCGTCATTTTGGAGGGAAGTCTTGGCTTTGACACGGCGGTGGAATCCTGGAGCTATTAGCTGAAAATGTAGATCACCGCCCTCATAGCTTCAAGGTCTTCTCGGCGATCTTCAGTTTGTCTTCCATAATTTACCCAGCAACTTCACCCCCCAAACATAATGTTTTAAATAATATATATTAGTAATTAATCCAAATTCCTCGTGCTGTCATTCAGACTTGAGTCTTTTTGATTTTATTTACAATGGCTGTGGAAGTCCAAGATATTAGGTAGTACCAAGTATATTTACGAGATTTACTCGTATTTTAGGAAGATTTTTCATTGATGCCAGGTTCAGATTTATAAATCATAGGAAAGTGGCCGTTTGAATTCTTTGTTATCGGAAAGCTGATCAGATGAACAGGATATGATTCACTGTTCGGTCTTCATTCTAGCAGTTGGGGTAAATGGGATTCTCTTTCAAAATTTCGCGGAGTATACTTGTGCGTGACCATGGCCAGTTCAGGTAGTTGTTGAAGTACACTCATTTAAATCCTTTTATTTTACACTCATGTTATATTCTTTGAAACATGGAGATCTAAATTCTTCGCGTGGCTGTAAATCTTCTGAGATTGCTGTTTGTGTAATTTATAGTCTATAGGTGGTGATGGTGGAACAGGCGCAAGGGTCTTTACGCTGATTCTCTGGCTTGAGGCCGAAGAAGGCGCTTGAAGGCGTCAACCGGTTGGCGTTCGACGCTGGAAAAGGTTCAGTGACTGGAATCACCTAGGGAGGGACAGAAAGGTTCGACGCAGGAGATGATGCGGCAGGACAGGAAGTTTTTAAGGCGGAGTTGCAAGATGTGACGGGTTCTTAGAGAGGTGATTCGACACTAGGCTCTGTTGAGTGTCCTGGTGACGTTCCCTGTTTGTTCCCAAGGGGCAGGTTTTTCGCCGATGTCCCTGGAGGCCACATTTGCCACACCTAACACCATAGGTGATGTAGGTGGGTGTAGATTCTCCTTTGGAGGTAATCATCAGCTTGGCCTGGAGCTGATTGAGTTTTCGTCCTTTGTTCAGAAGGACAAAGGCCTCCCTGTTGCCGGGGTTCCAGCTGTAGACGTCACGTGACACCACCTCATAGGCCAAGGGGACAACCCGGCAGTATGGTCTCAGCACTCCGACAATGTCCTCCTCTTATTGCGATGGCCAGGTTCCCGATTACGATCTTCTCCGCATTCCTTCTGTAGGGGAATTTCCTGAGGAAGGTGTTATAGATGGTGACTCTTCCCTCCACAAGCACTCCGCCTTCTCAATGCTGTCCAGTCCGATCATAACATGGCCGGACATCTTCATCAGCTGGTAGACGGACCCCAGCAACTCCTCCAAGGCCTTGATATAGTGCACAGGGTGGAATTCCGCACACCATTCGATATAGCAGCATTGGTTGAACAATGCTGGCGCGGACCTGGCCTTGTTCAGTGTTTGCTGCTCTCTGGTGCTCTTGACGATGGCCACGGAATCTCTTGTGGTCCTTCGTGTCTGTACAGTTGACTTTGACTGCTTGCATCCGACTTCACGATCTTGGCTCGCTGGCTTTTTGGATCAGACCGATTCCTCTTTTGCCGGGTTATTGAGATAATAGGCTCAGAGTTCCCATCATTTTCCTCGGTCTCAACGCAATCCGCCCAATTTTTACTCTTTTCGGCGACCTGATTTGCATTCCTGCTGCTCAAAATGGTTGAATTTACATTTTCGTCCATCTTTGATGGAAACATCACCATGATGTAGGGCGTGATCCTGCTCTCCGCCAATACCCCAAAAAGGTTACCTATCTCCATCATCTCCAGCAGTAAAAAAAACCGCAGGGAAAGAAAGAGAGATTGAGATTGAAACCACTTTATTGCAATGTTCATATGAGGTTATATAAGATTAAATAAGAATAAAAATATAAAAAGAGAAATGTTAAATAATAATTGATATATATATTTACATATATTATAAACAATGACAGCATTGGTGGTGCCAATCGTGGGAAAGAGTCCGCCACCGGTGGACCGCCAGAGTTCTTTCCCACAGAGTGAGCAGGTCGATGTTATGGCTGGCGTTACCCAACTTAAGACCAAGATGGTACTTGTAGATGGTAGCCTTCGCCACACTTGTTAGTTACATTGCCTCGGGATGGAGGCCGACGCTGAAGAGCCAGGCCTGCAAATCCAGGGTCACTTCCCAGGAGGCGAACACCTCCCAGAGCAGGGGTCGCACGACTCAGTAACTCCAACATCTGTGGGTCAGCGACCCGTCGCTGGATCCACAGACAGCACAGTTGGTACGTCTCAAGGCAAGTGGTCAGGATGTGTTAGAGCGTGGAGGGCGATGTCTACGTCTTTCCCCGAGAAGTAGTTGCGACGCAAGTCAGCCCAGGGGATGGAACGGAGCACATCCACGATTGGGGTCCACCGCGCAGCAAGTTCTGCAGCAGGGTGCTCCTGCAGCCGTGCTGAATTCAGTGCCCGGCGGGCCCTCTGGCTGGTAAGATGGGTAATGGGGGTCGGCTATCTCCGCAGGACGATGATGTCCGCCTCGTGCTCCACATAATAGCTGAAGATGGCGTTTTCCTGCAGAATACCCTGGCAGAAGGCTCCCAGGTGCTGCGCGTCCAGGAGTGCAGCCCGCGTTGAGCGTGCTAGGGCAGAAGCGCCATCAGGAAGTCACCGATAGTCGCCTGTAGCCAGCGCTCGGGAGCCAGCAGGTCTGGCGGAGGCAGGAACCTGTTGTCGCTTCGAAGACGCAGAGACCTCAGGCAGGCTTACAGCAAAACCCTTCAGTCAAGCTCAAGGACGCTGACCGCGGCCTCCCAGAGGCTCAGCAGTCTCCTAGGCGCGAGCCAGACACCAGGAGCCAGCGGTGTCAGCCACACTCAGTTGCGGACCAGCCAAGAGTAGCCTTTGGCGGCCCTGCGCAGTGTGGCCTGGACTCCCTTCAGGAAGGCGAACCGAGGCTGGGCCGCGATGTCAAGCAGGCCAACGCCACCCTCGGAGACTGGACGAGCAAAGATGTCCCCGGTGAGCTATAAGACTCGTACCCCACACGAAGCGCGCCAGCCGATGTGGTGCAGGATGTGGATGTGGTGCAGGATGGAACCCAGAACCAGGCAGTTTGCCGCACGGGCATGACCAACCAGTGACAGGCCGCGAGTGAAGGATGTCCACTTCGCGATGGCTCGCTCCATCAGCCCCATAAGGTGGGAGACCTGGGAAGCGACGGTGTTCCTGGCAAAGATTGTACAGCCCAGGACGGTCAGCGACTCGGACTTCCAGGAGACTCCCAGAGGAGAATTCGTCCGGTGCTTCCAGGAACCGCGCCAGAACCCGCAGCTCTTGCTAAAGTTGACAGCCACCCCGGAGGATATACGGAACTTTCCGAAGATCAAGGGCACGAGCTCAAACTGAACGTCGTCCCTGATTAAGAGTACGATGTCATCCGCATAGGCAACCACGCTACCGCGGCCCAAGATCCTCTCGAGGCGGCGTAGCAGAGGTCCAACTCCGATGCTGAAAAGCGCGGCGCTGAGACAGCAGCCCTGCCTCACCCCGTTGAGAAGCGGGAAGGTGTAGATATTTCCGACCCGGTTGGAGGCGTCTGCTTCCCCGTAAAAGAAGGCAATCCATCCTAGGAAGGTAGATGGTAGGCCCAGCTTCTCCAACAGGGCTAACAGATAGCTCCTGCTCAGGGTGTCGAACGCCTACTCCAAAGAGATGACGGCCATCTTTGTGTCATGTCTCGTTGCCCAGGCGACTTTGTCAGACACTCGCGCAATGTTCCAGAAGGACCGTCCTGGAACGGCTTAAGTCTGACATTGGGGCACGAGTTCTGGCAGATGACGACGCAGACGGCCCATGAGCACGCCGCTGAGGACCCTGTAGTCGGTCAATGGTAGGCTGATTGGCAAGAATGCCAGTAGACCCGGACCACCGTGCACATTCGTCAGCAAGATGACCTTGCTGCGCCTTGAAGATGGAGGCAAGGTTCCGCGGAGTCGAGAAGCCTCAAAGACTTGCCAAAGAACTTCGGCGAAGAAATATTCAAAGGCTTTGACAAACTCGCAGGGTAGTCCGTTCCATCCCGAGGCACGGCTATTTGGCAGGCGGTGGATGGCTGCCGCTATCTGGTCGCCGGAGATATCGGCGAGAAAGAGCTGGTCCCACTCGTCGAACTCCAGGGGAGTCACTTCAGCTAGGAAGTCGGCGATGGCTTCTTCCGAGCTTGGAGCCTGAGCAAAGCGACTGCTTAAGCGTTCTCGAAGGAAACGCCTAAGCTGGACCCCAGAGATAGCGTTGCCGTCGTCGATAAAGGTGAAGGGAGAGCGACGTCTGGCTCGGAGGGAACGCCCGAGGTCCAACAAGGAAGGATAGTCGGAGCGGGCAGTATCGTCCTCCAGTCTCCGCCTCAGGAAGTGGCTTGCTCTCTCGATGTATCCCCCGCCGGACTCGGCGACGGCAGGCGCGATTGATCTTAACTCCGCGACCAGATCACCCTAATCCTAGTCCATTGTTTTCCTAACATCGGGGGTGAAAGATGCAGGTAATCTTGTAAGGGCTGGTTCTCTTACTTGGATCAGGACGGCACGGTGGTCCGAGTAGGCGTAGTCAATGGTTTGATATTGGGTGACGCGGTCGCTTAAGCCTGATGGAAGTAGGATTCTGTCCAGACGAAGCACGTCGACCCGGCTTCCGATAGTAGAAAATTTGGTGTGCTCCAGTGCAGCATCGAAGAATGGGGCGACGCCGACGAGATCGGCTTGGTCCAGGAGCTCCGCGAAGCTGAACCGGATGCCAGGTCCTTCGCCGACTCCTCGGAGATATTCAGATCACCGAGGATCCACGCGCCAAAGCTGCGATGATCTGGAGCTGGCGGCAGCGCTCTTCAGGGACATGAGAGACGTGGATGTTGACACATATCATGGAGTTTCTCCGGACAGTGAGGCCGATTACAGCAATCTTTCCAGGCCATAGGTTCTGCTGCCGGTGAATAATAACTCCAGGCGCGTAGACGCAGGCGAGGCCTGATCCCACTGTGATCGTATCGGGTGCTGTAGCCATGGCAGAGATCTTCTGCGAAGTCCAGGGATATGACGTCCGGCTCCTACAGGAGGCAGATGTTAATATCATGCTCCTTGAGAAAACAGCAGAGCTGTATTCTCCGGCGAAGAGCAGCGATGCCGTGAGTGTTCAGGGTTGCAACTCGGAAGTTCACTTCGGCTGCCGAGCAGAGTTCTTTGTACGTGACAGCTTCTTGTACAGGATGTTGTTGGTGTCTCCTGGTAGAGTCATAAGCGCCGTGGTCGAGTTATCGATGGTCTGTCACTGCTCGACGTTCGATTGAACCAGAAGCTTGTCCATCAGGCCAATCTTGGTGAAGGCCTGGAGGAGTTTCTCTCTCTCCAGCCATACCTGCTGGACGCTGGCGATGGCTGTAGATGCTCTTTCGTTCTTCATGAGAACGTCCATCTGTTTCTGAATCATTGTACGCCGATCCTGCGTTGGTGAAGCCTCTTGAGAGATGTTTAGCGTTTTGAGTGGATAAGAAGGCTCTGTCTGAGCTGTGCCGCTGGGAGGAAGCTCTGCGGCGACAGCAGCAGCCGTTGGCGGAGCAGCAACAGGAGGAGAAGGGGCGCTCGACGTGGTGGAAAGCTTGTTAACGGCATTTGAGCGCACAACTTACTGTTTTTTCATCGCAGTAAGGACAGTAGAAGTTCGTTTTATGTATAAAAGAAACATTCGCGCTTTTAAATCCTTTTATTTTATATGTATAGATGGCGCGTTATTGCTTCGTGTTAATTTATTCCTAACTGGCCTTGTCTTTATAGTTTGCTGAAGAGCATTGCTCGAAGCAAATATTTGAATGTAATTCTACTGTCCTATAAGCTTATGTCCATAGTTTACTTGAAAACCATTTCTAAGATTCCATCCTTCAGTGTAGCATATAAAAGCAGAATGATCCAATACAGTATTAGAGCTCTAAGAAGCGGTCTGGTGGATTAAATTGGCGAAACCGCTGGGAGGGTTCACCACTGATGAGCCAAGCCCTCCCAATATATTTTTTTCATCGCAGTAAGGACAGTAGAAGTTCGTTTTTTGTATAAAAGAAACATTCGCGCTTTTAAATCCTTTTATTTTATATGTATAGATGGCGCGTTATTGCTTTGTGTTAAAGGATCATTTTAGCAACCATATTCAAGGATAAAAAAAATCAAAATTTCAAATATAAATCAACATAGGTGAAACCCATTTTTTAATTTCAGAAATATTTTGATTTCTCTCCTGAGAGACAATATCTTCAAAATCACAACTAGGAAAACAAGTTAAAAATAAAAATCCCATCAACTACCAAGCCAGTAGCTAAATTAAGTCATAGCCTTCCAAAACTATTATAATCGTTAAATTCCAACATAGCTACACTCCCTCGTCCTTTGCTTTTACATGCATATTTAATCATCAACAAATCTCTCTCAACAAACGTTACAACACCCTCACATTACTTTCTCCAATTGGCAACAATTACTAGTGCGCGACTTAACACACAAATCCAATTTCGAGCCGCACAAGCTCCATATCGTCGCCACTAAACATAAACGCACACTAAGAATGTTCGCAATAAACGTGCCATATCCACTAACAGACAAAAATTATCGATATGTGTTCGTACAACCACCATGACTTTAGTCAATTTGTTATTCATGGTGAAACAGGTTAGATTTTGTGCCAAAACAACGACTTCACGTGACACCTTTCCAAATCACTTCTCACTTCGTGTCACAGCGCCACACTACAAAACTTTTTCACTTTTCAGGCCAAAGACGCCTTCACGCCTGTGACACATTTCACCTCAAAGCGTATCCACGTCGAAAGTCGCACTTTCACTCACTTCTAATCTGATATCACTGAATAACATTTTTACTAAGTCCGCAACAACGTCGAAACACAACAACTACGAACATTGAGAAAACTATATCTTTCTATTATACTAGAAAATTGCCAAACTCAACAAAAGGAGAAAGTCAGTTTCAAATACACGACAAAAATAACAAACACACCTCAAGAGTGACCGCCAGTAATTGGATTCCCCGAATCTATTTCAGTTATATATCCCCCGTCCAATGTCATCCCTCCCCGCTCAAGGCAGATGTAATTGACCGCTATTATCATGATCGCCATTTTAAACACATGTTTCACACTAACCATTTAGGTTTTCTAACAAATCTCACCAACGCCTTAATCACAACACACACACACAACTTACATTAAACATTTTACATGTTAATTGATATCACCAATTGAAACAACTTGGTTAAGTCTAATATAGACTTTATAACGGAAAAGAGAAATCATTCTCTACATATAACTATTTTGCACAAATGAAAATGTCATTTCACGTATTCCCAGCTTCAGAGGGTCATAAAAACACCGATGTTTACCAATGGAATATAATCTAGTAACACACCACAGTTGTAACTTTTCTTCAAAAGAGACAATATTGTTCAATTTCCCACTACCCATCATTTATCCAATCATTAATAACCTTTAATTACATTCAAATTTTTGTATAAAATCTTCAAATATTAATTATATATTTTTTTACCTTTCAATTATATAATTAAATTTTTAATCCAACATGATTTTCAAAAAAAAAACTAATCAAATTCACTTTTATTTTTCATGATAATATTTTAGTATTGCAAAACATTTAATTGTTTCAAAAATCATTTTATTTTCTTAATTATTATATCTTTTATATATTACACTAGCCGAATGACCCGGGCTACGCCCGGGGTTTACCCGATTAAATGCTTTTATTCAAATACTATTCGTTACAATCATAAATTGGCGCCGTGGATATCATTCTTGTATAATATATAAATGAGTTTAAAAAATTGTAAAAAAAAAAATGCATCGGCCGGGAATCGAACCCGGGCCGCCCGCGTGGCAGGCGAGCATTCTGCCACTGAACCCACCGATGGTTATGAGAAATGGCCATATTTGGGTAATTATTCCATTCACAAAAGCAAACGGTGACAGAATTGATCTTGTGAAACGTCCCGCTCCAAACTTTGTGTCTGAGAAGTGATATTTTTATAAAGAGATGATCTGGCTTTGTGTCTTCTGCTCGAATGAATGTTTTTCTGTTAGAATTTTGTTCCTGCATACTAAAAATGAACTGGCTTCACCCGTGGTCTCTGCTTTTTGGAATTTTTCCAGATATAATTTTGTATCTGATAATCAAATATGATACAGCAATATTGTCATCATTATTTTCTGAATAAAAAACAACTACTTTTTTCCCAGAACCTGTCAATTTATTTTTCTTGACTAAAAATTCGAAAAATATATTTTCCAGATTTTTCTCTATGTCCTGTTAAAATACGTTTTACATGTCCATTATGTCAGCTGATATTACCTCCCATCTTCACCGCTAGAGGCGCTGCTTGCGAGCGAAAGGGCAAATTTGCCACGCAATTTGCAAATAACTTGTATATATGGTAATTTAAACCAACAACCCTATATTGTATAATTACTTATAACAAGATTGTCATGTTGTATATAGAAACACATCTATAAATAATTATGCGCATGATTAATCTGTCATAAATTGCATCGCCATATGTAATGTACTTTGTACAAACTAAAGACAAATAAATAAAACTATGTAATAGATTAAGAGCTAAGTTAAAGCAAGATTGAGAAGTTCAAAAACGTCTAAATTCGAGACAACCCTAAATAGGAATTTAGCGAGTCGTTGCCATCAAGGCCAAAGGGTGCAGACGTTCAAAGTTCACATTCTCAGACAATCCAACAACCCTGAAAAGGAATTCGGCAGCCCGTTGCCATCTGGTCCAAAGGGTGCGGAATGCCGCAGACGTTTAAAGTCCAACTCCCCCCCCCTCCTCGGGAATGGTATATAAATACCTCGGTTTTAGCCGACCACAGTTAGTCCAGAGTTAGTCCGCAGTTAGTTAGTCAGCAGTCACCCCTTTCACCGTCGGTCGTAGCCAGGACGACCTCATCACCATGTAAAACAGTAAGAAATACTCTAAATCTCCATCTTGCTTAGCTCAACTCCTATCTGTTCATGGAACTTTCCTACTACAGCTGTGTCTCTTCGTTTTGTGTGTGTGGACATTCCCAAGCTTTCCGCTCTGCCTCGACCACGACTGCCTGTACTCTGTGAAAACTGTTAAAGGTCTTCCAAAGTGCAGAGAGGTACTGGAAAACTCTCCACGCCCTGACTGTCCCTCTCGGCTACTACAGGTTTGACCACCGGTTACCACAGCTTATAGCGAGAGTCGACAGGATTCTACAAGGCTTACCA
This sequence comes from Cordylochernes scorpioides, assembly GCA_030710605.1. Taxonomy (NCBI): domain Eukaryota; kingdom Metazoa; phylum Arthropoda; class Arachnida; order Pseudoscorpiones; family Chernetidae; genus Cordylochernes; species Cordylochernes scorpioides. The sequence continues at coordinate 70,075,519 of CP092878.1, forward strand.
GACCTCACTTAATATCACACTAAAGTCGACAGGATCTCATCACAGATAAGTCGACAGCAACTCCTTTATCACATCTGAGTCGACAGGATAACCCAAACGAAGGACACCACAGTGAAGAAGGTAAGAAGACTGTCCAGATAGAAAAGAGAGAAGAGCAAAGATGGAGGAACAAACCCGCCGCCAGTCCAACGAAACGACCAATCAATCTTCCCCCCAACGACACAGCCGAAAATCCCGCAAAATAAACCGGTGAGAAGTTCCCCACCTTCGTCCTTACAACGTAACCACCTTCCAGGTGACATGCCGCCGTCACCAAACAGAAGTTACAAGCTTCTACAAGCTCTACTTGGAGCGTCTTCCACGTCATCAGTAGGACGACAACTAAAGACCAAGTCTCCTGACTGAACAATCCTCAAAACTGTGAGTTTTTAAAAACTTTCTCCTCATGCTCACAACTTGATTTTCCATAAGTTTAATGTTTATTTTCACTGTAATCATTTTAAAATCAATTTTTACCATTTTTATATCATTTAAATTCAAATTTTAAATCTTTTACACCCTCATTTGTCAATTTTTACCTCATTTTAAGCAACTTATACATTTTAATTCATTACTTTCAATTTTACACTTTAAAAAAATCATTATTTTTTTAATTACTCGAATCATAATTCTAAACTTATTTGTGTGCTTTTCTTAATATCTTATTTTTATACTAAAACACCAATCTCTTAATCAAATGCTCAAAACTTTGCAAAAATCATTTTTATGTTCAATATTTTATATAAACGCCTCATTCAAATTATAAGTCACTATCACGCCATTGCCCCTTTTACAAGGATAATTTTTGCACTACCATAATCAACGATTTAAAAAATATATTCAAATTTTAATAAACATAAGTGAAACGCATTTTTTTTTTAAATTGCAAAAATCGAAAGATACAATATTTTCAAAATCACAACTAGAAAAGTAACTATCTTTCCCTAAAACAAGTTAAAAATAAAAATCCCATCAACTACCACGTCAGTAGCTAAATTAAGTCACAGTCTTCCAAAACTATTACAATCGTTAGATCCCAACATAGCTACACTCACTCGTCCTTTTCTTTTACATGCATAATTATTAATTATTCACACATCTCTCTCAATAAACTACAACACACTTCCCATCACTTTCTACAATTGGCCACCATCTATTAGCGCGCGACTTAGCAACAAATCGAATTCGAGCAACACAAGCTCCGTCGCCACTAAACATGCCACATTCACTAACAACCAAGATATCTCGATGTGTTTTGTACAACCACCACTCATGACTAGTAAATTTGTTGTTCATGATGAAACAAGTTAGATGCTGTACCAAAAACAAAGACTTCACGTGACACCTTTCCATTCAATTCACTCACTTGTGTCACACAGCGCATCACAACAATTTTTCTCACTTAAAAGGCCACAAAGACGCCTTCATGCCTGTGACACTTCTCACCCCAAAGCGTGTCCACGTCGAAAGTCGCACTTTTACCCACATCTAAACCTGACATCATTGAATAACATTTTTACCGCAACAAGGTCGAAACACAGCACTTACGAAAAACGAGAAAACTACCTTTTTCAAATACACCATAAAACTACCAACAAGCTTTCACTACTCTCAAAGGGAGTTTAACCAGTAAACCAGTACCCTAACGTACATTCAAACTCTCAAAACTGTAATACAACAAGGATTTCCAAAATGTCTGTTATCTGACAGAGCGCCCGCTTTTACCTCAGAAAAATTCCGTGAATTTCTAATAACACATGGTATACAACCCCTGCTCACCACAAGCAATAACCCACAAGCAAACGGTTCAATAGAACGCTTAAATGCCACCATTACAGGCAAACGCAGACTAGCTTATCTAGAAAATCCAAAAGCATCCTGGACTCAACTTGTTAAACGCGTCACTCAGACGTACAATAACACACCCCATTCTGTCACAAGTTTTCCACCCACCTACTTAATGTTCAATGTTGTCCCCCCAGATCTAATAACTCATCTTAATCCATACCCCGAAATAAATATAGCTCGAGAGATAGCACGCACTCGTACCCAAAATAAGCATAAAAAAGATAAAGAAACATTTGATAAGCAGCACAGAACACCACATTTCGAAGTGAATGATCTTGTTTTGGTAAGAAATTATAGACACCCGACACAGGTAAATTAGCACCATATTTTACTGGACAATACACAGTAATTGAAATAATATCACCCAATGTCGTTCGAATAGGTCGCCCCAATCAACCTCTCAATAGAGACAGTGACACCATACATGTCAATAAATTAAAAAAATTACACAGAGAATGTTCTGTACATTACACCTCCTCATACCCGATATGTTCAAAAAGAACAGCGAATGTCCCCAGATGTATATCTCAGTGAATTCAAACATTTGACTCCAGATATCTTCGAAACGCAACTTTACCGAATTATACCGCCACTAACTTCCCAGCCATTCCTACATTTAAATCCAGATTTATTTAATAGCGATCGTTTTAAAACAAACCTCAATTAGCGACCAGAAAATTTGCCGTTAAATTCAAAATCCTATTCTATCTACAGTACACCAACCCAAATATTTCTTTGAAACCGCCAGACCTAGAACTAGAGGAGAAGGAATTTAACGCTGTAGACAAGCCCCCAGTAATATAATCCCCGACGATAAGCAGCGGCAATTGCCCTTTAGTCGACCCCGTTTCATGTATATACAACGCCTCTCTCCCCGCTAACAAAGCTGTCAACTAAAAATCCGCTGTCGGAACGACCACCATATGTTTCACATCAGCCATTTATATTTCCCCCAGAATTTCACAAATTCCCAGACAGAGTCATAAAAATACCGGATTGATAGACTAAACAACTCTACACCATCCCGCGTCTCTCCCCCTATCTCACCTCCAGAAAATTTGGAGCGTGTCCCGCATTCCTCTTACTACATTAGCAGTCGATATCTTAACCTAACTTTTAAACATTTAGACATTTGAATTTGGACAAGACCTTCCTTAAATTGAACATTTTTAATATTTTAATCCTGTGTAAATCTCTAATTTTTTCTACATATCAAACATTTTACATGTTAAATTGAGATCACAATCTTTAATTACATTCTGTTTTTTTGTATAAAATATTTTATTTTTTTAATTTTGCCTTTAAATTATATAATCACTAGTTTTTAATTCTACATTATATATAAAAAAATCAATTTTATTTTTCATAATATTATTTTAGTATTACAAAAGATATATTTGTTGTCAAAAATCACTTTAATTCTTCATTATTATCACTTTTATATATTGATTGTTTGATTTTATCCACTTAAACTTTATTCAACCACAATGATATTTCTATATTTTATTGATTTTATATTTGTTTTATACCTTTTTATAAAATGACTATGTTATCATTAACTTTCGGGCATACAACAATCTATTTCTCTAACCACTTCAGTGTACTTTACACTACTATCTTCTCAGTCATTGCTTCACATCAAGGTAGAAAAAGGATACTACTGCTTGACAATTTTTTGATTTCATAATTTCAACAAACCATTTGATCAAAGTTCCCCAGAATTAAAAATCCCAACTTCTGGCCTGAGCACGTTTCAAAAGTTTACTACAATCATCCCTAGAGCATAATCACCCACGCAAACACAAAGCGTCCACAACTCTCACAACTCAATTTTTTAGCTCTAGCGGACCACAATCAACCTTTGATTTTAAGTCAAGTCAGATCACTTACTGTCGCTACAACAATTCTACTTAACTCATGACTCTATTTCACCCCTTTCAATCATACTAATGAACGACTTTTTCTTCAACAACTTTTCAACGCAATAACACTACAATTGTGACAAAGCACTGTAACCCTTATACAGGATCACAGGTGAAACATTGCCTCGGAAGACGCACAAGTCTATATCCTCGCTTTGCACCTGGACCTAAGTATTTGATTACCTGTGTAATACTTACAATTGCATATTCTTTAACCACTAACCCTTTCCAACGCCCGCCAACAATCTCTTAAAACATCATTATTTTTTATCAAACAAAGGTTTTATCTTAATTTCTCTTTTATATGAATATCATAACTTTTAAATTAAACATAAGTTGTATTTTTTATAATTTGCAGATATATCCAAACAAAACATCTTGTTATAGCCCTTTTTAATCCTCACAGTTTAAATTAATTAAAAGATATTTTAATTACTTACCTGTGTTAGAGAGGCTTTACCCATTTAAACCCGGATAAACCCTTTCACTCCCGGGGCTCATCTATGGTAATTTAAACCAACAACCCTATATTGTATAATTACTTATAACAAGATTGTCATGTTGTATATAGAAACACATCTATAAATAATTATGCGCATGATTAATCTGTCATAATTTGCATCACCATAGTAATGTACTTTATACAAACTAAAGACAAATAAATAAAACTATGTAATAGATTAAGAGCTAAGTTAAAGCAAGATTGAGAAGTTCAAAAACGTCTAAATTCGAGACAACCCTAAATAGGAATTTAGCGAGTCGTTGCCATCAAGGCCAAAGGGTGCAGACGTTCAAAGTTCACATTCTCAGACAATCCAACAACCCTGAAAAGGAATTCGGCAGCCCGTTGCCATCTGGTCCAAAGGGTGCGGAATGCCGCAGACGTTTAAAGTCCAACTCCCCCCCCCTCCTCGGGAATGGTATATAAACACCTCGGTTTTAGCCGACCACAGTTAGTCCAGAGTTAGTCCGCAGTTAGTTAGTCAGCAGTCACCCCTTTCACCGTCGGTCGTAGCCAGGACCACCTCATCACCATGTAAAACAGTAAGAAATACTCTAAATCTCCCTCTTGCTTAGCTCAACTCCTATCTGTTCATGGAACTTTCCTACTACAGCTGTGTCTCTTCGTTTTGTGTGTGTGGACATTCCCAAGCTTTCCGCTCTGCCTCGACCACGACTGCCTGTACTCTGTGAAAACTGTTAAAGGTCTTCCAAAGTGCAGAGAGGTACTGGAAAACTCTCCACGCCCTGACTGTCCCTCTCGGCTACTACAGGTTTGACCACCGGTTACCACAGCTTATAGCGAGAGTCGACAGGATTCTACAAGGCTTACCAGACCTCACTCTTCATCACATATACATACTTGTATACTTGTGTACATAGACCGTAAATCTGTAAATAGAAAGGAAAAGCAAATAATTTTAATAATATAAATGAGTTTTAAAAATTGTAAAAAAAAAAATGCATCGGCCGGAAATCGAACCCGGGGCGCCCGCGTGGCAGGCGAGCATTCTACCACTGAACCAAAAGCAAACGGTGACATAATTAAGAAAGAATTGTGCATGACGCTGATAACTGTATATATTAATGATACTGCAATATTGTCATCATCATTTTCTGAATAAAAACAACTACTTTTTTCCCAGAACCTGTCAATTTATTTTTCTTGACTAAAAATCCGAAAAATATATTTTCCAGATTTTTCTCTATGTCCTGTTAAAAGACGTTTTACATGTCCATTAGGTCAGCTGATATTACCTCCCATCTTCACCGCTAGAGGCGCTGCTTGCGAGCGAAAGGGCAAATTTGCCACGCAATTTGCAAATAACTTGTATACATACTTGTATACTTGTGTACATAGATCATAAATCTGTACATAGACCGGAAAAGCACATATATTAATATATACAGTTATCTGCGTCATGCATTCTTTCTTAATTCTGTCACCGTTTACTTTTGGTTCAGTGGTAGAATGCTCGCCTGCCACGCGGGCGCCCCGGGTTCGATTCCCGGCCGATGCATTTTTTTTTTACAATTTTTAAAACTCATTTATATTATTAAAATTATTTGCTTTTCCTTTCAATGTACAGATTTACGTTCTATGTACACAAGTATACAAGTATGTATACAAGTTATTTGCTAATTGCGTGGCAAATTTGCCCTTTCGCTCGCAAGCAGCGCTTCTAGCGGTGAAGATGGGAGGTAATATCAGCTGACATAATGGACATGTAAAACGTGTTTTAACAGGACATAGAGAAAAATTTGGAAAATATATTTTTCGGATTTTTAGTCAAGAAAAATAAATTGACAGGTTCTGGGAAAAAAAGTAGTTGTTTTTTATTCAGAAAATGATTATGACAATATTGCTGTATCATATTTGATTATCAGATACAAAATGATATCCGGAAAAATTCCAAAAACAGAGACCATGGGTGAAGCCAGTTCATTTTTATTATGCAGGAACAAAATTCTAACAGAAAAACATTCATTCGAGCAGATGACACAAAGCCAGATCATCTCTTTATAAAAATATCGCTTCTCAGACACTAAGTTTGGAGCGGGACGTTTCACAAGAATGACATCCACGGCGCCAATTTATAATTGTAACGAATAGTATTTGAATAAAAGCATTTAATCGGGTAAACCCCGGGCGTTGCCCGGGTCATTCGGCTAATTTTAATAATATAAATGAGTTTTAAAAATTGTAAAAAAAAAATGCATCGGCCGGGAATCGAACCCAGGGCGCCCGCGTGGCAGGCGAGCATTCTACCACTGCACCAAAAGCAAACGGTGACAGAATTAAGAAAGAATGCATGACGCTGATAACTGTATATATTAATATATTAATTGTATACTTCTTGTATAGTTTATTGTATACTTCTTGTATACTTCTTGTATAGTTTATTGTATACTTCTTGTATAGTTTCTTGTATACTTTTTGTATAGTTTATTGTATACTTCTTGTATAGTTTATTGTATACCTCTTGTATAGTTTCTTGTATACTTTTTGTATAGTCTTTTTTTTAATAATATTGTACCAAAGCCGACTTCATAGTGAAATTGCTGGCTCGGCAACTCTGGAGCTGACGTCACTGCCTGTGGAAGTAACCCTTGCAAGCCCGCGTGGCCACGAGACTTATTCCTTCTTCTTCTCTCGTTGTTTACTTTTTAATCTTTTAGATATTTCCTTCTTTCTCTTTAGATAGAATAATAAAAACAATTTTTTTGTTTGTTGAGTTAATTAACCGACTGGCTAATTATTTTCAACACTACATCTGGTGGAGACGCCGGGTAGATTCCCTTCTAGTATTTTAACCTGGACGGCAAGTTGAGAAGAAGCCGACGTTTACAAAGTTTGCCACCACTCTTGGTCGAAATGGTGAACGAAGAAGAAAAGCCGCATGTGCAGCCGGCAGCTTTCACATATCTGCAACAACCAAGAAACCCCCCGAATTTCTCCGGAAAAGGTTCTGAACTCGCCCATCTCTGGTTGAAAGATTACAGCCGCGTTGCTGCCTACAATGGATGGGACGAATCAATGTGCTTGGCCAATGTAGTCTTCTTTCTGGAAGGAGCAGCGAGATGCTGGTTCGACAACGTGGAGGAAAGCATCACGACATGGAATACGTTTAAAGAAGAATTCACCAGAACGTTCGGTGATAAAGAAGACTACGCCAGAAGGATTGAATCGTCCCTCAAGGTAAGAGCGCAAAAGCCAGACGAGTCGGTCGAACTCTACATCCAGGACGTGCTGAACCTCTGTCGACAACTGAACCCGAACATGTCGGAGGAGGACAGGGTGGGCCACCTCATGAAAGGAGTGGCTGAAAACATTTACCGGGCCCTTCTTGCAATTGAAGTGACAACGACCGGGGAATTCACTCAACACTGCCGGCGTATTGAAAAGCTAAATAAAAATAGAATCAGCAGTGTTAGATTTGAGAGAATTCCCACCGTTTCGGCGATTAATGAAAATGAGTACCACCCTTTAAAGAAAATGATCAGAGAGATCATCAGGGAGGAGCTTCGATCTGCTCCGAATGAACTAGATAATCTTCCTCCTCCGCAGGGATTAGAAGATAGAGTTTGGCAGAGAGTCGAACAAAATCTAGCACCCATTGACAAAGCACCAGTGTTCCACTCCGGAAGGGCGGTCAAGAATTTCCGAAGTGGACAACAAAATGCAGGGGAAGCGGTGAGAAGGAAAACGGACGAATTCCGCACCAGAGAAAACATCCCCATATGCTTTTATTGCAATAGACCGGGACATGTCGCAAAGCATTGTTGGGATCGACGCCGCGACCGTGATGAGAACGAACCAAGTAGGACCCAAAACCGATTTTATTATGGCCGTAGAAGACCCGGATCCATCTATATGGCCGACTTTATGACGCCGCATATGGAACAATCTGATCGGAACAACTCTCCTCGACGCAATTTACCAAGAAGTTCTTCTCCCTATCCTGGACGCGGGAGACCGATGACAGGACGTCGCTACTCTAGATCGCCAGACCGGACTCCTAGCCGATCTCCTCATAGAGACGTGCAGGAAAACTAGGAAGCACGGCCTGTAAGGGAGGTAAGGTCGGACATTGTTTAAAGCCTCCACAGACGCGAGCCGACCTAGACGATAACTACATGTGGGTGAGTATCAATGGCCGTCATGTCGAAGCTCTCATTGACACAGGGGCGTCATATTCGGTCGTTTCCAGCAATTTTAGAAAGACGTTTGAGAGCCCGAACAAAACTTTAAGGGTCGCAAACAATCGTTTTGTTGCTCCGCTAGGAAAATGTCGCCTAAGAGTAGAAATAAATGGCCTTCAGCGGATCTTTGAATTTCTCGTTCTTCCAAATTGCAGCCACGACGCCATCTTGGAATGGGATTTTCTCGAGTCTTCAAAAGCAGTTATTGACTGTGGTCATTCTGAAATTTTGTTTTCAGAGACGTTAAATGAGGATCAATCCGCGGCACAACTTCACTTAGCATCGGACGACATCATTCCTCCAAAGTGTACCAAGAGGGTATTGACCCGGACGCCTAGCATAACTGGGATTAAAAATTGCGCAGTTGAAGGTGTGAGGCAACTTTTCTTGGAGAAAGAATTATTTGTACCATCGTCCTACCTTACCATATGGCATGGCCAAGCGTATCTATGGGTGACCAATTTTAGCAAGCATCCGAAAACAATCCCTTCGGGCATGTGCCTAGCTCATTTATTCAGAGTCCAGCCGCAAGAAGTTTGCCCAATCATGGAAAATCATTCGAATAATGAGTCCAAAAGTGCCAAGTCACCCATCAGGATAACCAATTTCGAGTGTCGCGAAGAAAGTGTCGGGAGCTCCGAGCAGCTTATGAGAATGGAACAAATCTCGGCCTGCATATCTCCTGAGCTTCCTCTGCTTCACAAGACCAAACTTCTGGAGCTTCTTGAAAACTTTTCGGAAGTGTTCGGTCCGATCGATAAAACTACTTCTAGGATAATTACTAGGCACAGGATAAATACGGGCGACGCCAAACCATCAAAAAAGATGCCGTATCGGGTCTCACCTTCTGAAAGGAAGGTAATTCAAGAAGAAGTTGACAGAATGATGGAAATGGGAGTCGTTCAGCCCTCTGAGAGTCCTTGGGCCTCACCGGTCGTTCTAGTAAGAAAGAAAGACGGGTCTGTTCGCTTTTGTGTGGACTACAGAGGTTTGAATAAGATGACGAAAAAAGACGTCTATCCATTGCCGCGGGTTGAGGACGCTCTTGATTGCTTGAAGGGGGCGAATATCTACTCCACAATTGATCTCAAAGCGGGTTACTGGCAAATTGGCATTGATGAAGCTGATCGGGAAAAGACTGCCTTTATTACACCGGACGGTCTTTTTGAGTTTAAGGTCATGCCTTTTGGGCTGTGTAACGCGCCCGCAACTTTCGAAAGGATGATGGATAATCTCCTGAAGGGCCTGCGATGGACAATATGTTTGTGTTACTTGGACGACGTCGTTATATTTGCGGATAATTTTCCAGATCATTTGAGACGACTAGAGGTGGTCCTGAATTGTTTCAAGAGAGCTGGGCTGAAGCTCAATCCCGGAAAGTGTTCTTTTGGAGCCAGCAACATCAAGATCCTTGGACACCAAGTGAATAAGGATGGAATCTGACCGGATGATGATAAGATTAAGGCGGTCAGTCAATTCCCGATCCCTAAGAACTTACAGCAGCTAAGAAGCTTCCTTGGCTTGTCATCTTATTATAGGCGGTTTATTAAGAACTACGCAGATATTGCGCGGCCCCTCAATTCACTACTATCTGAAGGAACAAAGTTTCAATGGAACACAGACCAAGAGAGAGCATTTCAAAAACTGAAGAATGCCTTGACGTCAAAACCAGTATTGGGACATTTCGATGATGACGTTCCGACTGAACTACACACAGATGCCAGCGGATATGGAATAGGTGCCGTGCTTGCACAAAAGCAAGGGAACGGTGAAAAGGTCATCGCTTATGCTTCGCGTACCCTTTTAAAATCCGAGAAAAACTATTCTACCACGGAGAGGGAATGTCTCGCCATAGTATGGGCAATTGGAAAATTTAGGCCCTATTTGTTTGGACGCCCCTTCAAAGTTATAACTGACCATCATTCTCTGTGCTGGTTGACCAATCTTAAAGATCCGGCAGGTAGATTGGCGAGGTGGGCGTTGAGACTTCAGGAGTACGACGTTTCCATTGTCTACAAGACAGGGCGAATGCACAAGGACGCCGACTGTCTGTCAAGAAATCCCATTGAAAATACGGAAAAGGTTTTCAATGACGACATCCCCACATTATTCCTTTTGAGCGACATCAGTAAAGAACAAGAGAAAGACCCTTACATTACAGGAATAATCAAGGAGATATCTCAGCCGTCACCCGCCAAGAAAGACAACAAGTTCGAGGTTGTCAATGGGATCCTCTATAGAAAGAATTATGACCCGACTGGCCTACCTTTACTGTTAGTGATCCCAAGACACCTTCGAATGGAGATCTTGGGGGACTTGCACGACGCACCTACTGCTGGACATCTGGGTTTTGCAAAAACCTACGACAGAATTAGGAGAAGGTTATTTTGGCCAGGAATGTACAGAAGCGTGAGAAAGTATGTTGGCCATTGTCAGGACTGCCAGCGTCGCAAGAGTGTGCCACAACTTCCTCCTGGCTATCTGAGACCCATACCACCACCGGACCGACCATTCCAAAAAGTCGGTATAGATTTGCTGGGACGCTTCCCCATATCGCAAGGGAAGAAGAAGTGGATAGTTGTTTGCACCGACTATCTAACTAAATACGCCGTTACCCAAAGTCTAGGTTCGGGGGAAGCCCAAGAAATTGCAAAATTTCTTTTGGAGGAAGTTATTTTGAAGCATGGGGCTCCTCGAGAAATAGTGATGGATCGGGGTCGAAACTTCCAGTCGAGACTCATTCAGGAGCTAACCAAAAACTGTCGCATCAAAAAGAAGACAACGACGGCGTATCATCCCCAGACTAACGGCCTGACAGAAAGATTGAACAGGACAATTGCCGACATGTTATCAATGTACATGGACCTCGATCAGAAAAACTGGGATGAGATGCTACCATTCATCACATTTGCCTACAATACAGCGAGGCAAGAATCAACTGGCTTCACGCCATTCTTTCTGGTCCATGGGAGGGAAGCGGAGACGACCCTCGACACTATCTTTCCCTACAGTAGCGCGTCCGAGGGGGAAGAATTTATTCAATTGGTGGCGAGCAGAGCTGAAGAGGCGCGACAAATAGCCCGACATCACATCTTCAAGGCTCAAGAAACCAACAAATTGAATTACGACGCTCGGCATAAAGGAAAAGTCTACCAACCAGGAGATCTAGTGTGGGTTTTTACACCTATCCGACGAGTGGGACTGTCTGAGAAACTTCTAAGAAGGTACTTTGGTCCCTACAAGGTCATTAAAAAGATATCGGATGTGACATACGAAGTGGAAGCATTCGGCAAGAGTGACAAAAGACAAAAAGGACGTGACACCGTCCATATCCTCAGGATGAAGCCGTACTATGGCCCATCAAGACAGGAAGATTCGACAAGTGTGGATAGCTCTAAGTCTGGAGAAGAGGAGGAACTGAGATAAAGCTGTGGAACAGCTTCTCATGGAAAAGGGAGTAGTATACCAAAGCCGACTTCATAGTGAAATTGCTGGCTCGGCAACTCTGGAGCTGACGTCACTGCCTGTGGAAGTAACCCTTGCAAGGCCGCGTGGCCACGAGACTTATTCCTTCTTCTTCTCTCGTTGTTTACTTTTTAATCTTTTAGATATTTCCTTCTTTCTCTTTAGATAGAATAATAAAAACTATCTTTTTGTTTGTTGAGTTAATTAACCGACTGGCTAATTATTTTCAACACTACAATATAAATGAGTTTTAAAAATTGTAAAAAAAAAAATGCATCGGCCGGGAATCGAACCCGGGGCGCCCGCGTGGCAGGCGAGCATTCTACCACTGAACCAAAAGCAAACGGTGACAGAATTAAGAAAGAATGCTTGACGCTGATAACTGTATATATTAATGTTTGATTTAGTCCACATACACTTTTTTTTACCCGCAATCATATTTCTATCTTTTTATTCACTATATTGTATATTTGTTTTTAAATAGCTTTATTATATGACCATGTTTATCATTAACAATCGGGCATGCAACAATCGCTTACAACAATCATGTTCTTTAACCAATTCTCTATACTTTTTCATCACTATCTATTTCAGCCATTGCTTCAAACCATCGTAGAAAAACGGCAGTACTGCTTGACAATTTTTTTTTATTTCGTATTTCAACAAACTCTTTGAACACAGTTCCCCAGATTTAAAAATCCCAACTTCTGGTCTGAACACGCTTCAAGAGTTCATTTCAATCATCCGCAGAGCACAATCACCAACGCATGCACAAAGCGTTCACTTTTTTCAACTTTCAATTTTTTTTTCAGCTCTAGCGGACCACAATCAACATTTGATTTCGAGTCAAGTCAGAACACCTACTGTCGCTACAACAATTCTACTTATCGCATGGCTCTATTTCACTCCTTTCTCAATCATATTAATAAACAACTTTTCTTAAACAACTTTTCAACCCAATAACCCTAAAATTGTGACAAAACACTGTAACATTATTTCCTGTGGAAGGGCCGCTTACGCCCGAAAGCTAGAAACGTTTTTCCCAATAAAAGAAACTCATCCTTTTTGATTCTATGCGTATTACAAAACACTGTAACCCTTATAAAGGATCGCAAGTGAAACATTGCATAGGAAGACGCTCAAGTCTATATCCTCGCTTTGCACCTGAATCTGATTATTTGGTTTACATGTGCACTCCTAACAATTGCATATTCTTCAACTACTAACCCTTTCCAACGCCCGCCAAATTTCTCTTAGAATGTGAATTTTTATGTCATCATTTTATTTTAATCATCATTTTTTTTAAATCAAACGAAAATGTCATTTTTATTTCACTTTTATATATCCAAAAAAAAGCATTTTGTTATAGACCTTTTTAACCCTCACAGTTTAAATTAATTAAAAGAAATTTTAATTACTTACCTGTGTTAGAGAGGCTTTACCCGCTTAAACCTGGATAAACCCTTTCACTCCCGGGGCCCATCTATGGTAATTTAAACCAACAACCCCATATTGTATACGACTTATAACAAGATTTTCATGTTGTATAATAGAAACACATCTGTAAATGATTATACGCATGATTGACATGTGTCATTACATCATCATTTGTATTGTACTTTGTACAAACTGAGGATGAATAAATAAAACTCTGTAATAGATTAAGAGTTGAGCTGAAGCAAGAGAAAGAAGTCATAACGTCTAAAATCGAGATAGATTTAGAATTCCTACAACAAGGTCTAAAAATGGAAACTGCCACGGCGCCAGTAGAATTTCACCAGACGATCCACGCCCCTGTCGCATAAGGCCCCCGTCTTAACCTATAAATACAGTCACTTGACAGTCACTTCACCATCTGCGTGAGCCCTTGTCGGTTGTACCCCAGGTCCACCTCATCCACCATGTAGACCAGTAAGAACTCTTCTATTTCCATCTTTCTCTCCTAGCTCAACTTTTATCTGTTCACGGAACTTTCTTAGTGCAACTGTGTCTTCGTTTTTTGTGTGGACATTCCCAAGCTTTCCACTCTGCCTCGACTACGATTGCCTGTACTTTGTGAGAACTTTTAAAGGTCTTCCAAGGTGCAGAGAGGTACTGGAATACTCCCCATCCTGACTGTTCCTCTCGGGCAACACAGTATAGCGAGAGTTGACAGGGACTCGCACCATAGTTTAAGTCGACTGGATCACTCATCACAGATTTAGTCGACAAGATTCAACAAGAGGCTACAGGACTTCGTCACATATATATGGTAATTTAAACCAACAGCCCTATATTGTATAATACTTATAACAAGATTGTCATGTTGTATATTGAAACACATCTATAAATAATTTTACGCATGATAGACATGTGTCATTGCATCACCATATGTAATGTACTTTGTACAAACTGAGGATAAATAAATAAAACTATGTAATAGATTAGAGCTGAGTTAATGCAAGATTGAGAAGTTCAAAAACGTCTAATATCGAGAGAGAAATCCAACAACCTTAAAAAGGAATTTGGCAGCCCGTTGCCATCAAGGTCAAAGGGTGCAGAATGCCGCAGACGTTCAAAGTCCAAATTCTCACATTTCCCCCCCCCCCCCCCCCCCCCCCCTCGGCAAAGATATAAAACCTCGGTTTTAGCTGAACTCACACAGTCACTTCACCTTCGGCGTGAGCCCTTGTTGGTTGCTGCCAGGTCCACCTTATCGACCATGTAAAACAGTAAGAAACCTTCTTTCTCCATCTTGCTCTTAGCTCGGCTTTTATCTGTTCACGGAACTTTCCTACTACAACTGTCTCTTCGTTTTGTGTGTGTGGACATTCCCAAGCTTTCCACTCTGCCTCGACCACGACTGCCTGTACTCTGTGAGAACTGTTAAAGGTCCTACAAGGTGCAGAGAGGTACTGGAAAACTCTCCACGCCCTGACTGTCCCTCTCGGTTGCTACAGGTTTGACCCTCGGTTACCACATACGAAGTGTGTTCAAAAAGTATCGCGACTTTTGTGTGTTTTTTCAAAAATTATTTATTTATTCATGAATACCTATTTTGTCCCCTTCAAAGTAATCCCCATTAGATATTATACACTTGTTAAACGAGGTAAAATCTTCCCAATTACATGCGTGGTAAGGACAAAATACTCAGGAGATAAGTTTCTTCATTAATTTATTAGGACATCAAGCTTTCGGGCACAGCGTGGCCCTTCTACAGGATCAATTGTATAAGAAAAATGATACACTATATACACGAAGAATAAATCTGCATATGTATTATTAGAAATTAGTTGTAAAATTTTGAAATAATCGGTAATACTTAGGATTTTTGTTTAAAAAGAACATCGAGACATAAGCAAATTAATAAAATTTGTTAAGAAGAATAATATACGAATATTACAAGGTATTAAGATAAAAGCGTAATAAGACTGAAAGGACGTTCCTACGATTCGACGGAAACTGTGATAAAATTATGAGTATTTAAAAGGTAAAACAGTTTAAAAGGATATTAAAATAAATGAACAAAACAGGGAATTCATGGGGTACATCAATGGCTATTTATGTAATAAGCTTATATACGGCTCAGGTACATCAATATGTCTGTTTATACTATTATACCTCAGAGATAGCAAGGCCTCGACAACCAATCTTTTGTGTTTATGTGGTATATTAGAATAATGTGATCTTGGATCAGTTGTGTTGAAACTATGTCCTAAGTATTACCGATTATTTCAAAATTTTACAACTAATTTCTAATAATACATATGCAGATTTATTCTTCGTGTATATAGTGTATCACATTTTTCTTATACAATTGATCCTTTAGAAGGGCCACGCTGTGCCCGAAAGCTTGATGTCCTAATAAATTAATGAAGAAACTTATCTCCTGAGTATTTTGTCCTTACCACGCATGTAATTGGGAAGATTTACCTCGTTTAGCAATCTTAGATACAGTTATTTTGCTTGTCGCGCTATGAATCCTGATACACGTTTTTACATGAAGAACCTCCTCAAAAAATCACTTGCGTTGGCAAAATGGAAGAAGAATCTTGCCTTTAACAAAATATGCGAAAATCAAGGATTCATTCCTCCATCTTTGCGAATGAAAGATCCGATCGGCAATCACTACTCTGCCAAAATCATCACAGAAACTCATTTTAAGCTACTACGAGCCCGCACTAAAGGTTGCTTTTCACACATTCGTATCCTCACAAAATCAGTTAAAGGCCTCCTATTTCACCTGTCCATGCATTTAACAGTTCAAGACATGGCTGATTTTCTTAGAAGAATCACAGAAAACATCAAAAAGCAAGATATTACCATTACAGCTAGACATAATAAGAAACTAACACATTGGTCCAAAAAATATAACTTCAAACTCGCACCGAACAATGCCCTACAAACAATAGTGAATCTCTCTAGTTTCCAGCCTACCACAGAGCAGATAAACATATTATCTAAAGGACTTAAATATAGACCTCAAGCCAAAGCTGATGCCATAACAATCATAGCAGGGGTAGAATCGTCCATTTTCCGCTTAAATCATCAAGAGAAGTTTAGAATCAGACAGCACACCGCAGCAGTCCTTAGCGACCACAACCAAACCCAACATACCTACCAAATCAACAAAAATGTATTGCGCTCACTAACAACGAACAAAGATATAACCATCACCAAATCTGATAAAAGATCGCTTACAGTCATCATGAACACAGCCGAATACATTTCCAAGATGGACACAATCCTTGTTGATCCGCTCACGTTTACCCCCATATCCATAGATGATCAGAACACCGCAACCTCTTCTTTTAAAAAAGAAATCAACAATCTGCTGAGGAAGAAAATCATTAGCTCCGAAGAATGCAAAAATTTTTTGTCCAATATAATGTCCAAAGCTTATATTTACGGCCTACCTAAATTACACAAAGAAGGTATCCCACTAAGACCCATCATCGCGTACCACCTCTCCCCTGCAGCTCCGTTAGCAACTTATCTAGCCAAAATACTGGCCCCGATGCTCAGAGATAGTGACTCCCCGACGACCATTTCCTCCATTCCTGTCTTCATAGGTAAGTTACAACAAACAGCAGTTACACCTGGTACCATCATGGTCTCATTTGATGTTGTTAATTTATATCTCAGTCTCCCCCACCAGCTTATTTCAGACTGCACCACAGAATTTCTAATTGAACAAGGTTGCCCCACAGACACCATTTCCAAACTCATTGCACTTATCAAAATCAGTCTTTGTCATAGTATTTTCAAATTTAACCAATCTTACTTCAAACAGACCAAAGGCACCCCTATGGGTAGCCCATTATCCTCTCCCCTTTCAGAAATAGTGATGCGCAAGATAGATAAACGTATAGTTAATATCTTCCCTAACGACATTTTAATCTGGTCTAGATACATAGATGACGTCTTTGCTATAATCAAAATTAACGCCTTTAATGATATACTCAACACATTGAATAATTTCTATCAAGACATAGACTTTACTTCCGAGACTGAAACATGTGCCTCCTTGGCATTTTTGGACATACGCATAACAAAATCACGCAATAGATATAATACTGAAGTCTATTATAAACCCACCTTTCACCCAATGTATATAAATTTCTCTTCTTTCTGCCCATTAAGCCATAAAATCAATACAGTAAGAACCTTGTCCAAGAGAATATATACCCACTGTTACACTGAGGAGTCAAAGCAAAAGGAAACAAATAACATAATTTCAAATTTAATGCCCTCTGGTTATCCTAAAAACTTTATATTAAGGCATTTCCATAACCCATCCCGCACCAAGATATATGACAACTATAAATCCATCTGCACAATACCGTATTCCTTGCAAAGCATAAAAATAGCTAGAGAACTAAAGAACTTCGGCATCCGCACTTACTTTTCCAACACCCCTAGTATAGGCACTATCTTAAGGAACCCTATCACTAAAAACAACACGCCTCGGAACACTGATCAAAGAAACAATGCTGTTTATTCCATAAAATGCAACGATTGCGACAGTGTTTATGTAGGTGAAACTGGCCGTTACATTAAAGACAGAATACAGGAACACGACAGAAACATCAGACATAACGATCCGAAATCACTTATTGTCCAGCACATTTCACAGACAGGACATAGTTTCAACACAACTGATCCAAGATCACATTATTCTAATATACCACATAAACACAAAAGATTGGTTGTCGAGGCCTTGCTATCTCTGAGGTATAATAGTATAAACAGACATATTGATGTACCTGAGCCGTATATAAGCTTATTACATAAATAGCCATTGATGTACCCCATGAATTCCCTGTTTTGTTCATTTATTTTAATATCCTTTTAAACTGTTTTACCTTTTAAATACTCATAATTTTATCACAGTTTCCGTCGAATCGTAGGAACGTCCTTTCAGCCTTATTACGCTTTTATCTTAATACCTTGTAATATTCGTAT
Organism: Cordylochernes scorpioides; assembly: GCA_030710605.1. NCBI lineage: Eukaryota > Metazoa > Arthropoda > Arachnida > Pseudoscorpiones > Chernetidae > Cordylochernes > Cordylochernes scorpioides. The sequence continues at coordinate 70,093,941 of CP092878.1, forward strand.
ATTATTCTTCTTAACAAATTTTATTAATTTGCTTATGTCTCGATGTTCTTTTTAAACAAAAATCCTAAGTATTACCGATTATTTCAAAATTTTACAACTAATTTCTAATAATACATATGCAGATTTATTCTTCGTGTATATAGTGTATCATTTTTCTTATACAATTGATCCTGTAGAAGGGCCACGCTGTGCCCGAAAGCTTGATGTCCTAATAAATTAATGAAGAAACTTATCTCCTGAGTATTTTGTCCTTACCACGCATTATACACTTATGCCAACGGTTTTTCCAATCTTCGAAGCACTTCAAAAAATCATTTAAAAAAAATCTTTTTCAGCTCCTCCTTTGATGCCGTCTTTATCTCGTCAAGCGTACCGTAACGTCGTCCTTTCATGGGCCTCTTCAGTTTAGGGAACAAGAAAAAGTCACAGAGGGGCAGATCTGGGGAATACGGTGGCTGCGGCATCATTAGTGTGTTGTTTTTGGCCAAAAAGTCGCGCACAAGCAACGATGTGTGAGCAGGGGCGTTATCGTGGTGCAAAAGCCAATTTTTGTTCTTCCACAAATCCGGGCGTTTCTGGCGGATTGCTTCGCGCAAATTGCGCATAACTTTCAGGTAATATTCCTTATTGACCGTTCTACCCTGTGGCAAGAACTCATGATGCACCACGCCCCTGCAATCGAAGAAAACTGTCAGCAAAACTTTTACATTCGACCGAACTTGGCGCGCTTTTTTCGGTCTTGGTTCGTGCGGCAGCTTCCATTGAGATGATTGAGCTTTGGTTTCCACGTCATAACCATAAACCCACGCTTCGTCACCAGTTATGACCCTCTGGAGCAAATTTGTGTCGTCGCGGACAGAGTCCAACATCTCATTAGCAATGTTCATGCGATGCTGTTTTTGGTCGCAATTGAGCAATTTTGGTACGAATTTCGCGGCGACCCGTCTCATGCCCAAATTATTGATAAAAATCGAATGGCACGAGCCAATCGATATGTTGAGGTCCTCACCCGAGAAGTGCTCGGGCGTCGGGCACGCTCTTCGTCGTTCACATCTTCTCGGCCTTCTGAGAACATTTTGTACCACCGATAAACGTTGCTTCGGTCCAAGGTAGCTTCTCCGTATGCCACAGTCAACATTCGGAATGCATCCGCGCACTTAATTTTGTTTTTCACACAAAATTTGATAGTTTCTTTGATCCATTTTTTTAATAGGTAAAAATCGAAGACGATCCAAAACACCTGCAAGCAAAGCAGCTGTCAACAATTAAGTGAACATTCAAAATTGCCGAGCTTGTCGGCATAAGTGAGAGACATGAGTACCAACATAAAGCCACAAAAAGATCGAAATTCGAATATACGTAACCCGCGAAAAAACAAAAGTCGCGATACTGTTTGAACACACCTCGTATATATATATATATATATATATATATATATATATATATATATATATATGTCATAATATATGCTCTTACAGAAATAATAAAATAAATCTGCAGTCGACCAGAGAGAGAGAGAGAGACGTAGTCGATAGAAGACAACTAACTCACGACCATTTTGACCACATTCCTGAGGGGGGAGGCCGTCACCACCTGGCGACTATCCTGGTTAGCCCCCCGGTTGTGTACACAGGAAAAACAGTCGTTCAGAGGACAGCGCTCTCGCTACCTCTTTCTCTCTCGGATGGCTTCCAGATTCCTCTTCCAACTCGTCGTGTGATTATTTCTCTCCTCACCACATTTACCACTATATTGTCACATCGAAAAGTCGACAGGATAAGACCTGGCCGGGAAGAGAATCCCTCATATACCGGAGTATGAAGAAACAAGAAGCCAAGCCACGATGATCGACCAAACCCAACTCAACTGTAACCACTCCTCTTCGAGCCCTCAACCCCTTCCTCGCCAACCTTTGAACCGTGATCCCGAAGAAGTATTCACCTACGACGGAGATGGAGCTGCCACGCACTTCTTCCAGCACTAGATCTACTCAAGAACGATCGCCGTGCCAGAGCAGGACACCTCCCGCCATCATGACAAGACTCCGCCATCTCCCTACCGCTACTGTGATGTACAACACTGGTACGCACAGTGTCACAGACAGAACTCTCCCGAAGCTCAATGAACTTACCTGCGCCCTAAACCAACATAACTCGTGAGTTTAATTGTCTTAACTCCTACCATTCATTCTTTAAATAAGTCATTCCTTGTAGATTGTCCCAATATTTCCATTATTAGCTCAATATGTGTGAATATGTAAAAATATTTAATATTTCCATTTATCTCTCCACCCCTATTAACAGTGATCTTATTATCCATATTATATCTAGCTATGTGAAACCCATTTAATTAGTTACCTTACCAGTAGATGTAACAATCGTCATTTTAATTAAATAATTTCCATTTTAACGTAACTCTTTAAAAAAATCATAAAAAAAAAGGAATTCTACCTATTAACGCTTTACGATTTTTACTATTAACAATAGATTTTTCATAATCAAATTATTTATAAAAATATGCCTCCAGCACCTAAACTTTTGTATGTCTATTTGTATAGACCTCTCCTACTTGTAAGCACGGCTCACGAAAAATAATTTATTTCCCTAATCGATTCAAAATTCACCCTGTAAGTCAGGCGTCGAAGAATTTCAACCATCACGTGAGCCTTGCTTACAACCAACCCTTGGTGACTCTTATCTATCTTCCCCTGAATGCCCCTCTCATTCTTACAACTTTATTAACCTTATACCAGCTCAGGACCTTTTATAGAAATATTGATTAATCAATTATCGAACTTCTATATTGTCATTTCAAAATACTAACCTTCGCCCTTCATTTATGATAATATATTTCGTAGTTCATCTCTAGCATATCCACCGACCCACACCATCTAGCCAATGGTGTGTTCGTCACAGGGTGCAGATTGACTAACTGCTAGATATTTATCAACCCCTTTTTGTTCGCACTTGAACAATTTGCATCGAGCGACACAGTTCGCTTCTTCTTCTCGCGCCACACGTTCGCCACAAGGACCCTGTCTTCAAATCTATGTTTGTCCATTGTCCAAACCAGCACGATATAGCCTACCTTCGATATTTCCCACGGAGGTACGTTAAACATCGTCGCTGATCCTGTCCGGTCCTTCATCATTTCGCGCAGACATGGGTTTCACTTTCAACCCACCGCGAAATCATCGCCTTGCACAAGCTCTCACGACGGTTCAAACACCTCGTGTCCGAGCATCTTGTCACTTGTAACGGACAACGCAGTCCTCGTCCCAATTTTTGGCACTGTGCGCGCATACTTTCCGCAAATTAAATATAAGTCCGTTCGACTTCCTCACCTACACACGGGACTTTTCCCCTCGGACTCGCTACACAAGTAACTGCATAGATAAGTTAGATTGGCCCAAAGCAAGTTTCCCCTCGCTCTGTTCGCCGAGGTTCTAACATTGTATGTAGTTTTATATTTACCTCAGTCCTGAGCTCACACAATTGTCAACCTCAATCTCATTTCTCGTACTCTACACTTATAGCATATAAAGCCCATGACAAGTTTCCCCTTGCCATGTCCGCCTGAAAAATATCTTAAAGTGTAGAGTTCCCCAGTCTTAATGATCTTCAGAATTTCATCATATGTATGTGACTCTTCTTCCCCTTGTTCACACTCCTCAATAACATCTCCCTTATAGTACATTAGATTTTGTTGTATATAGCCTTTTATAACCTTGATATTTTCAAAGATTTCCTTGAATGTCAAACTCCCCGGTGTTATAAAACTGCTTGTAAATAATATTTACTTGTGTACTATACAATATTTTATTTACATAAAACTATGTCACCATTACCTTAACTAATTTTAACTGTAAAATTATTTTCTCTATTCCTGGCTTCTCCAGCTTTAAATATACTTAAACCATGTTCAGCCTTCTTCAACGGGGGTCATATGTCATAATATATGCTCTTACAGGAATAATAAAGTAAATCTGCAGTCGACCAGAGAGAGAGAGAGAGACGTAGTCGATAGAAGACAACTAACTCACGACCATTTTGACCACATTCCTGAGGGGGGGGAGGCCGTCAACACCTGGCGACTATCCTGGTTAGCCCCCCGGTTGTGTACACAGGAAAAACAGTCGTTCAGCGGACAGCGCTCTCGCTACCTCTTTCTCTCTCGGATGGCTTCCAGATTCCTCTTCCAACTCGTCGTGTGATTATTTCTCTCCTCACCACATTTACCACTATATTGTCACATATATATATATTTAACCTTATATAACCCCATATGACTACATGCCCCTTTGTACATCCGCTGGTTTACATCTGAAGGTGCTGGGCTGTCTAATAATTACAGGACAATGACATCAGTCCAGGAGAACTATATTGTAGAGCTGATGGAAACAAGGGCTGCAAAATGGCTCCCCTTCGTCCGCGTCCTCTCTCTATTGCTGAACGAGATAAAATTTCAAACTACTTGGTTCTTTTCTCAGTGATACATCATTTTAATGGATACTTGCCTACTGACTCCACTGTCTCTAAGCTCCAAGCCCTACAAGTGCGTTTCGTCTGGGACCTGAACTCACCACTTGGCTGCCAGGAGGTGTTCTAGCACGTCCAGTCTCCATGGGTGGCTTCGGTCTCCTCGACGTCGTCACGCAGTTGAGACTGGCGTGTTTGAAAGGTGTCAAAGCTTTGCTTCGTGGAAGTCTCAACGCCTATTCTTGGCTCACTGATAGTGGGTCTGGTTAACTCCCCTTCCATCCGGGACATGGCTTCCACCTCGACGTCGTAGACTCATGAAGATATGGGAAGCAGTTTATGACTTCTTGGAGATGTACCACCGGATAGTTCCAACACAACAGCTGGAGGATCTTGCCATAATCGGAGGATGCAGGTTCCTCCGGTCACCTGACTTCTTAGCTGCTGCACGGTGGCTAAAAGCACGTGCTGGGACTTCGATGGCCCTGTGTCGCCCCTCACTCTTTCAACGCGTCTTGCAGAAGCCGAAGCCATGGCCAATTTTTCAATTGGATGTTAGCTGAAAACTTCTTTGGGTTCCACCGAGCGGTCTACCTAGCTATGGTGCTGCGCGGTATGGTCATTCCATTCACGCGCCTAACCACCCGCACCATTCGCCGTACGCTTGAGCACCCACGTCCGGCCAGCCTGCCCATCGCTCATCTACTGTACCATTGGCAAGACTTGATCAACATTCCCATCACCATTGGCTGACCATCCTTTTACGGTGAGCCTTCTCAGAGCACAAAGACGACATTGTAGTACAGCTGGCCCTGCACGCTTTTTCCATCCTTCACATCCGGCCTCTGCTCGAGAGACCTGTATCGCCTGTGATTCTAGCGACCTGACGTTGGCCCACCGCTACTGGTCCTGCAGCTCCATCAGGCCCCTCATACGGGAAGCCTTCAACATGATACAGAAACCACCCGACCTGCAGGGCTGGCTCTTCGGTCAAGGGCTGGATGACAACGCCCTCGCCATCCTCGCGTCTGCCAAGTCATCCATACACAAGTTCTTTCTGTGCCTTGATATGCGGAGAGACCCCTGCGTCAAAACCCCTTATTTTCTGGTCTGGAGGAGAACTCATTGTCTTTGGGGTTGCTTCTGGACTTTACATAACTGTGTGTGTGTAAATAGTTTCCTTTTTATTTTATTCTTTTTTTTTTTAAGATATATATTTTTATCTTCGATTCACTATTGACTTGTATGATGTCAATTAAATATTTTAAAATCTCAAATCTCTATCTTTCGAGTGCTCTCTCACTCACCCCGTGGGGAAGAATTCCTTTCTGAAGAAATTTTTACACATATACAACTATATATATTCTCCTACATTTTATCTACAATTTATACACTATTTTATTATATATTTTTTCCACCTTTGTAACAATTAATTAGAAGAATCAATAAGATTGTTTAAATTATCATTGTCTATAACGTTCTTTTTAACCCTAAATTTTTTTTTCATGGTAGGTTCCTTACTTCCTCAAATCTAAAAATAGCATTAGCTGATAGCCACTCACCATCGCTACCAGCTGATGCCATCATCGACCTTCAAACCCCAGCAGTTACTATGGTAGCAAAAGAACCCCAGCCTGAAACAGGAAAGTTAATATGACTTCGTCAACCAAGGTAAAAAAAAAACTCCCGATGCAGGAAGAAAACAATGATTCCATTCTCGTTAGTCATGCGCGAAAAAGGTCCTCCGAAAAGACGACAGATCGGCAGAGCAAAAGGGGACGCGACCAGCCTCTGCAGCCATCCAAGCCCACTGTTGCCCCCCTCTGCGAACAAGCCCCGAGTGCAGACGTGCACCAAGACTCTGCACAAACAGGCAGACTTCAGAGCCAAGTCTGCGGCCGGTCAGGTAGACCAATATGTCTACCTGTAATTCTCCCCAGAATTCAGCCAGGTGCAGTACTTCATAGCGTTGGAAGCAAAGCTGGGAAAGGGCTGCGTTTACCAGCTGAGCAAGATGGAGGGGGCATATCTTATTCGGCCTCTCCAGCGTTCAGCTTGCTGAGATACTCATCGAGGAGGGCTTGGAAATTGGAGACGCCACTCTACGAGCTTTTCCCCTGATGAAAAATTTTACCGCCATCGCCTTGGGCAACGTGCTGACCTGATCGCGGCGCTCAAACTCCATTGTCCAACAAATTCTGTAAATGGACAATTCCAGTTGGGATAACGCTCATCGGGGCGCCTTTATTACTCTGCACGAGACGGAGTTAGGCTCTATTAAAGTCCTTCCCAGCTGAATATTAAGGCCGTGGGAGTCATCACGCCACTCTACATAAGCTAAGGGATCCGCTGTTTTCTCTGCCATAAGCAAGGACACAAGTGAACCAACTCCCCTCAAAAGACTGGCATGACAGAAAACAAGCTGATTTTCCCTGAGCGGTCCAAATGCTTTGAACAAACTGCCTGCCTCTTCACCTCAAGCCGTCACAGTAGCTGCGCCAATACCAGCCGCTCACATCCCTACCGCCACAGCCGTCGCAGACCCTCCTTCTAGCGACGCAAATGATCCAGTAAAGATTAGTTCTAGCCCCTATCAGCTGAATTCAAAGATATTTCTACATCCCAAGATGAGCATACTTTGACCAAAAGATAAATGAATGTTCTCATGAATGATGTAAAAGAATCTCCAGTCATTAACCAACATTCGGCAATTGGGGCTGGAGAGAGAACAACTCCTCAAAGCCTTCACCAACAATGGCGTTAGGTCAGGCTTTTGGCCTATTCAACCGTTGATCAGAGACAGGCTATTGACACCTTGGCGACGACGCTTATGGCTCTTACAGGTCACACCAGTAACACGCTGTACAAGAAACTTCCACGCGTCAAAAACTAAACTGCTCGGTGACCTAAATGAGCATCCGTGTTGCAACTTTGAACATGTGTGGGATCGCCGCTCTTCAGGGGTTAATTCAGCTCTGCCTTTTTCTCAAGGAGCATTAGATTGACATCTGCTTCCTGAAGGAGACCAACATCATGTCCCTGAACAACGTACGATACCTCTTCCACGGCTACAGCGCCGTCATTGCCCCCGCAACGGCCACCATGGGATCAGGCCGCGCCTGCGTCTTCGCGCCTAGGGTCGTTGTTCACCAGCAGCAGATCCTATGGCCTGGCAGGATTGCTGTCACCGACATCACCGTCCAGGGAGTCTCTATGATGTGTGTCAACGTCCATATCTCTCATGCTCCTGAAGAGCGATGACACCAGCTCCAAACCATCTCAACTCTGGCGTATGAAGAAGTTTGTGGATTCTCGGTGACCTGAACTTCTTCGAGAAGTCGCATAGGGATCTGGCATAGGGTTCGGTAGAAGCCCTAACAGATTTACTGACCAAAACCGACGACCTCGTCGACATCGCCACCTTCTTCGATGCTGCACTGGAGCACACCAGGGTCGCCATCATCGAATCCTATGGCCTGGTAAGGTTGCTGTAATCGACCTCACCGTCCAGGGAGTTTATGACGTGTGTCAATGCCTACGTCTCTCATGCTCCTGAATAGCGATGCCGCCAGCTGCAGACTATCACCAGTGAAGCTCTCCCAGATCCCTGCCCGGTTAGATGTCAAGGCCAAGAAAGTGGTTACCCATATCTACACTACTTATGGCATCAAATTTTCGCTGTGATATAAGCAGAGAGACAAAGGAGCCAATTTCCCTCGTTAAATTGAACCGCAGTATAAAGCTATTGCCCCCTGTGGGTACTTCTGTTGCGCGCACGAAAACCTTAAGCAAACTGCCCTCCTCGTCGAGCGCCCCTCCTGATGTAGCACCATCAATAGCTGCTGATGACTTCTGAAAACTTTTTCCCAGCGACACAACTATTACAGATAAGGTTGTCAAATCGTCACCTTCTCCACCTTAACCGCAAAGCGGTTTTAAATACAAGAACGGCGCACATTGTTTCAGAAACAGATGGATGATCTAATGAAGAACGAAAAAGCATCTGAGCCATCTCAAGCATTCAGCGGTTGGAGCGGGAGAAATAAGATCTCCTCCAAAACTCCACTAACAATGGGTTGATAGAGAAGCAATTGGCCAAATCTAACCGAGTCTACAGACACTTTGGCCAATCAGCCTCCCAACATCCGGCTTCAGGATCCTCAACAGCGTACTCGTGGATCGTTTGTGCCGTCATCTGCCAGATCTCGTGCCCGAGTGTCAGACCTACGCCGTTCCGTGACAGTCACCCTTATGGAACATTGCGAAGGTGTCAGACAAAGTCATCTTGGCAGCGGGACATGACACGCTGTTGGCTGTCCTCTCACTGGACCCAAAGTAATAATTCGATAGCCTGCACAGGAGCTACTTGTTCGCTGTGTTGGGGTGAGTTACTGTCCTCTTCTGAAAAGCAGACGCCGTCATTCAGGTTGGAGATGTCTTCACCAAAGTCTTCCCGCTTACCAACGGGTTGAGGCAGGGCTGCCGCCTCAGCACACCGCCCTCTTCAGCGTCGGAGTTGGGCGTCTACTACGCCGTCTCAAGAAGAGCTTGGGCCGCAGATGGGGGGTCGCCTATATGGATGACATTGAACTCTTCAGATATAAAGCTCACCTTGATCTTTGAAAAATTCAACATGGCCTCCGGTGTGGCTGTGAACTTCGACAATAGCTGTGGGCTCTGGTTCAGTTCCTGGAAGCACCGGAAGGACTCTCATCTGGGAATCTCTTGGACGTCCGAGTTGCTGACTGTCCTGGGTTGCACAATCTCTTCCAGGAACGCCAACGCCTCCCACCTGATGGATCTGTTGGAACGATCATCACTATTCGGTTTCCCTTCACCCGCGGCCTGGCGCTGGTAGGTTGTGCCCTCGCGGTCAACTTGGGATCCATCCTGGACTGCTTCCACGGCTACATTCCACCTGAAACCACCAACAGCCAGCTTCAGGCGCGGCTAGCACGCTTCGTGTGGGGAACGAGCCGACTCTCGCTGCTTCCTCGGGGCATCTTGGCTCTCCCAGTGTCCGAAAGTGGCATCGGTCTGCTGGACATAGCAAGCCAGCTTCGGCTCGTCTGCCTTAAGGGGGTCCAAGCCTCACTGCCAACAGCTACTCTTAGTTGGTCGGCAGCCGGGCTTGGTTGACCCCTCAGCTTCTGATATCTGGATCTCACCAAGAAGAAAGAGCATGATGAGCCTCTGGGAGGCCGCCTTTAGCGTCTTTGACTGAACCACGGGTTCTTTATCCTGCCAGACTGAAGTCGCTGCATCTTAACGGCGACAACAGGTTCCTGCTGCTCCCGAGCACTGGCTACGGGCGATTGTCAGAGACTTCTCTGATGGCGCTCCTGCCCTAGAGCGTTCATGGCCCTCGTCAGTTCAGGGCGGGCTTTATTTCATGAGATCCACACGGGATCAAATGGAATCTTCACAATCGCAAAATAAATGTTTAGCTAGCAAAGTGACTTTAAAAAATTTGTATCTATATTTTAGCGATAGATTTGGCCTTGCCACTTTGCCAGCTAAACATTTCTTTGGCAGATTGTAAAGATTCCATTTGATCCCGTGAAAATCTCATGGAATAAAGCCCGCCCCGGAATGATGAGGGCCATAGCCCGACTATGCAAATATACTACATACTATGCAATTATAGTACATAATAATTTAATAATTTACGTAATTGAATTTTTTTTAAGAACAAACTATGAAAAGGTTGATGAATTTTAATTAATTTTTCACAAAATAGTCAACAAGGCGTATATGCAAAGTTCCCATATTTTATTTGTGTGATATCCATAATAAGACTCAAAATTTGATCAAAAAAAAGAATGGCCAAAAAGACAAAATCTTGACCCGGGCTAAAGAATGATTCAGATCAGCTCAGTTTATCAAAAGGTTGTTATCCTCTTTACATATAAAACTAGGTGTAATAAATCAGTTTGTCAATACTATTCCAAAATATGGCGATTGTTTCAAACACCTATGTAAAACGTTTCCAGGCTTATCCGAAGCCAAGTTGAAAATGGGAATCTTTTTTTTATCAAAGCATCCACAAGCTTATGATGGATGATGAATTTGAAAAAAGCATGACACCAACGGGAAAAAAAGCAGCTTAATTTGCCTTCAAAGATGTTTTCAGCAAATTTCTAGGCATTTACAAGGATCCTGACTATAAACAACTTATAATGAATATTCTGTACAAATTTCAAGCGTTGGGTTGTTCCATGAGTGTCAAACTATATTTCCTTCACTCATAGATGAACCTTTTCCCCAAAATTTTAGGATCAGTCAGCGAAGAACAGGGTGGAAGGTTCTATCAAATATGAAGGAAGATGAGATAAGTACACCGACTACTGTTGGATGTTGACACGAGATAGGCCTGAAATTGAAAATAAAAGAAAAGCGTTAAAAAGAAGTTTCAAAGGAAAGAGGGTAAGTACTTGAAGATAATTTTATGAAAAAACAATTTTAAAAAAATAATAAAATGGTCAGGTGTTGATATTAAAAATAAAAAGGCATATCCTGACCAGGAGCACATATGCTTTTCAGAAGGCAGAGCGCCATCTGATGGAGGAGAAATCAACTGAACATTGATTTAGCCTGTTCCCTGATGTGCTTCTCCCATATTTAGTTGTATAACCTGTGAAAAATTCATTCAGATTGGTCTCATATTGTAAGAGTGTATAGGGATCAAACGCACATAATCAGACCGATATTTATATATATGTGGCATTATGATGATAATGTGGGGAGAGAGAAATAAGGAAACAACAAGTTTGGAAGATGGGACCCAGCAAACCGAGAGAGAGAGATAGCGCGTGGGGCTGTCACTGCGGAACGCCGTCTTGTGTGGCCGCCACCCCCCCCCCCCCCCCCCCAACTATCTAAAAATAGTCCGGCAGGGTTCCCAACAAAGCCCCTTCCGGCATGTGGTCAGTCGTTTAAAATGGCCGTAACTTAGCTTTCTATTGACGTCTCTCTCTCGTTGACTGTAGGTTTACTTTATTATTCCTAGAAGAGCATATATTATGACATATGGCCCCCGTTGAAGAAGGCTGAACATGGTTTGAGTATACTTAAAGCTGGTGAAGCCAGGGATAGAGAAGTAATTTTACAGTTGAAATTAATTAAGGTTATGGTGACATAGTTTTATGTAAATAAAATATTGTATAGTACACAAGTAAATATTATTTACAAGCAGTTTTACAACACCGGAGAGTTTGACATTTAAGGAAATCTTTGAAAATATCAAGGTTATAAAAGGCTATATACAACAAAATCTAATGTACTATAAGGGAAATGTTATTGAGGAGTGTGAACAAGGGGAAGAAGAGTCACATACATATGATGGAATTCTGAAGATCATTAAGACTGGGGAACTCTACACTTTAAGATATTTTTCAGGCGGACATGGCAAGGGGAAACTTGGCATGGGATTTCTATGCTATAGGTGTAGAGTATGTGAAATGAGGTTGAGGTTGAAAATTGTGTGAGCTCAGGACTGAGGTAAATATAAAACTACATACAATGTTAGAACCTTGGTGAACAGAGCGAGGGGAAACTTGCCCTGGGCCAATCTAACTTATCTATGCAGTTACTTGTGTAGCGAGTCCGAGGGGGAAAGTCCCGTGTGTAGGTGAGGAAGTCGAATGGACTTATATTTAATTTGCGGAAAGTATGCGCGCACAGTGCCAAAAATTGGGACGAGGACTGCGTTGTCCGTTACAAGTGACAAGCTGCTCAGACACGAGGTGTTTGAACCGTCGTGGGAGCTTGTGCAAGGCAATGATTTCGCGGTGGGTTGAAAGTAAGACCCATGTCTGCGCGAAATGATGATGGACCGGACAGAATCAGCGACGATGCTTAACGTACCTCCGTGGGAAATATCGAAGGTAGGCTATATCGTGCTGGTTTGGACAATGGACAAACATAGATTTGAAGACAGGGTCCGTGTGGCGAACGTGTGGCGCAAGAAGAAGGAGCGAACTGTGCCGCTCGATGTAGATTGTTCAAGTGAGAACAAAAGGGAGTTGATAAATATCTAGCAGTTAGTCAATCTGCATCCTGTGACGAACACACCATTGGCTAGATGGTGTGGGTCGGTGGATATGCTAGAGATGAACTACGAAATATATTATCATAAATGAAGGGCGAAGGTTAGGATTTTGAAATTACAATATAGAAGTTCGATAATTGATTAATCAATAATTCTCTATAAAAGGTCCTGAGCTGGTATAAGGTTAACAAAGTTGTAAGAATGAGAGGGGCATTCAGGGAAAGATAGATAAGAGTCACCAAGGGTTGGTTGTAAGCAAGGCTCACGTGGTGGTTGGAATTCTTCGACGCCTGAATTACAGGGTGAATGTTGAGTCGTTTAGGTAAAGAAATTATTTTTCGTGAGCCGTGCTTACAAGTAGGAGAGGTCATATACAAATAGGTATACAAAAGTTTAGGTGCTGGAGGCATATTTTTATAAATAAATTGATTATGAAAAATCTATTGTTAATAGTAAAAATCGTAAAGCATTAATAGGTAGAATTACTTTTTTTTTAAGTTACGTTAAAATGGAAATTATTTAATTAAAATGACGATTGTTAAATTCTACTGGTAAGGTAGCTAATTAAATGAGTTACAAATATATAGATAAATAATATGGAGAATAAAATCATTGTTAATAGGCGTGGAGAAAATAAATGGAGCTAATTATGTAAATATTGGGACAATTTACAAGGAATGACTTATTTAAAGAATGAATGGTAGGAGTTAAAACAATTACACTCACGAGTTATGTTGGTTTAGGGTGCAGGTAAGTTCATTGAGCTTCGGGAGAGTTCTGTCTGTGACACTGTGCGTACCAGTGTTGTACATCACAGTAGCGGCAGGGATATGGCGGAGTCTTGTCCATGATGGAGGAAGATGTCCTGCCCTGGCACGGTGGTCGTTCTTGGGCAGATCTAGTGCTGGAAGAAGTGCGTGGCTGCTCCATCTCCGTCGTAGGTGAATACTTCTTCGGGATCACGGTTCAAAGGTTGGCGAAGAAGGGGTTGAGGGCTCGAAGAGGAGTGGTTACAGTTGAGTTGGGTTTGGCCGATCATCGTGGCTTGGCTTCTTGTTTCTTCATACTCCGGTATATGAGGGATTTGCTTCCCGGCCAGGTCTTATCCTGTCGACTTTCAATGTGGCATTATGATAATAATGTGGGGAGAGAGAAATAAGGAAACAACAAGTTTGGAAGATGGGACCCAGCAAACAGAGAGAGAGAGAGGTAGCGCGTGGGGCTGTCACTGCGTAACGCCGTCTTGTGCGGCCACCCCCCCCCCCCCCCCGACTATCTAAAAATAGTCCGGCAGGGTTCCCAACAAAGCCCCCTCCGGCATGTGGTCAGTCGTTTAAAATGGCCGTAACTTAGCTTTCTATCGACATCTCTCTCTCTCTCGTTGACTGTAGGTTTACTTTATTATTCCTGGAAGAGCATATATTATGACATATGTATATATCGACACTAGACGAACAACCCGACCCTTTTTTAAAATGCAAAAGAAGCATGATTTTGCACGAATGTAATTTCAACTCGTGTATAAATAGATTGAAAAGCTATTTTTCAAATCAAATTGTATTTCTTACCATTTACTAGACGCGTGCCCCGGGCAAAATCCGGAGTTTGTGTATGAATGTTTATAGAATGAGAGTTGTTTTAAGTTTTAAAATTGTTGCACAGTCCTAGGGGGTTGGTTTCATGCTAATTTTTGATTGGGCCATCTCAAAATTATAAGTAAGACCATAATGTATTCTTATTTTTTAATTCATAGAAGCATTTTCTGTCAGACATATTCAATTTTTATCATCATTTTTTTTATAATTATTGTTTTTTTTTTTTCCTTAGTTAGTCAAATCATTTTGTAATTGTAGTTTCTTTTTTGTTTTGTTGTGTTCCTTTTTAAGCGATAAAATATATAGAACTAAGTTTTAATATTCAATTCAAGCATATAGAACCAACAGCGATTCATTTTTAAAACAAAGCAAAATCATAAGCTTATACAACTTTCACTTTTTCATACAATGAGTGTAATCATAAAACAAATTTAATTCTAGATCTCAAGATATCAACTGAAGTATATATATATAAACAAATTATTTACAAATAAAACACTGATATAGTGTCATGTGACTGATGATGATTCACCGAGTAGGCCACCAAAGATTATTCTGTGACAATATCTATATTGCCACGTGGAAAATTAAGGAAGACCAACTTCAGGATGAGACAACAATTTATTTCAGGCAAGAACAAACTATGAGTGATAAACAAAAGATAAGCAAAAGAGGGAAGTGTACAGAGTAGAAAATATAAACATAAAAAATAATACTCTGCTAATAAAATAATAAATACCTAGTTACATAGCTCCTTCCCTATGGGAGCTGTGACCCACAGCTTGCAATTATTGTAGTTAAAGACATGGATCTGACGTGCTTCTGCCAAGGAATCCATCGAAGACTTGGAACTTTGTCCCTAGTACCTTTGCGTCCTTTTTATTGCGGCGTGAAGAGCGGCTTTGTCGTCGTATCGTCTATAGGGACATAGTCATCTTGGAGGGAAGTCTTGGCTTTAACACGTCGGTGGAATCCTGGAGCCAGTCTCCGAAAATGTAGATCACAGCACCCATGGCCTCTAGGTTTTTTCGGCGATCTTCAGTTTGTCTTCCCTAATTTACCCAGCATCTCCACCAGAATGCTACGTGGAAAATTAAGAAAGACCAACTTCGGGAAGAGACAACAATTTATTTCAGGCAAGAACAAACTATGAGTGATAAACAAAAGATAAGCAAAAGAGGGAAGTTTACAGAGTAGCAAAATATAAACATAAAAAATAATATTCTGCTAATAAAATGATAAATACTTTGTTACAATATGCAATAGCTGGCTTCGCTCGCCATGCACGGTATTTAGCTGAGTGAATGTGCAACCGAACTATTTTGTTCTGATAAAAATTATTTTATTAATTGCCGGTTTTGTTGGCTCCGCTGATTATATGGGACAGTAAAAAAGGTTCATTATATAAAATAACATTACTGTACTGTCATCATTTCCTCACCTAAAATACACTAATCGGTCCATTTTATTGTTTGAATCTCATTTTCTGGGCTCGAAACTATGATTCGTGCTTCTTCCATATATAGTTCTATAACCTGTGAAAAATTCATTCAGATTGGTCGCAAATTGTAGGAGTGTATAAGGATCAGACCGATATTTTTATATAGATTGTGTATGAAAAAGTTAAATTTGTATAAGCTTATTAGTTTACTTTGTTTTAAAAATGAATCGATGTTGGTTCCATATGCTTGAATTGAATATTACACCTTAGTTCTACATATATTTTATTGCTTAAAAAGGAACACAACAAAACAAAAAAGAAACTGCAATTATAAAATGATTTGATAACTAAGAAAAAATAATAATAATGGAAGAATGATGATGATAAAAAATGAATATGTCTGCTAGAAAAATGCTTCTATGGATTAAAAAAATAAGAATAATTACAACTTAACATATAAATTTCAAATAGATTGATTTACGAAATATCATAACGTGATGGGGGGAAATGGAGGTCATTTCCGAAATAAGCACACCAAAAAACATACAAATCAGCTGAAATATATATTTAACTAGCGGATGTGCCCGGCTTCGCTCGTGTTTTACCCGAGTGAATGTTTGTCTAACGAACATTTGTTAAAACAATTCTCTAAAAACTTATTTTAAAAAAATATATATATATTGATAATTTGAAACTCGTAAATTTGAATCTCTCGATAAAGTGAACATTTTTTCCCGGTCCCTGTGTGCCGTGTCATCCTGAATTTTGTCTTTCCTAATTTTCTACATTAGAAAATCATAGTTTTATCTAGTGAACATTTTTTCCTGTTCCCTTGAAAAATACTCGATAAGTTGAATAAAATCAATATTAATTGGTTCCCTCGGTAATTGGAAGTTAAAGGAATAGTATCTTCGCCTTGGAATTGTATTATTATTCTTGTCTCAAATAAATTGCCGTGTCATCCTGAGATAATCTTACTTTTGATAAATAATATTTAAGATAACAAACTTAGTGATAAGAAAACTTGTTATCATCGTCACAATGGGGACGCTGCTTGCGAGTTAAATCTACAAATCTGCAAATAACTCTAAGGATATTCAAGATATTCATGAAATTATTTTTCAAAAACCTTCCCGGTGATATACCTAATAATATCCCAAAATTTCACGGCAATTGGATGTATGGTTTTTGAATCTATAGAGTACAGACAGACAGACATTCAATTTTATATATATAGATTTACTCTTCATTGTTGGCTTTTTATCTTACATTCATTCTTCATTGTTGGCTTTTTATATTACATTTACTATTCATTGTTGGCTTTTTATCTTACATTCACTCTTCATTGTTGGCTTTTTATCTTACATTCATTCTTCATTGTTGGCTTTTTATATTACATTCATTCTTCATTGTTGGCATTTTATCTTACATTCATTCTTCATTGTTGGCTTTTTATATTACATTTACTCTTCATTGTTGGCATTTTATCTTACATTCATTCTTCATTGTTGGCTTTTTATATTACATTTACTCTTCATTGTTAGCTTTTTATCTTACATTCACTCTTCATTGTTGGCTTTTTATATTATATTTACTCTTCATTGTTGGCTTTTTATCTTACATTTATTCTTCATTGTTGGCTTTTATATTACATTTACTCTTCATTGTTGGCTTTTTATCTTACATTCATTCTTCATTGTTGGCTTTTTATATCATATTTACTCTTCATTGTTGGCTTTTTATCTTACATTCATTCTTCATTGTTGGCTTTTTATATTATATTTACTCTTCATTGTTGGCTTTTTATCTTACATTTATTCTTCATTGTAGGCTTTTTATATTATATTTACCCTTCATTGTTGGCTTTTTATCTTACATTTATTTTTCATTGTTGGCTTTTAATATTACATTTACTCTTTATTGTTGGCTTTTTATCTTACATTCATTCTGCATTGTTGGCTTTTTATATCATATTTACTCTTCATTGTTGGCTTTTTATCTTACATTCATTCTTCAGTGTTGGCTTTTTATACAACAACAACAAAAAAGCCTTTATTTAGGGTCACTGACCCTATACAGGATTCACCAGAGGTATGCATAAGAACAAAGCAGTGAGACAAAGGAAATAACGATATATACAGAGTAAAAAGAGAAAGAAAAAAAAACAAGAAAAGGAAAAAAATAAGAAGAAGAAAGAGGGAAGCAAGAAATCAACACAAAAAGAGTAGCAGTAAGAAAGTGAGGAGTGAGTATCACTTGGCCTTCTTCTGAGATATGGACTTGTGGAAACCATAAAACGCCGTAGCAATATACTTATTCTGGGTCATATTGTCAATTATTGATGGAAGTGAAGCACAGAGTTGCCCAGTTTTGAGCATAAGGGTTCTTCTTTCTTCTTTCAGAGCAGAGCAATCAAAAATATAGTGAGTGATTTCATTTTTTAGTTTTGAGTTACAGAAGGTACAAGTCGGGTCCTCACCGCAGAGCATCTTGGTGTGGTTTTCTCTAAAAAAAACTTGAAAGTATTCTAACTTGTGCGAGTAGTCTTACAACCGGGAAAGGAAAATCCCCTAAAAGGTATCCCTCCGTCATGAAAGATATGTGAATGTCTTTGTAGTGAGAGTATAGCTTAGATTTATCCATTCTTGTAAGGTCGTTTTGTATAGATTGGTCTGCCGCTGTTTTTAAGAGCCCTGTAATCGAGCTCCTCAGCGTTTCAGGGTCATCACAGGAAACAAGTGCAGGGGATCCATTATTGTTAAGCAGATTAGTGAGCTTTTTAATGAAACCGATGGGTGTGCCCGAAGCATTAGAGAGTTCCCGTGTTCTATTAAAACATATACGTGGCAATCTGTCACTGCTCATATTCAACACCCGCAGCCAATACTTCAGGGTTAATTTTAAGGCTGTTACACTCAATGAGATACGACCGGTTTCTAATCTGATTAGGTAACCTGGAGTGTATCTGGGCAGATTCAGGAACCTACGGATAAATATGTCTTGTATATTGTCCAGTAAGTCTTTATGCTCTGTTGCCCACAATGGAGCGGCATACATCAGGACAGCTCTCACTATTGTATCAAAGAGTTTGATTGATAAATTTATTGACTTTGCTTTTGATTTTATTAATATTGGGTGTGTGGCGTTAATTGCTGTAAGTGCTTTTCCTTTAAAGTAATTTGTGTTGGCTTTTTATATTATATTCTGACCAAAATTTATCTGTGAACTTCACACAGTGAACTTCACACAGACAGAATAAGGCAATTATATAAGTAGATTTACTCTTCTTTGTTGGCTTTTTATCTTACATTCATTCTTCATTGTTGGCTTTTTATATTACATTTACTATTCATTGTTGGCTTTTTATCTTACATTCACTCTTCATTGTTGGCTTTTTTTCTTACATTCATTCTTCATTGTTGGCTTTTTATATTACATTTACTCTTCATTGTTGGCTTTTTATCTTACATTCACTCTTCATTGTTGGCTTTTTATATTATATTTTTAGATTGAGATTATTAGCTAGTAGGTAAAAAAATTAACTCTGTTGAAATTTAATTTTGTATTTATATATAAATAAAATTAACTCTGTTGATTTTTTTTTTTTTTTGTATTTAATCGATAACAGCGAAGTTACGCATGTTAATGTTAGGGAAAAATATTTTGATGTTAAGCAAAACCTGCTCCATCTCGTTTTACATAAATGTTGAAAATTTGGTCGAAATTGATGCATTGTAACGAAAGTTTTTAGTGAACAACACTTATGAAATTTGCATTTTATTAATATAGATTTTCAAAAATTTCAATTTCGCGGGCTTGTGTTATTAAAAAAGAGGTATATACAGTCGAACTTGGACAATAAGAAGCCCAAGGGATCAAAAAATATTAGAATTATCTGAAAATTTGAATTAAAAACCTTTTTAATAATAGGATTAAAAGTCTAGGGACCAAGATAAATATTCTAATTAAAGACGTTCGAATTATCCAAGTTCTACTCTATAGAGTCACAAAACATTGAGGTAAATACATAATTTATAAGAGGAACCATTTTCATGGAGATGGATTATAAAAAAGCTACACAAATAAAAATAAATAAATTTAATAACTATATAAATGAAATAAACAGGAGTAGTGTTGCAAATAAGGTTGTGGTAAGGTTGCATGTGTGGCTTATGGAAAGGCCGCTGATAAAATTATAATTATTTTTATAAAATAAATTAATTTGTTTAAAGCCCCGAAATACATAGAGGGGAAAGAAGTAACGGTCGCTGGAAGCAAGCCTTGTTGTTCAAACGACGCACGTGGCAAGAGTCCCGGATGCCGCCCGCGCATGCGTAGTGAGGCCGCCGCACTACCACCCGTATGTGCAGTGAAGCCTTGTCCCAGTTCGCGCTCGGTGAAGCAAAGTGTGGTCGCCACAAGGTCATAAAAGAGAGAAAAAAGACGTTTGCTATATAGAGTATAACTAACATATCTTGAGCGCACACACACACAAAATCAAAATATTAAATTAATATAATAAAATTATATATAAAGGATTTCTCATAATATATTTTTATTATAAAGTTCAGTATTACCACCATATTTTAGATTAACATATATAAAAGAGGTAGCACGAAATTTTTCAAAACAAAAAATGAATACATTTAGGTTTATATAATATTATGCTAATCTCTCTCTCTCTCTCTATGAGTGAAATTGACAAGAGTGGCGAAGGCTACCATCTACAACAAGCATGTCAAACTCAAATCCTAACACGGGCCAAATAAAAAAGTAATAAGATTTTGTGGGCCGCAAAAAAAGAAAAGTAATTAAATTTATATAGTAACATTTATGTAGGTTTATTTTTAAAAAAATACTAATAAGAAAAAAGAAAGTAAAGTTAATATTTTCTCCCTGATATTTGGCATCTCTTTTCTGCTACCATCTTTCCTACTTCGGGGGAAATCTTGTTCGCAGTGATTAATTTTAAAACTGACCCAAGGTGAACGTCAGTAATTCTCGATCTGATTGGAGCCTTATTTCCTTTCATAAGTGAAAATAACTGCTCGCACCGTTAAGTACTTCCAAACATGGACATAATTTCATATGCACACACACACACACACACACAAAAGCCTTTATTAAGACACACAGGTCTTACAGAGGATTCTCCTTGGGGTTACAAAACGGAGAAACCTATGAAAGTGGGAAATAAAAAATGGAGAAAGATTATATACATTTGGTAAATATATACAGATTATAAGAAAGAATAAAAAATAAGAAGAATAAAAAAAATCAAAAAAAGAGAAAAAAAAAAAAAAAAAAATTTTTGGAAATATGGATGGGAGAAGTGGAGAGCGAAAAGAGGAAAGAAAACAGGTATTTACATATGGAGCAAGACCATTTAAGCTCTCACACAGCACAGGTGGGCCATGTATTTTTTAAGGAATCTTTAAGAGATTTCCCAGGAAATCCTCGTGTTCAGGGTTGTAAGGTAAACACCGTTTTATCATTGTTAACTTATCGTATCTGCCTAAACAAATAATTGGATGTTGGTTCTGTCTTTCTTATCAAACATAAATTTTTGGTATGTTTGAATGTTCGGTTAAGTCTTTCTTTTTTACAGCATTTTTATGGAAGTTATATAGATTTAGAGCTACTGAACTATTGTCTATAAAGTTGGATAATAAAGAATATAATGTGAAGTATAATTTCATATGCTAATTTTCGAGTGTTTTCAAATCTGGCTGGCAAATATTTGTAAAATTCAGAAACGCCAACTTCAATGAATTTTGCCTTTAAATCTGAATCGCACTGGATATCTATTACCTCCATTTGCATATGATTAGGTACTGATTCTATATTTATCGAGAAAATCAAAGAAAACAAAGTAAACTTGCCTTCCGAAGATTTGAAATCAGAAAACCTTGTTTCAAATTCATTTCTAAGACTTAAAATTTTTCCGCATATTTTTGATACGATGCAGTTTCACCTAAACTTGATTTGTACATGTTGCATGTCGGAAAGTGCATTAAATCTTCGTTTTTCAACTGCTTTTCCCAAAGAACTAGCTTACATTTGAATGCATTAACTTGGTCACACATGTTGGTAATGATCTGATCCTTTCTTTGCAGTTTCAAATTTAAATCCGACAAGTGTTTTGTTATGTCAACCATGAAGGGAAAATCTTGCAACCATACTTGATCAGAAAACAAAGTGATGTCTTGATTCTTGGTTATTAAAAACTGACATATTTCTTCTTTCAACTCCCAAAATTGTTTGAGAACCTTGGAGCATGATAGCCAACGTACCTCGGTATAGTATGATAAACCTGAATATTCGATTTCGAATTCAGTTAAGAACAGAGAGAACTGTCGCTGATTTAAACCTCGAGATCTTATGAAATTGATGAATTTTTTGATAGGTGTCAACACATTTTCCATTTTTATTACCTTCGTACATAATACTTCCTGATCTATAATGCAATGCGTATGATGAATATTGGAACCATCAGAAATTTTTCACTTAGTTTTTTTCGCAGTAATGCTACGAAACCTTTGGTTTTTCCAGTCATTGAAGGAGCTCCATCTGTTGCTACAGAAGTCAATTTTGATTGAGGTAAATTGTATTTTTGCAGAAGATCATAAACGCAATTAAATATATATTCTCCTGTAGTAGTGCCATGCATCGGTACTAGTTCCAAGTTCCTGGCAGTACTGAACAAAGGTAAGTGTATAGCCCTAATGTTTACATTTTTGTTAGTTTTAATATTCTCTAATTAATATATTTGTAATCTTGGTAAAGATAATAATTTTTTTTTCGTCTCAATTTACAGGTGTTACATTCGAGCACAGCTCGCGAGTCACCTTGTCCTGGCTATTTACACATGGCGAGTTGGTGGAGTAGAGGTGGTCCCCCTAGGCCTTGCAGGAGGGCAGCTGTTGGGCGATGAGCTCTTGACTGTCAGGGCCGGGTCGTCGGAATCGGGGATTGATATCTCCTTTATTTTGTATAATAGCTTGTATGGTTGGATTTTTTTAATTTTGCATTTGAAGGTATAATTTCTTAACGGAAATTTGGTACATATCTTCTAGATCGGGTTGGTTCAAGTCCTCCTTCAGTATTGTGTTGTTATCCAAGATGAGGCAAGATTAACTAAGCATTAGTTTATTTCCTATTATAATATAAAATGTTATATACAAGTCAAAAGAGATCACTAGCAGAGTATTATTTCTTTTGGTTTCCAGAGCTCAACAATCTATGAGCCTAATACTCTGCACATCTCCTCCCTTAACTTTACAGGGACCCTCGAGGTATCTTGACTGCCCTTCCATCTTGTATGCACGGCTGGCATTGAAGGGAGGCTCTTCTCTGGATCCTGGTCTTGGTTGTCCCTCTGCATCCTTCCATCTCTTGTAGATGAGGCCGTTGGTGTAGGGCAATCCTCCTCGGTCTCTTGCTCCTGGTCATCCTTGCATCTCCTTGAGAGCCAGGTTGATGTCGAAGTGGGGGTCTCCTCATTTCTCTGCTCCTGGCGCTTTCCAGGGGCATCGTCCTATGTGCTTGAAGAGTCAGATAGCAATCTTCTTCTTTCTTCTTGGACTTGTCTTCCTCCTCATTGTCAGAGGACTCCTCCTCATCTCTGGACTCTTGAGTTCCAGATTTGGGGCAGTCGTCCTTCTTATGGCCAAACTCCCCACAGGTGTAGCAAGCCTTCTTGGACTTGCGCTGGTTCTCCTCCTGTCCTCCATCTTCAGCCGTGTTGTTGGTACACTCATATTTACGGTGGCCAACTTCTCCGCAGTTCTAGCAGGTGTTGTTGCTGCCTCCATCACGGCTCTGTACACGGCCACGTCCACCACCACGGGCAGGTTTGGTACATTCAAACTTGCGGTGGCCTTCTTCCCCGCAGTTGTAGCAGCCTCTGTTATCTCCACTTCCGAGTCTACCACGCTGTCCGCCGCGGCCTCCAAAAAGTTTGCTTGATGTCAAGTTTCAAATTTTCTTCGAACAACGACTTTCTTTATGAATTCAGTTTACCGCTTCTAAGCTTGCTTGATGTCGAATTTCAAATTTTCTTCGAACAACGACCTTCTTTATGAATTCAGTTTACCGCTTCTAAGCTTGCTTGATGTCGAATTTCAAATTTTCTTCGAACAACGACCTTCTTTATGAATTCAGTTTAACGCTTCTAAGCTTGCTTGATGTCGAATTTCAAATTTTCTTCGAACAACGACTTTCTTTATGAATTCAGTTTACCGCTTCTAAGCTTGCTTGATGTCGAATTTCAAATTTTCTTCGAACAACGACCTTCTTTATGAATTCAGTTTACCGCTTCTAAGCTTGCTTGATGTTGAATTTCAAATTTTCTTCGAACAACGACCTTCTTTATGAATTCAGTTTACCGCTGGGGTCTCCTCATTTCTCTGCTCCTGGCGCTGGCCATCCTCAGAAGCATCCATGGTACTTCCCATTTTTGGTAGAGGTGTGAGGTGGAGTCTGTTTCGCCTAACTTTTCCTTGGGGAGTTTGTACCCAATAGGAACGCGGTTCTTCGGATTTGTGAAGAACTGTTCCTTCTACCCTTTGATCTCTAATCCCACCGCTGCCACCATGTGTTGTTATCCAAGACGAGGCAAGATTAACTAAGCATTAGTTTATTTCCTACTAGCGGACGTACCCGGCTTCGCCCGGGTTTTACCCGAGTAAAAGTTTGTCTAACGAATCTCTCGATAAAGTGAACATTTTTTTCCCGGTCCCTTGAAAAATACTCGATAAGTTGAATAAAATCAATATTAATTGGTTCCCTCGGTAATTGGAAGTTAAAGGAATAGTATCTTGCCTTGGAATTGTATCATTATTCTTGTATGGATGTACCCGGCTTCGCCCGGGTTTTACCCGAGTAAAGGTTTGTTTAACGAATCTCTCGATAAAGTGAACATTTTTTCCCGGTCCCTTGAAAAATACTCGATAAGTTGAATAAAATCAATATTAATTGGTTCCCTCGGTAATTGGAAGTTAAAGGAATAGTATCTTGCCTTTGAATTGTATCATTATTCTTGTCTCAAATAAATTGCCGTGTCATCCTGAATTTTGTCTTTTCTAATTTTCTACATTACAAAATCATCGTATCATCATGATAATATTTAGAGCAGATTGTTGAATTATAACAGATAAATTAGAATATTTATCTTGATTATTTCTAGGCTAAAAGTTATTTCAAAAATTTTATTTGCTAGAAACCTTCCCAGTACTATACTAAATAACTTCCCAAAGTTTCATGGCGATCCAATGAGTGGTTTGGTCAGGCATAAAGGACAAACAAACAAACAGACACACGCACATACATTTATTTTTATATATATAGAAGATTATAATATAAAATGTTATATACAAGTCAAAAGAGATCACCAGCAGAGTATTATTTCTTTTGGTTTCCAGAGCTCAACAATCTATGAGCCTAATACTCTGCACAAGTATCTTGTTTGATAGCTTGAATGGAGCTCCTATACTTGTCCGAAGGCAGATTCTCATAAATGCGTTTATCCTATTTTTGTCTGTGGTTGTAATATATTTGCCCCAAACTGGGAGTGTGTATGTTAATATCGGGAGGATACAACTTCTGTATAGAGTAAACTTTTGTTTTGTAGTCAATTTGCTTCTATAGTTGAACAGGCTTGAATAATGCTATTTTTGCGATTTTTGCTTTCTTTATGATATTTTTGACATGCATGTTGAATTTCAACTTGGAGTCTAAGGTAACGCCAAGATATTTAACGCTGTCAGTCCAGTTAATAGGGCTCTGGTTTACCTTTAGGATGGATTGTGGCTTGAAGAGATAATAAAATAAGATATTATCTTAATTTATAGTATGTTAAATGAACTACAAAATAACAGATTATGAGACTGAAGTTTAAATAATAACAAAGAAAAATCAAGAACGTATTTAGTAAGTTTAAAATACAATATAACGCGGCTGATGATTGTAAAACGAAAATTAAAATTATACCGCGAATGTTTCTTTTAGAAATCGAAATTTATTTTCAAAGAGAAATAGCGACATTTCTAACTTTGAGGATGAGGTATGGAAAGGTGAAACATGAAGAGTAATAGAGAACGGAAAAATAAAAAGTGTCCAGGGGCGGGAATCGAACCCACACCCTTCTGCTTACCGGGCAGGTGCCTTGTCCACTCGGCTACCCTGGACGTATTTTTCCGTTCATAACTTATATTTAAAGTAACATTTAAAATACAATATAACGCGGCTGATGATTGTAAAACGAAAATTAAAATTATACCGCGAATGTTTCTTTTAAAAATCGAAATTTATTTTCAAAGAGAAATAGCGACATTTCTAACTTTGAGGATGAGGTATGGAAAGGTGAAACATGAAGAGTAATGGAGAACGGAAAAATAAAAAGTGTCCAGGGGCGGGAATCGAACCCACACCCTTCTGCTTACCGGGCAGGTGCCTTGTCCACTCGGCTACTCTTCATGTTTCACCTTTCCATACCTCATCCTCAAAGTTAGAAATGTCGCTATTTCTCTTTGAAAATAAATTTCGATTTTTAAAAGAAACATTCGCGGTATAATTTTAATTTTCGTTTTACAATCATCAGCCGCGTTATATTGTATTTTAAATGTTACTTTAAATATAAGTTATGAACGGAAAAATACGTCCAGGGTAGCCGAGTGGACAAGGCACCTGCCCGGTAAGCAGAAGGGTGTGGGTTCGATTCCCGCCCCTGGACACTTTTTATTTTTCCGTTCTCCATTACTCTTCATGTTTCACCTTTCCATACCTCATCCTCAAAGTTAGAAATGTCGCTATTTCTCTTTGAAAATAAATTTCGATTTTTAAAAGAAACATTCGCGGTATAATTTTAATTTTCGTATTTAGTAAGTACAACTTTGAATATATTTTAAAATGAGCGTAAATATTTCAAATTTGCCAATTTTGACTGGTACAAATTTCAACAGATGAAAATTTAGAGTTAAACTATTGTTAGAAGAAAAACAAATACATTTAACATTAGAAAAGGAAATTAATGATTTTGTCAATGAAAAAGAACGCGAGTTATTTGCAATTAAGGATACAAAGGCAAAATCTACGCTTGCTCAATGTTTAACTGATAAACATCTAGACATAATTAAAGATGCAAAAACAGCTAAAGAAATGATGAAAGCGCTCGAAAATATATTTGAAAGAAAATGCGTGTTTACAAAACTAATACTAAAAAGAAAGTTGTTGACTTTAAAATGCAAACATAATGAAAAATTAGAGGACCATTTTCTTAAATTTGATTCTATAATTCGTGAATTGGATAATATAGGTTCCAAAATGGATGAATCTGACAAAATATGTCATCTGTTATTGTCATTGAATGAAGAGTATGAAAATGTAATCACAGCAATAGAAACAATAAATACTGAAATGACAATGGAATTTGTTAAGGCAAGATTGCTGGATGAAAAACTCAAAAGGAAAAATAAACAAGGGGAACCTAGGAATGAAGAAATGACCTTTGGATCATTCACATTTACATGCTATAATTGTGGCAAGAAAGGTCACAAGGCTACAGAATGTAGAAGTAAAAAGAAATTTTTCAAAAGAGAAAAGAATCAAACACAAAAAGAGAGAAATGAAAGACAAAGAGAGAGTCAACCTAGACAACAAGCCTATCAGATGGATGACAAACTATCATTTGTAGCAATGAATGCTATAGATTGCTATGAAAATGATCATTTTATTTTAGACTTAGGAGCAACACAGAACCTGATCAAAAGTGAATTAGAAAAATATATGACAGATGTGAAGATTTTAGAACATAAGGTTGAAATTCATATCGCTAATGGTGAAAAGATGTCAGCTAATAAAAGTGGAACTTGAAATGTAAAGATCAATAATATCCCAATAGCAATCCATGGACTAATAGTTGATGGCATTAAACAGAACTTATTGTCAGTAGGAAAAATTACACAACAGGGCCACCAAGTGATATTTAAACAATCTGAAGTAATAATAATTACAAGAAACCATGAATTTAAGTGTAATAATTATAGAAACTTGTATATATACTCACTTAAAATAGAAATAGACAGTAACCCTGAAAGTGTTATAGCTCATGCAGTCAAAACTGATGACACATTGTGGCACAGAAGATTGGGACATCCGAATAGATACAGTTTAAAGAAATTAGGGCTACCAAGTTCACAAGAGAAAAGTGAAATCTGTATCAAAGTAAAAAGCACAAGAAGATCATTTGAGAAAACCTGGAAAACAACTAAGGGAATTGGAGAGCTGATACATTCAGACTTATACTAATTGATCCACCAACATATGATGGAAAAATATTTTTTCAGGTACTAATAGATGACTACTCACACTTTGTAGTAGTGAGACTTCTCAAATCAAAAAGTGAAGCCGAACAGAACATAATTGATTTTATCAAGTTGATAAAAACTCAACATAACAAGAAAACAAGAAAAATTAGAGTAGATAATGGTAAGGAATTTTCATCTGGAAACTTCAAGCAGTTTTGCAGAACAAAAGGTATTCAAATAGAATATACCTCACCTTACACACCACAACAAAATGGCACTTCTGAAAGAATGAACGAACATTGATTGATAAAGTGAGAACAAAGTTGGCAGAATCAAATCTACCAAAATATCTCTGGGGAGAAGCCATTTACTGCTCAGCATACGAATTAAACAGAAGTCCAACAAGTGCGAACAAAGGAATAACTCCAGCTAGCATATGGTATATAAACGAAATGACCTATCCAAACTTAAGGTATTTGGCTCAAGAGCTTGGAGACCAATTCTACCCAAACCAAGAAAACTAACAATCTACAAAACTAAAATCAACAATCATGGTTGGATACAGTGGAAGCGGATATCGCATCTGGGATCCGGAAACTTTAACAGATGTAACATTTGATGAAACATTAACTAAATTTGATAAGGAAATCATCATCTCAGACCAAACAACCTAAAAGAACAATAACTGAATCTCAAGATGAAGAAGAAACCCCTCAAACATCGGAACAATCAGACAAAGAAGAAAGTGTAACTACAAGTAACAATCAGACAAAGAAGAAAGTGTAACTACAAGTTCGGGTTGAATAATCAAACCACCAAAGTATCAAGAAGATTATGAACTATATTCAGTATATTGCTTGTTTACAAATGGTGAAGATCCAGTTTCTTACAATCAAGCAATTAGGCAAAAAAAATTGAAAGAAGCTATTTATAAAGAAATTCGTTCTCATGAAGAATTGAAAACATGGTCTTCAATAAAATTAAAAGAAAAATCAAATATCAAACCAATTGATACAAAATGGATTTTCAGAACCAAAGAGGATGGAACCAAAAGGCTCGCCTAGTAGCAAAAGGATTCCAAATGGAAGAATCACCTGATATTATGTACGCTCCAGTAGCTACTCTCTCATGCAATAAACAAAAACTGAAAAGTGAATCAAATGGACATTCCAACATGGGGTGAAAATTGGGTAATTGGCATTTATAAAAATGCCAATTGAGGGGGGGGTGTTAAAATAAATGTGTTCCAGCAACACTGGCAGAACAGAACAAAGGAAAGTGTATAGCCCTAATGTTTACATTTTTGTTAGTTTTAATATTCTCTAATTAATATGTTTGTAATCTTGGTAAAGATAATAAAATAAGATATTATCTTAATTTGTAGTATGTTAAATAAACTACAAAACAACATATGTGAATAAATAAATAGGTAAATCAACAGTTAACTTAAATATATATACTTTTATTTTAATAGCCATATATTGGATCAACATATAATTTATTTTCCAATATTTCATTTGGCTGAAGGTCAACCTTTTTCAAGATATTACAACATATTAATGTCAACAACAAACTCAGCGCCACATATGTTATAATATCTTGAAAAGGTTGACGTTCAGCCAACTGAAATATTGGTTAAAAAATTATATTTTGATCCAATATATGCCTTTTTAACTGAATATCTATATATGGATTGCACTATTTAAAAAAATGATATATTGAGGATAGTTTTAATTTTTCAATAAGAACATTTTTATTTTATTAAGAACTAGCGGATGTACCCGGCTTCGCCCGGATCGAGTAAAGGTTTGTCTAACGAACATTTGTTAAAACAATTTTCTATAAACTTATTTTAAAAAAGATATATTTTGATAATTTGAAACTCGTAAATTTGAATCTCTCGATAAAGTGAACATTTTTCCCAGTCCCTGTGTGCCGTGTCATCCTGAATTTTGTCTTTCCTAATTTTCTACATTACAAAATTATAGTTTTATCTAGTGAACATTTTTTCCCGGTCCCTTGAAAAATACTCGATAAGTTGAATAAAATCAATATTAATTGGTTCCCTCGGTAATTGGAAGTTAAAGGAATAGTATCTTCGCCTTGAATTGTATCATTATTCTTGTCTCAAATAAATTGCCGTGTCATCCTGAGATAATCTTACTTTTGATAAATAATCTTTAAGATAATAAACTTACTGATAATAAAACTTATAGATAAAAAAACTTGTTAACATCGTCACAATGGTGGCGCTGCTTGCGAATTAAATCTACAAATCTGCAAATAACTCTAAGGATATTCAAGATATTCAAGAAATTATTTTTCAAAACCCTTCCCGGGGATATACCTAATAATATCCCAAAATTTCACGGCGATTGGATGTATGGTTTTTGAATCTATAGAGTACACACAGACAGACAGACATTCAATCTATATATATAAAAATGAATGTATGTCTGTTTGTCCTTTATGCCTGACCAAACCACTCATTGGATCGCCATGAAACTTTGGGAAGTTATTTAGTATAGTACTGGGAAGGTTTCTAGCAAATAAAATTTTTGAAATAACTTTTCGCCTAGATATAATCAAGATAAATATTCTAATTTATCTGTTATAATTCAACAATCTGCTCTAAATATTATCATGATGATACGATGATTTTGTAATGTAGAAAATTAGGAAAGACAAAATTCAGGATGACACGGCAATTTATTTGAGACAAGAATAATGATACAATTCCAAGGCAAGATACTATTCCTTTAACTTCCAATTACGGAGGGAACCAATTAATAATGATTTTATTCAACTTATCGAGTATTTTTCAAGGGACCGGGAAAAAATGTTCACTTTATCGAGAGATTCGTTAGACAAACCTTTACTCGGGTAAAATCCGGGCGAAGCCGGGAATATCCATTTCGTAGCTACACCGTCTCTCCAAGAGGCAGTCTCTTATTAAAGGCCTATTAGAGATTCTTTAATAGCAATTAGAATCTTCAATGAGAGACCACCAACAGGAGAAACAAGTTGATTCATGTTTTTAGGTGGTCTTTCTTAAGAGACTCTATTTACATATTTAAAATATGAAAAAAATTAAAATATTTAAAATTAAAATATTTTAAAATTAAAATATTTTAAAATCAACATTTTCTTACTGTTACGTTTAATTACTGTTAATATCTTCTATCTATCTATTCTTTTCTATCTATCTTTCTATATTCTTTCTATATCTATATATATAAAAATGAATGTATGTCTGTTTGTTTGTCCTTTATGCCTGACCAAACCACTCATTGGATCGCCATGAAACTTTGGGAAGTTATTTAGTATAGTACTGGGAAGGTTTCTAGCAAATAACATTTTTGAAATAACTTTTCGCCTAGAAATAATCAAGATAATTATTCTAATTTATCTGTTATAATTCAACAATCTGCTCTAAATATTATCATGATGATACGATGATTTTGTAATGTAGAAAATTAGGAAAGACAAAATTCAGGATGACATGGCAATTTATTTGAGACAAGAATAATGATACAATTCAAAGGCAAGATACTATTCCTTTAACTTCCAATTACCGAGGGAACCAATTAATATTGATTTTATTCAACTTATCGAGTATTTTTCAAGGGACCGGGAAAAAAATGTTCACTTTATCGAGAGATTCGTTAGACAAACTTTTACTCGGGTAAAACCCGGGCGAAGCCGGGCGGGTCCGCTAGTTTTATATATATATAGACTAGCCGAATGACCCTGCAACGCCCGCCCAGGTTCGTTCCGGGTAACCAGATTTATTGTTTTTATTCAAATACTATTAGTTACAATTATAAATTGGCGCCGTGGATCTCACTCTTGTGAAACGTCCCGCTCCAAACTTTGTGTCTGAGAAGCGATATTTTTATAGAGAGATGATCTGGCTTTGTGTCTTCTGCTTGAATGATTTTTTTTCTGTTAGAATTTTGTTCCTGCATACTAAAAATGAACTGGCTTCACCAGTGATCCCTGCTTTTTGGATTTTTCCCGATATAATTCCCCGATATAAACATGATACAGCAATATTGTCATCATCATTTTCTGACTAAAAAACAACTATTTTTGCCCAGAACCTGTCAATTTCATTTTTTATTGGCTAAAATTCCTATAAATATATTTTCCAGATTTTTCTCTATGTCCTGTCAAAACGTTTTACATGTACATTAGGTCAGCTGATATTACTTCCCATCTTCACCGCTAGAGGCGCTGCTTGTGGACGTGTATAGCCGACATAGGAACAAACACACATACATACACTGACTTTTATATATATAGGGATTTTCATTTTGATATGTATATTTTTGTGATATATGAAAGATTTACAATTTCAAGACAACTTTAGAACACACACATCAAAATAATGTCATTTAAAATCATGATATCATTTTAAACTTTTAAACGTCAATATATAAAAATTTTAACTGTAGATATTATACTTTAATATTTAATGAATCTTAATATTCGCGCTATTTTACTTACAAATATTTATATTACTAGCGGACGTACCGGTTTTCCCCCGAGTAAAGGTTTGTCTAACGAATCTCTCGATAAAGTGAACATTTTTTCCCGGTCCCTTGAAAAATACTCGATAAGTTGAATAAAATCAATATTAATTGGTTCCCTCGGTAATTGGAAGTTAAAGGAATAGTATCTTGCCTTGGAATTGTATCATTATTCTTGTCTCAAATAAATTGCCGTGTCATCTTGAATTTTGTCTTTCCTAATTTTCTACATTACAAAATCATCGTATCATCATGATAATATTTAGAGCAGATTGTTGAATTATAACAGATAAATTAGAATATTTATCTTGATTATTTTAAAGCGAAAAGTTATTTCAAAAATTTATTTGCTAGAAACCTTCCCAGTACTATACTAAATAACTTCCCAAAGTTTCATGGCGTTCCAATGAGTGGTTTGGTCAGGCATAAAGGACAAACAGACACACACACATACATTCATTTTTATATATATAGATACACTAAAAGGTTATTATTGAACATTATAATGTTGTCTTAAAAGTGAGATATTTTAATAGATGAATAAAATAAAAGCGTCTTTAAAAATGCATTAAAATAAATTATTTTAATTCAGATTCTAGTATAATGTTATGGTGGTTATGAATAATGTGTCACAACGCCAGTTATTATATTATAAGTTTTGTTAACTTGTCTACAATGACTTCCAGCTATGGCCCTCATCAGTACAGGGGCGGCTTAGATTTCAAAACATCTAACGAGAGGAGTTATGAAATCGATCGAAATTTGCAAATAAGGGCATTAAGCTGGCTAAGTGGCGGGGCAAATTTTATGGCCAGAATTCAACATTAAGTTACAGGTGGGTGGTATTCATAAACGCTATTTTCTTTTGGTGTATGAATATCATTCTCCCAAATAAGTCATACTCAATCTTGAAAATAAGCCCTGTTGCTTCACCATCTTTAGTACATTTTAAAAAATTTCGGCCGATTTCATATCCCCTATCGTAGAATTTCATGATATCGATGCCGCCCTGTATTGATGAAGGCTTAGCCAAACCATGTTATAAAGGATGATTATTGTCTGATCTGCCAAAACCGGTACTGTTGCACACTTTTTATCACCACTATAACGTTCTGAACTGGGGTGATAAACTAAACTGGATTATTTCAGTGCATATTTAAAGGTATAGATCCAACTTTTAGTGTACGTGAATAAATATATTAAAAGCGATATATAGCCCTATTAAAATTATTGTTTCAAAACATTTTGTAGAAATGTCAAAATTCACTTTAACACACAAATGCATATATTCTGAATATATTTATAAATCAATTTATAAAATATATTTTACATTTTAATTCATTAACTATTTTTAAATTCTATTTTTCAAAATTATTTTTCTCTGAAAATAATATTTTTATTCGTCAATTACTCTGCTTATCATTCCTTTTGCCTGGATTAAACACGTTTTTCCTTTACACGTTTCTTCGCTCCTATTTCATAAAATATTTTCTGTTGTTATAATAGGTGAGTTTTATTTATTTTTTTAATAAAAAGGGCTATAAAAAATTAAAAATGAGAAATATATACTTCTATATTTGTTTATTTATAACATTCCCAAAAATATTTCCAAAAAAATAAGGCTTAAACGTTAGATACTTGTTAGAAAATATCTTCAAACTTCCCAATAGTTTATTCATTCAACAACATAAATAAGAACTCTTTAACTATTTTTACATACATTTTAAATTATTTTGCAACAAAAATATATAGAATTTGCGAAATATTGTCCTTTGAAGAGAATATTTTAAACTTTTTTAACCAACACGTTTCCAGCTCTTACTTTTAAAATTAATTTTAATTGCTTTATTTTCAGGTCAAGATGGTGAACACAAAAGGTTATAGGCGAGGAACTAGATACCTATTTTCTCGCAAGTTCAAAAAACATGGTATTGAGCCCCTTTCAACTTTCCTGACCACATACAGGCGTGGCGATATTGTTGATATCAAGGTAAGAACTTATCAAAATACATCATTTGTGGAAAAAAAAATTCAAATTTTTGTGTATTTTAGGGTAATGGAGCTTTCCAAAAGGGAATGCCATACAAGTACTACCATGGAAAGACAGGAACAGTCTTCAATGTTACCCCCCATGCTCTTGGTGTTATCGTAAACAAGAGAGTTAGGTAAGTAAAATTTGGTTTCTAGTAACTTGTACAATGATTTTAAGATAAAAATTGATGTAAAAAGTTCAATTTATTATTTTGTATTACATTTTCTATTCAATTCTAAAAATAAGCTATTCTTTTATTGTAAAAAATTCAACTATAAATCTATTTCTGATAGTGATGGCTTGTAATATTCACACAAAGCACACCCAATAAAAAATTTAAAAAATATATATATAAATATCAAAAATATCATCTAATGTGATTCAGCAGTTTAGTTTTTATTTTTATGATAAACATTTAGTCAATAATCATTTGATAAAGCACAATTTGGATTATAGAATATGGATACCAGAAAATTAAGACTTATTCCAAATAAATTGATAGTGTGAGACGTTTCGGTTACAGCATTGTTACCATCGGACAAAAGTATGCTGTTACTGAAACATCACACACTTAATTTATTCGAATTAGGTCTTATTTCTTTGTGTCTATAATATATTATTTTATCTGATGGTAACAATGTGTGCTGTTATTAAAATGCCGCCCACTAATTTATTTGGATTTAATCTTATTTTCATGTAACTATAATAATAATATTTTTTTATTTTTTTTTGGCTTATTGGACCAAAGTTTGATTATATCCAAAGCATGAGTTACTGAGAGGTCTCTGGATAAGTTCCCATATTTACTAAGCCTAAAATGTTTATTAGATTAAGGATAGATCTTGGGGGGTCGGTGGAAGGCTGGTTAAACCGTTTGGTTTTCGACCACTATGACTCAAGTTCAATCCCCGCATTGGACACTTTTCTGTTTAAAAAAAAAAAGTTCCAATGGCCCCCGATTCTTGTAAAAGTCCAACCCCACCAGCAAGTGCAAGTAACCAAACTGGGGTCTGGCACATTTCTAAGTGCAAAGTCGAACTGCTTTTCACATGTGTAGCCATGTGGTGCGCTTACAGTAAAAGCAGTTGCCTTCTACCCACCATGATTTTCATGGCCTGTATACCACATGTACTAAGGATAAGCAAAAAAAAAGATAGTAAACATGGGAACTGGTTCTGAGACCCCCTGTCTTTATATGGATAAATGTAGCTTGGCTTTACCACATGCTCATGTAAACAGCTCTTTACCCGATTCCTATATAAACACTGAACTGGCACCTACCTACCTCTTAAATCAACCTCCATCACTTTAAAGGCAAATTGTTTAATAGCTCTCTCTGTCACTGGGATTAGAGATTTTTAGCACAATTTTAAGTATCCAAGAATATTCTAGTCAAATTATCAAAGGTCACAAAATTAAAACCTTTTATAAATATATTTTAGAAGACATTCCTGAAAATCTCCATAAAAGCTCTTGAATAAATTTTTGTCAATTTATAAAGACTGAAAATTTTGGTGCTGTAATTCTGAATCAGTTGGCCTATAGATTTGTATTTGATACTACAGTAGAAACTCTTTAGTGAACACCTTGCTAGTGGATACTTCTCTACAAAAGACAGTTTTCATTTTCAAAATTACCATTTTTACAATTTAGTAACTCAGGTAAGAGGGCACCTCTTCCTAATGGACAGTTTGGCTCTGCAATTATGTTCCCTTTACAGGGAGGTACTACTGTATTTTCAAACGTGTTGAGCATTTTCATATCGAGGGAAGAGTGGTGAATGCTGTTGATTTTGTACTAGTCAGTACAAGAACTCATTTCTATAGACTATGAAAACATGATTGTATTATTTTTCGCTAGGCCTCACTGTAAATAAAAGTTCCATTTCACAATTTTAAAACATCCTATACTTTTTTTTTTTTTACTTATCCACTTGGTACAGGTCATGATCATGGTGGGTAGAAGGCGACTGCTTTTACTGTAAGTGCACCACATATCTACACATGTGAAAAGCAATTCGACTTTGCACTTTAAAATGTGCCATTGCCCTGTTTGGTTACTTGCACTCGCTCGTGGGGTTGGACTTTCGCAAGATTCGGACCATTGGAGCGTTTTTTTAGATCTGAAAAGTGTCCAAAGCAGAAATTGAACCCTGGACGTAGCAGTCGAAAACCAACGGTTTAGACCATTCATCCACCGAACCCTACATCCTATACTAAACTAACATAAACCCAACCTAGCGCATTGATTTACTTGGGAGAGCATATATCATTGATCCGCAGAAATGAGTATCTTGCTTAAGCTGAATGTTCAGGTACCTTGTAAATGTTTGTTTTCTACATATGTAGACACATGATGTGCTGGAAAGGCAGTTACTAATCACAATTATGGCATGTAATACGAATGCTTGAGATGAGTAAAATATATATTTGTTGGCCAGGTTGTTTCTACTGATGAAGAAAGCATTTGTCAGTTTAATGGCAGGCTTGATGCATTCATCAACTTGTGAATATTGTAGAAGCATTGTATATTTTTACTGTGTAGCTCCGCTCCTGATGGATTGCAGCCTTTAGCCATTAATGTGTTTGTGTTGTTGCTTATTCCTCAAGTTGTTTAAACAATCTCTATTATAGTCCTGGGGTTTTCCCAGAGGTCTTTTTTTAGAGGATTTGATACATGTTCATGACTGGCTGGTTGGGAATCTAAAAAAAATCTCACAGGAAAACCAGAATATGTTCCATTGGATCCCCTCTCACACCATTAACGTTGTAGTCACTAGTACCATTACATTTAGCAGTATTAACAATGAAATGCCTATTTTGATGATTCAACCAGGATAAATAGCCCATGTTCTTCAAGGAACATATCTCGAAAATCTGTTCTACTTGAAGAAAGACAATTGGTTAAAATATTGGAAGACTAATAAATAAGTAAATTTCTTATAGATTGCTGTTTCACAGGCAAAACTGCGATAAAGGTAAACCTGCACTAATATGCATATATGGCAAAATAGTGGGGCAGAGGTGGGGTCTCTTGAAGTATTAAATGTTAGAATCACGGGTTAATAGCCAATCAAATATGTTTACCATTTATGATAAGACACAATTTGGATTAAAGAACACAAGGAAAATACATTAGAACCTTCCTGTAAAGGACACCTAGTTGCAGAGCAAAATTGTCTTTTAGGGAGAGGTGTCTTCCTACCAGAGAGTGGCTAAATAGTGAAAATGGTCATTTTGGCAATGAAAACTGTCTTTTAGTTGAGAGGTAGCGTGAGTTGTCTTCTCATGGAGATTCTACTGTAGTGTACAAATAAGAACAAGCTTTATTAAGACCTTTCAGGCTCATACAGATTCTCTGAGTAGAAATGTAGGGTACAGTTGTGTCGCACACTATTTGGTCTTATTACCATGTTTACTTTATGTCACATGTGGTGCACTTACAGTAAAAGCAGTCACCTTCTACCCACCATGATTATCGTGGCCTGTACCACGTGTACTAGGGATAAGCAAAAAAAAAAAAACTATGTAAGAGTGCAGTTGTGCCACCAGAAGGAATACTGACCTTGTCAAATATTACTTAGCTAACCACGGAGAGTGCAGAACCTGGCTACTCAACACTAGTAGCCATGTCTTGAAAGCCTCCAAAATTAAATAAAAGTTGAAACTTCCTTGTTTTCTTTGTAGAAAATGAGTGTTTCAACTTTTAACATTACTAAGTAAAATTATGAAAAATCTTCCAGTTAAATCTCTTGATGTAAACCCAAATTCCTGGAGCATAGCTAATAAGGTTGACCTTTGGCTGCAGGCATCGTATCATCCCCAAGCGCATCAACGTGCGTGTAGAGCATGTGAGGCTCAGCAAGTGCAGGCAGGACCACCTGGCTCGCATTGAGAAGAACAAGAACCTGATCAAGGAGGCCAAGGAGAAGGGACAGAAAATACGCCTGCAGCTCAAGAGGCAAGCTGTCCAGCCCCGTGGTGGCCACATGGTCCTGATAAACAAGACCACCATAGAGGTTGTCCAGCCCATCCCCTATGAATTCGTGGCCTAATAAACTGACCCCACTCAAGTTTTACTCCTTCCTTGCTTGCTCCAAACATTAAATACTTGTTCAAATTAAATACTTTCATTTGTAATTTTATATTTCCTCTTTTTTTTCTCTCTTTAGCATATATAGTTTAAAATTGCTTAATAATGCTGGTGCAATGTTTTAAAAACTAACTGTTCAATCTGATTTAACTAAAGTATATTTTTTATTTAGCAAAAAAGCTTGTAAAATGTTTACTTTTTGAAATGGATATGTATTCCAATGTAATGTAGACCAAAGACTTAATGATTCAATTAAGAGTTGTTTCTTATCCCCTTGTGCAAATATTACACAAATTCTATGATATGTAATGGTGTGTAGGGGTACAAGTATATCATGTTTATCAAGTTTATCATGGTACCATCCAGGCACACTTTAGTGAAAGTCTGACTGTAATTTGAGGCTGTTTCTAACATTGAAGCCTTTGCTGCCAACTCATCATAAGTACAGATGTAGCTTCTCGGTATCCCTGGAGAGGAACCCTTGCTGAAGTTTATCAACTGGGTCAGTTGACTCAGGATTTTCAAAGAGGGCTTTCTCCTCCTCCTCTTCTAACAATACTGCTGTTGGTCTGCGACTGTTTATTTGTCAGTTATTCTGCTTGTTTAGCAGCTGGTCTACCTATCTGAAGGTCATTCTATCTGCCAGAGCTCTGCCTAAAAGATTTGAGTTAGTTACCTTAGATTATATTTACATTGTCATTTGTTTACCAAAATACTTGGCGATATCTTTGAGCACAAAAATCTTTAGTTGTAATTATAGTGCTCTCTTTTTAGCCGTGACTTATGATGATTCATCATTATCTCTTGAGTCTTTAATTGTGAACATACCCATATGTGGTGGTGGTCCATGGTTAACCCTTGAGCGCGCGCGCTAAAAATGTAATGTACTTGCGCGCGCAGGGTGAAATTTACCCGATATTAAAATTACATATTTTGAATATAAATATTATATATATAACTGAGGAAAAACAAAACCTTTTCTATTTCAAAGTAATAACATTTTAATTTTCAAAAAAGGCAATTATTAATAAAATATTTATATTTTTTACACAGATTAAACATTTTAAAAACTATTCTTGAATAATCCTCAAAATTGGTAATGGCATATAAAATATGAAACTATTGCTCCTTTTCAATATTAAATATATAAAATTCCATGAGGATATTTTAGGCAAATCATTGCAAACTGCAATTGTATGTCCTTTATAAATTGGCTTTGCACATTTATGGCACAAAGTCGGTCTTCCTGTCCTTTCAAGCCGAGTAAATGTGTAATGACATTAGGCGTTCTCAGCTTTACTGTTTGTGAAGGACAATTTTTTAAACCATTTGATTTTCGAGGCTCTCCCTATATAAAAAATGTGTGTGGGATAATTCCCTTATTCCACAAAATTCCTATATCTGAATATATTCCAGTGTCACTTCCATAAAAATGTTCATTTAGATGATCTTCAATATCACTTACAATAATCTCTTCTTGATCTAATAAAATATGACCTTCTTCCCTCCATTTTATATAGAATTATAGGCTGATAAATATATCAACCTATTATAGTTATTTTTTAAAATATTAATTTGAATTATTTATCTCACTTTAAAAAATGTTATAAAAAAAACGCAACAAAAAAATTACGTGAGTGCGCGCCGGGTAATTTTTACCCGACAGTGACAATAGATGGAATTTCAGTGGGAGAGCTGTCAAAATGTGAAACCAAAACTTTAGACTAATTATTGAGTCAGGAAGCTAAACGAAACCACATCTCCGCCAACCGATGGGTAATTTTCACCCGGCGCGTGCAATGCCGGGTTAAACCAATTCCTGAAGTCCACTCCTCCAATTTTGTGATGGTAGTTATGACCTGGAAAATAGCTCCTCTATAGAGCAGAATGGAGCAGTGTTTGCGTTTCCTGTTGATGGGACATATGATGTAGGTAGGAATGTTAGCTGGACATAGTGTCTTGGGTAGCAGGAGTTCTCCAGACATACTGTCCTGTCCAGGGTCACCCCCCGCCACTTTGAGGTAGTTAACAGGTAACTCAGTGTACTGTGACTCCCTTATCATTAATAGATAGGCTGATTATGATATTTCATTAATTTGCTAGTTATCTTACAAAGTCATTGTGTAATCTCATTGTAAAACTGGGAGGTTTTCAGCTCTATCTGGTAGACTCTAGTTTACTTTTTTTTTTGGGGGGGGGGGGTTGATGGAAGGATGGTTTTAAACCGTTGGTTTTCGACTGCTACGACCCGGGTTCGATTCCCGCATTGGATACTTTTTTTCTGTTTAAAAAAATGCTCTAATGGTCCCACGATTCTTGCATAAATCCAACCCCACCAGCGAGTGCAAGTAACCAATACGGGGCTCTGGCACATTTGTAAGTGTAAAGTTTAACTGCTTTTCACATGTGTAGACATGTGGCACACTTACAGTAAAAGCAGTCGTCAACCTCTACCCACCATGATTATCATGGCCTGTACCACATGTACTTGGAATAAGCAAAAAAAAAAAACTTTTTTGTTTTCGACTACTACAACCTGGGATTGAATCCAGCATTGGGCACTTTTTATAATTAAAAACAAAAAGGCCCCAGATTCTTGCAAAAAATTCAACCCCGCCAGTGAGGGCAAGTAACTAAATGCGGCTCTGACACATTTGTAAGTGCAAAAGTCGAACTGCTTTTCAGATGTGTAGACATGTGATGCACTTGTAGTAAAAATTGGTCGCCAACTTTAACCCAAAATGATTATCATGGCCTGTACCTGGTGTGTACTAGATATAATAAAAAAAAAACTTTTTTACTTCAATCACTAGTAGTAAAACTACTACTCTGACCAAAAAGTTTCGACACTCTTGCTCATAAGTTAAAAAAAACTTGTTATTCTACCAAATTCAAATTGTCCCCTTCAAAGTAGTCCCCATTGGCTGCGATGCACTTCAGCCATCTTTTTTTTCCAGTCGGCAAAACACCTCTGGTAGTCTGTTTTTGGGATCGCCTTCATGGCCTTCTTCGATTCCACTTTGATCTCTTCTATGCTCTGAAATTTCCGACCCTTTAACTTTTTTATGAGCTTTCCAAAGAGAAAGAAGTCGCAGGGGGCCAAATCGGGACTGTTGGGGGAACACAGGTTGAGTGGTCCTGCAGGAACTTCGAGATTTTGAGGGCTGTTGTTCACCAGCGAGTTATTGTGGTGGAGGATCCACGACTTGCTCCTCCACAGCTCCGGCCGTTCTGCCTGATCGCTTCCCTCAATCTCCTCAAAACTCCCAGGTAGGAGTCAGCAGTTATTGTAGAGCCTTGTTGAAATTCATGATGAACGATGCCCTGGTATTCGAAGAAACACTGTCAACATGACCTTGACTTTCGCTGGGAGCCTTCCTCTCTTTGGTCTCGGCTCATTTTTGAAGCGCCACTCCAATGCCTGTTGGGTAGTTTCCGAATCAAAGCCGTAAATCCATGTTTCGTCTCCAGCAATTGACCCTCTTCAGCAATTCGGGGTTGTCGCTTCGAGATTGAGACTGGCCGTTTCGATTCCGGGCATTCTTTTGATCAAAAGTCAAATCTTTGGGAACGAGAATGGCGTTGAGTCTTCTCACTCCCAAAATGTCCGTCATTATCGATTGAGTCGACCTGAATAATATCCCTGCTTCTTCGGCGACCCCCTGACAGTTATTCGTCGGTCCGTCACGCACCAGTTCCAACACCTTGTCCACTTTTTCAGGCGTGGTTGATATGGACGGTTCTCCCGAATGCTCGTTGTCGGCGGGTCTCTTCCTGACCCTCCTTGAAGCGCTTGTACCACTCGAAAACTGTCTTCGACGTTCATGACGGCATCCCGTAGTCTGTTTGCAACATCCAAAAAATTTCGGCACCCTTGAATCCGTTTTTCACACAGAACTTGATGCAAATTCGTTGATCCTCCATTTCGGTGACTAACGAAATCGAAGCACAGGCAAAATGGCTTCACTTTGAACAGCCGCCTCTCGCGCTATTGTGGCGTGTGATTTTTGAAAATTGGCAGGTCTCCAAGCCATGGGCGACCCTTGCGTTTGCCACAAACCGGGAAAATAATATTGAGTTTTTAGGATTTTTATGAGCAAAGTGTCGAACTTTTTGATCAGAGTAGTATATAAACTCATTGACAAAACTCAAGGAAGTTATACATTTCAGCATGTATATCAGGATTCAGACAATAACTGAAAGATATTAGTGACCTTTATTGAAGACCCGAAATAACCAAGTGTGAATAAATAAGACAACAGGCGGCATCAAAGACTTTCTACTTAGTTTTTCTAAGTTTTGTCCATGATATATATCTAAACAGAATGAAGCATTTCATTCTATCACTACTTGTTTCTAATCACCTTGTGGCAGTTCATTCTCCTCGAGCTACCACTAGTTTATATAGAAAGCTTTGTTTAAACTTTTTTATTTGGAGTTTGCACGGTATATATGGAAACAAGTTTGAAGAAATGGTATTTCAAAGTTGTTTTAGAAAGGCTTAAATGTTTTCTATAGGCAAATGACAATTCCCTTTTTTTCCCCCACATGCAAACTATTCAAATCATAGCTTGCCACATGAAGCTCCAGAACTCATTTTGACTTGCATTAGATGCACTAAACAGGACCTTTGGGAGA
Source organism: Cordylochernes scorpioides (assembly GCA_030710605.1). Taxonomy (NCBI): domain Eukaryota; kingdom Metazoa; phylum Arthropoda; class Arachnida; order Pseudoscorpiones; family Chernetidae; genus Cordylochernes; species Cordylochernes scorpioides. Next base: position 70,137,104 of record CP092878.1, read on the forward strand.
TGCCGCTCCTTATCATAAAACAGCTCAAGGAGCATGAAATCATGGAATTTGTGTAATCTACAAGGGGATAAGAAACAACAACACAAATCAACTTTTATTGTATAATATTTATTTTTATCCTTAGTAACGGGGTACAGGCCAATGATAATCATGGTGGGTAGAAGTTGGCGACTGCCTTTACTGTAAGTGCATAACATGTCTACACATTAAAGCAGTTTGACTTTGTATAATGTTTCTTATCCCCTTGTGTAAAGATTAAACAAAAACCATGAGTTCATTCTCCTCGAGCTGTTTTAAT
>CP092878.1:70137501-70179248 GCA_030710605.1 Cordylochernes scorpioides
TCTTTTTTTATCAAAGCATCCACAAGCTTATGATGGATGATGAATTTGAAAAAAGCATGACACCAACGGAAAAAAAAGCAGCTTAATTTGCCTTCAAAGATGTTTTCAGCAAATTTCTAGGCATTTACAAGGATACTGACTATAAAAAACTTATAATGAATATTCTGTACAAATTTCAAGCGTTGGGTTGTTCCATGAGTGTCAAACTATATTTCCTTCACTCATAGATGAACCTTTTCCCCAAAATTTTAGGATCAGTCAGCGAAGAACAGGGTGGAAGGTTCTATCAAATATGAAGGAAGATGAGATAAGTACACCGACTACTGTTGGATGTTGACACGAGATAGGCCTGAAATTGAAAATAAAAGAAAAGCGTTAAAAAGAAGTTTCAAAGGAAAGAGGGTAAGTACTTGAAGATAATTTTATGAAAAAACAATAAAAAAAATAATAATAAAAAGGTCAGGTGTTGATATTAAAAATAAAAAGGCATATCCTGACCAGGAGCACATATGCTTTTCAGAAGGCAGAGCGCCATCTGATGGAGGAGAAATCAACTGAACATTGATTTAGCCTGTTCCCTGATGTGCTTCTCCCATATTTAGTTCTATAACCTGTGAAAAATTCATTCAGATTGGTCTCATATTGTAAGAGTGTATAGAGATCAAACGCACATAATCAGTCCGATATTTATATATATGTGGCATTATGATAATAATGTGGGGAGAGGGAAATAAGGAAACAACAAGTTTGGAAGATGGGACCCAGCAAACCGAGAGAGATAGCGCGTGGGGCTGTCACTGCGGAACGCCGTCTTGTGTGGCCACCCCCCGACTATCTAAAAATAGTCCGGCAGGGTTCCCAACAAAGCCCCCTCCGGCATGTGGTCAGTCGTTTAAAATGGCCGTAACTTAGCTTTCTATCGACGTCTCTCTCTCGTTGACTGTAGGTTTACTTTATTATTCCTGGAAGAGCATATATTATGACATATGGCCCCCGTTGAAGAAGGCTGAACATGGTTTGAGTATACTTAAAGCTGGTGAAGCCAGGGATAGAGAAGTAATTTTACAGTTGAAATTAATTAAGGTTATGGTGACATAGTTTTATGTAAATAAAATATTGTATAGTACACAAGTAAATATTATTTACAAGCAGTTTTACAACACCGGAGAGTTTGAAATTTAAGGAAATCTTTGAAAATATCAAGGTTATAAAAGGCTATATACAACTAAATCTAATGTACTATAAGGGAAATGTCATTGAGGAGTGTGAACAAGGGGAAGAAGAGTCACATACATATGATGGAATTCTGAAGATCATTAAGACTGGGGAACTCTACACTTTAAGATATTTTTCAGGCGGACATGGCAAGGGGAAACTTGGCATGGGCTTTCTATGCTATAGGTGTAGAGTATGAGAAATGAGGTTGAGGTTGGAAATTGTGTGAGCTCAGGACTGAGGTAAATATAAAACTACATACAATGTTAGAACCTTGGTGAACAGAGCGAGGGGAAACTTGCCCTGGGCCAATCTAACTTATCTATGCAGTTACTTGTGTAGCGAGTCCGAGGGGAAAAGTCCCGTGTGTAGGTGAGGAAGTCGAATGGACTTATATTTAATTTGCGGAAAGTATGCGCGCACAGTGCCAAAAATTGGGACGAGGACTGCGTTGTCCGTTACAAGTGACAAGCTGCTCGGACACGAGGTGTTTGAACCGTCGTGGAAGCTTGTGCAAGGCAATGATTTCGCGGTGGGTTGAAAGTAAGACCCATGTCTGCGCGAAATGATGACGGACCGGACAGAATCAGCGACGATGCTTAACGTACCTCCGTGGGAAATATCAAAGGTAGGCTATATCGTGCTGGTTTGGACAATGGACAAACATAGATTTGAAGACAGGGTCCGTGTGGCGAACGTGTGGCGCAAGAAGAAGGAGCGAACTGTACCGCTCGATGCAGATTGTTCAAGTGAGAACAAAAGGGAGTTGATAAATATCTAGCAGTTAGTCAATCTGCATCCTGTGACGAACACACCATTGGCTAGATGGTGTGGGTCGGTGGATATGCTAGAGATGAACTACGAAATATATTATCATAAATGAAGGGCGAAGGTTAGGATTTTGAAATTACAATATAGAAGTTTGATAATTGATTAATCAATAATTCTCTATAAAAGGTCCTGAGCTGGTATAAGGTTAACAAAGTTGTAAGAATGAGAGGGGCATTCAGGGAAAGATAGATAAGAGTCACCAAGGGTTGGTTGTAAGCAAGGCTCACGTGGTGGTTGGAATTCTTCGACGCCTGAATTACAGGGTGAATGTTGAGTCGTTTAGGTAAAGAAATTATTTTTCGTGAGCCGTGCTTACAAGTAGGAGAGGTCATATACAAATAGGTATACAAAAGTTTAGGTGCTGGAAGCATATTTTTATAAATAAATTGATTATGAAAAATCTATTGTTAATAGTAAAAATCGTAAAGCATTAATAGGAAGAATTCCTTTTTTTTTTAAAGTTACGTTAAAATGGAAATTATTTAATTAAAATGACGATTGTTAAATTCTACTGGTAAGGTAACTAATTAAATGAGTTACAAATAAATATATAGATAAATAATATGGAGAATAAAATCATTGTTAATAGGCGTGGAGAAAATAAATGGGGCTAATTATGTAAATATTGGGACAATTTACAAGGAATGACTTATTTAAAGAATGAATGGTAGGAGTTAAAACAATTACACTCACGAGTTATGTTGGTTTAGGGTGCAGGTAAGTTCATTGAGCTTCGGGAGAGTTCTGTCTGTGACACTGTGCGTACCAGTGTTGTACATCACAGTAGCGGCAGGGATATGGCGGAGTCTTGTCCATGATGGAGGAAGATGTCCTGCCCTGGCACGGTGGTCGTTCTTGGGCAGATCTAGTGCTGGAAGAAGTGCGTGGCTGCTCCATCTCCGTCGTAGGTGAATACTTCTTCGGGATCACGGTTCAAAGGTTGGCGAAGAAGGGGTTGAGGGCTCGAAGAGGAGTGGTTACAGTTGAGTTGGGTTTGGCCGATCATCGTGGCTTGGCTTCTTGTTTCTTCATACTCCGGTATATGAGGGATTTGCTTCCCGGCCAGGTCTTATCCTGTCGACTTTCAATGTGGCATTATGATAATAATGTGGGGAGAGAGAAATAAGGAAACAACAAGTTTGGAAGATGGGACCCAGCAAACAGAGAGAGAGAGAGGTAGCGCGTGGGGCTGTCACTGCGTAACGCCGTCTTGTGTGGCCACAACCCCGACTATCTAAAAATAGTCCGGCAGGGTTCCCAACAAAGCCCCCTCCGGCATGTGGTCAGTCGTTTAAAATGGCCGTAACTTAGCTTTCTATCGACGTCTCTCTCTCGTTGACTGTAGGTTTACTTTATTATTCCTGGAATAGCATATATTATGACATATGTATATATCGACACTAGACGAACAACCCGACCATTTTTCAAAATGCAAAAGAAGCATGATTTTGCACGAATGTAATTTCAACTCGTGTATAAATAGATTGAAAAGCTATTTTTCAAATCAAATTGTATTTCTTACCATTTACTAGACGCGTGCCCCGGGCAAAATCCGGAGTTTGTGTATGAATGTTTATAGAATGAGAGTTGTTTTAAGTTTTAAAATTGTTGCACAGTCCTAGGGGGTTGGTTTCATGCAAATTTTTGATTGGGCCATCTCAAAATTATAAGTAAGACCATAATGTATTCTTATTTTTTAATTCATAGAAGCATTTTTCTGTCAGACATATTCAATTTTTATCATCATTTTTTTTTTATAATTATTGTTTTTTTTCCTTAGTTAGTCAAATCATTTTGCAATTGTAGTTTCTTTTTTGTTTTGTTGTGTTCCTTTTTAAGCGATAAAATATATAGAACTAAGGTTTAATATTCAATTCAAGCATATAGAACCAACAGCGATTCATTTTTAAAACAAAGCAAAATCATAAGCTTATACAACTTTCACTTTTTCATACAATGAGTGTGTGTGTGTTATCATAAAACAAATTTAATTCTAAATCTCAAGATATCAACTGAAGTATATATATATAAACAAATTATTTACAAATAAAACACTGATATAGTGTCATGTGACTGATGATGATTCACCGAGTAGGCCACCAAAGATTATTCTGTGACAATATCTATATTGCCACGTGGAAAATTAAGGAAGACCAACTTCAGGATGAGACAACAATTTATTTCAGGCAAGAACAAACTATGAGTGATAAACAAAAGATAAGCAAAAGAGGGAAGTGTACAGAGTAGAAAATATAAACATAAAAAATAATACTCTGCTAATAAAATAATAAATACCTAGTTACATAGCTCCTTCCCTATGGGAGCTGTGACCCACAGCTTGCAATTATTGTAGTTAAAGACATGGATCTGACGTGCTTCTGCCAAGGATTCCATCGAAGACTTGGAACTTTGTCCCTAGTACCTTTGCGTCCTTTTTATTGCGGCGTGAAGAGCGGCTTTGTCGTCGTATCGTCTATAGGGACATAGTCATCTTGGAGGGAAGTCTTGGCTTTGACACGTCGGTGGAATCCTGGAGCCAGTCTCCGAAAATGTAGATCACAGCACCCATGACCGGCGATCTTCAGTTTGTCTTCCCTAATTTACCTAGCATCTCCACCAGAATGCTACGTGGAAAATTAAGAAAGACCAACTTCGGGATGAGACAACAATTTATTTCAGGCAAGAACAAACTATGAGTGATAAACAAAAGATAAGCAAAAGAGGGAGGTTTACAGAGTAGCAAAATATAAACATAAAAAATAATATTCTGCTAATAAAATGATAAATACTTTGTTACAATATGCAATAGCTGGCTTCGCTCGCCATGCACGGTATTTAGCTGAGTGAATGTTCAACCGAACTATATTGTTCTGATAAAAATTATTTTATTAATTGCCGGTTTTGTTGGCTCCGCTGACTATATGGGACAGTAAAAAAGGTTCATTATATAAAATAACATTACTGTACTGTCATCATCATTTCCTCACCTAAAATACACTAATCGGTCCATTTTATTGTTTGAATCTCATTTTCTGGGCTCGAAACTATGATTCGTGCTTCTTCCATATATAGTTCTATAACCTGTGAAAAATTCATTCAGATTGGTCGCAAATTGTAGGAGTATATAAGGATCAAACTTACATAATCAGACCGATATTTTTATATAGATTGTGTATGAAAAAGTTAAAGTTGTATAAGCTTATTAGTTTACTTTGTTTTAAAAATGAATCGATGTTGGTTCCATATGCTTGAATTGAATATTACACCTTAGTTCTACATATATTTTATTGCTTAAAAAGGAACACAACAAAACAAAAAGAAACTACAATTATAAAATGATTTGATAACTAAGAAAAAAAATAATAATGAAAGATTGATGATGATAAAAAATGAATATGTCTGCTAGAAAAATGCTTCTATTGATTAAAAAAATAAGAATAATTACAACTTAACATACAAATTTCAAATAGATTGATTTTACGAAATATAACGTGATGGGGGGAAATGGAGGTCATTTCCGAAATAAGCACACCAAATAACATACAAATCAGCTGAAATATATATTTAACTAGCGGATGTGCCCGGCTTCGCTCGGGTTTTACCCGAGTGAATGTTTGTCTAACGAACATTTGTTAAAACAATTCTCTATAAACTTATAAAACGTACTCGGCTTCGCCCGGGGTTTTACCCGAGTAAAGGTTTGTCTAGCGAACATTTGTTAAAACAATTCTCTAAAAACTTATTTAAAAAAGAAAGATATATTTTGATAATTTGAAACTCGTAAATTTGAATCTCTCGATAAAGTGAACATTTTTTCCCGGTCCCTGTGTGCCGTGTCATCCTGAATTTTGTCTTTCCTAATTTTCTACATTAGAAAATCATAGTTTTATCTAGTGAACATTTTTTCCTGGTCCCTTGAAAAATACTCGATAAGTTGAATAAAATCAATATTAATTGGTTCCCTCGGTAATTGGAAGTTAAAGGAATAGTATCTTCGCCTTGGAATTGTATCATTATTCTTGTCTCAAATAAATTGCCGTGTCATCCTGAGATAATCTTACTTTTGATAAATAATATTTAAGATAACAAACTTAGTGATAAGAAAACTTGTTATCATCGTCACAATGGGGGCGCTGCTTGCGAGTTAAATATACAAATCTGCAAATAACTCTAAGGATATTCAAGATATTCATGAAATTATTTTTCAAAAACCTTCCCGGTGATATACCTAATAATATCCCAAAATTTCACGGCAATTGGATGTATGGTTTTTGAATCTATAGAGTACAGACAGACAGACATTAAATTTTATATATATAGATTTACTCTTCATTGTTGGCTTTTTATCTTACATTCATTCTTCATTGTTGGCTTTTTATATTACATTTACTATTCATTGTTGGCTTTTTATCTTACATTCACTCTTCATTGTTGGCTTTTTATCTTACATTCATTCTTCATTGTTGGCTTTTTATATTACATTCATTCTTCATTGTTGGCATTTTATCTTACATTCATTCTTCATTGTTGGCTTTTTATATTACATTTACTCTTCATTGTTGGCATTTTATCTTACATTCATTCTTCATTGTTGGGTTTTTATATTACATTTACTCTTCATTGTTGGCTTTTTATCTTACATTCACTCTTCATTGTTGGCTTTTTATATTATATTTACTCTTCATTGTAGGCTTTTTATCTTACATTTATTCTTCATTGTTGGCTTTTTATATTACATTTACTCTTCATTGCTGGCTTTTTATCTTACATTCATTCTTCATTGTTGGCTTTTTATATCATATTTACTCTTCATTGTTGGCTTTTTATCTTACATTCATTCTTCATTGTTGGCTTTTTATATTATATTTACTCTTCATTGTTGGCTTTTTATCTTACATTTATTCTTCATTGTTGGCTTTTTATATTATATTTACTCTTCATTGTTGGCTTTTTATCTTACATTTATTCTTCATTGTTGGCTTTTTATATTATATTTACTCTTCATTGTTGGCTTTTTATCTTACATTCATTCTTCATTGTTGGCTTTTTATATCATATTTACTCTTCATTTTTGGCTTTTTATCTTACATTCATTCTTCATTGTTGGCTTTTTATATTATCTGACCAAAATTTATCTGTGAACTTCACACAGACAGAATATGGCAATTATATAAGTAGATTTACTCTTCTTTGTTGGCTTTTTATCTTACATTCATTCTTCATTGTTGGCTTTTTATATTACACTAGACGAATGACCCGGGCAACGCCCAGGTTTTACCCGATTAAATGTTTTTATTCAAATAATATTCGTTACGAATATTCATTCTGCTCGAATGAATGTTTTTCTGTTAGAATTTTGTTCCTGCGTACAAAATAATGAACTGGTTTCACCCGTGGTCTCTGCTCTTTGGAATTTTTCCCGATATAATTATGTATCTAATAATCAAACATGATACAGCAATATCGTCATCATCATTTTCTGACTAAAAATATATAGTTTTAATAAAAAAAAGTTAAAAATGTAAAAAAAAGTTCTTCAAATGAAAAAAAGAAATAGCCAAAAATACTAATCAAAATGCAGCCGAAAATTTTCCTCGGGTTTATAAAAAGCGACATGCAAAATTTGGTACCAATTGGTTCAGTAGTTTTTGAGTTTATCGCGAAACAGACAGACAGACAGACAGACAGAAATTGACTTTTATATATATAGAGATTTACTATTCATTGTTGGCTTTTTATCTTACATTCACTCTTCATTGTTGGCTTTTTATCTTACATACATTCTTCATTGTTGGCTTTTTATATTACATTTACTCTTCATTGTTGGCTTTTTATCTTACATTCACTCTTCATTGTTGGCTTTTTATATTATACTAGCGGACGTACCCGGCTTCGCCCGGGTTTTACCCGAGTAAAAGTTTGTCTAACGAATCTCTCGATAAAGTGAACATTTTTTTCCCGGTCCCTTGAAAAATACTCGATAAGTTGAATAAAATCAATATTAATTGGTTCCCTCGGTAATTGGAAGTTAAAGGAATAGTATCTTGCCTTGGAATTGTATCATTATTCTTGTATGGATGTACCCGGCTTTGCCCGGGTTTTACCCGAGTAAAGGTTTGTTTAACGAATCTCTCGATAAAGTGAACATTTTTTCCCGGTCCCTTGAAAAATACTCGATAAGTTGAATAAAATCAATATTAATTGGTTCCCTCGATAATTGGAAGTTGAAGGAATAGTATCTTGCCTTGGAATTGTATCATTATTCTTGTATGGATGTACCCGGCTTCGCCCGGGTTTTACCCGAGTAAAGGTTTGTTTGTGTGAGCAATAGTTACCGAGAAATTATTTGAAAAGTAAAACTTGAATCAGGTAAAAAGTTTCTTTTTATTTTTTATATTTGCTAGCTTTCGAGCAAATTAACTGCTCTTCGACGGGCTGTTATTCTTTATACAAACTCAAAATAATATTTATACACAGTAAAATTGTGAAAATATTGATTGTAAATAAATTGAGCACATGCTAATAACAAAATATTTTCACAATTTTACTGTGTATAAATATTATTTTGAGTTTGTATAAAGAATAACAGCCCGTCGAAGAGCAGTTAATTTGCTCGAAAGCTAGCAAATATAAAAAATAAAAAGAAACTTTTTACCTGATTCAAGTTTTACTTTTCAAAAAAAAGGTTTGTTTAACGAATCTCTCGATAAAGTGAACATTTTTTCCCGGTCCCTTGAAAAATACTCGATAAGTTGAATAAAATCAATATTAATTGGTTCCCTCGGTAATTGGAAGTTAAAGGAATAGTATCTTGCCTTTGAATTGTATCATTATTCTTGTCTCAAATAAATTGCCGTGTCATCCTGAATTTTGTCTTTCCTAATTTTCTACATTACAAAATCATCGTATCATCATGATAATATTTAGAGCAGATTGTTGAATTATAACAGATAAATTAGAATATTTATCTTGATTATTTCTAGGCGAAAAGTTATTTCAAAAATTTTATTTGCTAGAAACCTTCCCAGTACTATACTAAATAACTTCCCAAAGTTTCATGGCGATCCAATGAGTGGTTTGGTCAGGCATAAAGGACAAACAAACAAACAAACAGACACACATACATTCATTTTTATATATATAGAAGATTTTTAGATTGAGATTATTAGCTAGTATGTAAAAAAAATTAACTCTGTTGAAATTTAATTTTGTATTTATATATAAATAAAATTAACTCTGTTGATTTTTTTTTTGTATTTAATTGATAACAGCGAAGTTACGCATGTTAATGTTAGGGGAAAATATTTTGATGTTAAGCAAAACCTGCTCCATCTCGTTTTACATAAATGTTGAAAATTTGGTCGAAATTGATGCATTGTAACGAAAGTTTTTAGTGAACAACACTTATGAAATTTGCATTTTATTAATATAGATTTTCAAAAATTTCAATTTCGCGGGCTTGTGTAATTAAAAAAGAGGAATATACAGTCGAACTTGGACAATAAGAAGCCCAAGGGATGAAAAAATATTATAATTATCTGAAAATTTGAATTAAAAACCTTTTTAATAAAAGGATTAAAAGTCTAGGGACCAAGATAAATATTCTAATTAAAGACGTTCGAATTATCCAAGTTCTACTCTATAGAGTCACAAAACATTGAGGTAAATACATAATTTATAAGAGGAACCATTTTCATGGAGATGTAATATAAAAAAGCTACACAAATAAAAATAAATAAATTTAATAACTATATAAATGAAATAAACAGGAGAAGTGATGCAAATAAGGTTGTGGTAAGGTTACATGTGTGGCTTATGGAAAGGCCGCTGATAAAATTATAATTATTTTTATAAAATAAATTAATTTGTTTAAAGCCCCGAAATACATAGAGGGGAAAGAAGTAACGGTCGCTGGAAGCAAGCCTTGTTGTTCGAACGACGCACGTGGCAAGAGTCCCGGATGCCGCCCGCGCATGCGTAGTGAGGCCGCCGCACTACCACCCGTATGTGCAGTGAAGCCTTGTCCCAGTTCGCGCTCGGTGAAGCAAAGTGTGGTCGCCACAAGGTCATAAAAGAGAGAAAAAAGACGTTTGCTATATAGAGTATAACTAACATATCTTGAGCGCACACACACACAAAATCAAAATATTGAATTAATATAATAAAATTATATATAAAGGATTTCTCATAATATATTTTTATTATAAAGTTCAGTATTACCACCATATTTTAGATAAACATATATAAAAGAGGTAGCACGAAATTTTTCAAAACAAAAAATGAATACATTTAGGTTTATATAATATTATGCTAATCTCTCTCTCTCTCTCTATGAGTGAAATTGACAAGAGTGGCGAAGGCTACCATCTACAACAAGCATGTCAAACTCAAATCCTAACACGGGCCAAATAAAAAAGTAATAAGATTTTGTGGGCCGCAAAAAAAGAAAACAAGTAATTAAATTTATATAGTAACATTTATGTAGGTTTATTTAAAAAAATACTAATAAGAAAAAAGAAAGTAAAGTTAATATTTTCTCCCTGATATTTGGCATCTCTTTTCTGCTACCATCTTTCCTACTTCGGGGGAAATCTTGTTCGCAGTGATTAATTTTAAAACTGACCCAAGGTGAACGTCAGTAATTCTCGATCTGATTGGAGCCTTATTTCCTTTCATAAGTGAAAATAACTGCTCGCACCGATAAGTACTTCCAAACATGGACATAATTTCATATGCTAATTTTCGAGTGTTTTCAAATCTGGCTGGCAAATATTTGTAAAATTCAGAAACGCCAACTTCAATGAATTTTGCCTTTAAATCTGAATCGCACTGGATATCTATTACCTCCATTTGCATATGATTAGGTACTGATTCTATATTTATCGAGAAAATCGAAGAAAACAAAGTAAACTTGCCTTCCAAAGATTTGAAATCAGAAAACCTTGTTTCAAATTCATTTCTAAGACTTAAATTTTTTCCGCATATTTTTGATACGATGCAGTTTCACCTAAACTTGATTTGTACACGTTGCATGTCGGAAAGTGCATTAAATCTTCGTTTTTCAACTACTTTTCCCAAAGAACTAGCTTACATTTGAATGCATTAACTTGGTCACACATGTTGGTAATGATCTGATCCTTTCCTTGCAGTTTCAAATTTAAATCCGACAAGTGTTTTGTTATGTCAACCATGAAGGGAAAATCTTGCAACCATACTTGATCAGAAAACAAAGTGATGTCTTGATTCTTGGTTATTAAAAACTGACATATTTCTTCTTTCAACTCCCAAAATTGTTTGAGAACCTTAGAGCATGATAGCCAACGTACCTCGGTATAGTATGATAAACCTGAATATTCGCTTTCTAATTCAGTTAAGAACAGAGAGAACTGTCGCTGATTTAAACCTCGAGATCTTATGAAATTGATGAATTTTTTGATAGGTGTCAACACATTTTCCATTTTTATTACCTTCGTACATAATACTTCCTGATGTATAATGCAATGCGTATGATGAATATTGGAACCATCAGAAATTTTTCACTTAGTTTTTTTCGCAGTAATGCTACGAAACCGTTGGTTTTTCCAGTCATTGAAGGAGCTCCATCTGTTGCTACAGAAGTCAATTTTGATTGAGGTAAATTGTATTTTTGCAGAAGATCATAAACGCAATTAAATATATCTTCTCCTGTAGTAGTGCCATGCATCGGTACTAGTTCCAAGTTCCAAGTTCCTGGCAGTACAGAACAAAGGTAAGTGTATAGCCCTAATGTTTACATTTTTGTTAGTTTTAATATTCTCTAATTAATATATTTGTAATCTTGGTAAAGATAATAATTTTTTTTTCGTCTCAATTTACAGATGTTACATTCGAGCACAGCTCGCGAGTCACCTTGTCCTGGCTATTTACACATGGCGAGTTGGTGGAGTAGAGGTGGTCTCCCTAGGCCTTGCAGGAGGGCAGCTGTTGGGCGATGAGCTCTTGACTGTCAGGGCCGGGTCGTCGGAATCGGGGATTGATATCTCCTTTATTTTGTATAATAGCTTGTATGGTTGGATTTTTTTTTAATTTTGCATTTGAAGGTATAATTTCTTAACGGAAGTTTGGTACATATCTTCTAGATCGGGTTGGTTCAAGTCCTCCTTCAGTATCTTGTTTGATAGGTTGAATGGAGCTCCTATACTTGTCCGAAGGCAGATTCTCATAAATGCGTTTATCCTATTTTTGTCTGTGGTTGTAATATATTTGCACCAAACTGGGAGTGTGTATGTTACTATCGGGAGGATACTACTTCTGTATAGAGTAAACTTTTGTTTTGTAGTCAATTTGCTTCTATAGTTGAACAGGCTTGAATAATGTTATTTTTGCGATTTTTGCTTTCTTTATGATATTTTTGACATGCATGTTGAATTTCAACTTGGAGTCTAAGGTAACGCCAAGATATTTAACGCTGTCAGTCCAGTTAATAGGGCTCTGGTTTACCTTTAGGATGGATTGTGGCTTGAAGAGATAATAAAATAAGATATTATCTTAATTTATAGTATGTTAAATAAACTACAAAATAACAGATTATGAGACTGAAGTTTAAATAATAACAAAGAAAAATCAAGAACGTATTTAGTAAGTACAACTTTGAATATATTTTTAAATGAGCGTAAATATTTCAAATTTGCCAATTTTGACTGGTACAAATTTCAACAGCTGGAAATTTAGAGTTAAACTATTGTTTGAAGAAAAACAAATACATTTAACATTAGAAAAGGAAATTAATGATTTTGTCAATGAAAAAGAACGCGAGTTATTTGCAATTAAGGATGCAAAGGCAAAATCTACGCTTGCTCAATGTTTAACTGATAAACATCTAGACATAATTAAAGATGCAAAAACAGCTAAAGAAATGATTAAAGCGCTCGAAAATATATTTGAAAGAAAAAGCGTGTTTACAAAACTAATACTAAAAAGAAAGTTGTTGACTTTAAAATGCAAACATAATGAAAAATTAGAGGACCATTTTCTTAAATTTGATTCTATAATTCGTGAATTGGATAATATAGGTTCCAAAATGGATGAATCTGACAAAATATGTCATCTGTTATTGTCATTGAATGAAGAGTATGAAAATGTAATCACAGCAATAGAAACAATAAATACTGAAATGACAATGGAATTTGTTAAGGCAAGATTGCTGGATGAAAAACTCAAAAGGAAAAATAAACAAGGGGAACCTAGGAATGAAGAAATGACCTTTGGATCATTCACATTTACATGCTATAATTGTGGCAAGAAAGGTCACAAGGCTACAGAATGTGTGCAGAGTATTAGGCTCATAGATTGTTGAGCTCTGGAAACCAAAAGGAATAATACTCTGCTAGTGATCTCTTTTGACTTGTATATAAAATATATATAATATAATCGGAAATAAACTAATGCTTAGTTAATCTTGCCTCGTCTTGGATAACAACACATGGTGGCAGCGGTAAACTGAATTCATAAAGAAGGTCGTCGTTCGAAGAAAATTTGAAATTCGACATCAAGCAAGCTTAGAAGCAGTAAACTGAATTCATAAAGAAGGTCGTTGTTCGAAGAAAATTTGAAATTCGACATCAAGCAAGCTTAGAAGCGGTAAACTGAATTCATAAAGAAAGTCGTTGTTCGAAGAAAATTTGAAATTCGACATCAAGCAAGCTTAGAAGCAGTAAACTGAATTCATAAAGAAAGTCGTGTTCGAAGAAAATTTGAAACTTGACATCACAAGCAAACTTTTTGGTAAGTTATATTATATTATAAATAAATCTTTATAATGTCCCAAAATTATAATTGTGTAGCCCCAGAACCTTTTAATTTTTCAAATCCAGGTGATTGGCCAAAATGGATTAGGAGATTTGAACGTTTTAGGCAGGCAAGCGGGTTAATTAATAACCCAGAAAATGAGCAACTTAATATGCTCGTGTACTGCATGGGTGATAATGCAGATGACATTTTGTTGTCATGTAAAATAGCAAGTGACCAACTAGAAAATTATAATAAAGTTATTGAATGCTTTGAAAGTCACTTTATTCCAAGACGTAATATAATTTATGAAAGGGCAAGATTTAATCAAAGATGTCAGCAGGAAGGGGAAAAGGTGAATGAATTTATCACAGCACTCCATAGCCTAGCTGAGCACTGCAATTTTGGGATGTTACATGATGAGTTGATTAGGGATAGGATAGTTGTTGGAGTAAGGGATAGAGCATTATCTGAAAGAATGCAACTTGATACAGACTTGACCTTAGTAAAAGCCACACTAATGGCAAAGCAATTAGAAAGTGTCAAAGAACAGCAGTCTAGCCTTTACCAAAAAGATTCTGTAGATCAAATAAAGAAAATGCCTAATCATATAAAAGAAGCAAAAAGGCACGAACCAAAAATAAGACAATTCAAGTCAAACCAGTTGGGAGGGTCATCACATGGATGCACCAGGTGTGGCAATTCAAATAATCATGATTGGAAAAATTGCCCAGCTATGAACTCGTATTGTAGTAAATGCAAGAAAAAGGGCCATTATGCCAAAGTATGTAGATCAGAAGCCATAAATGAAATAAAATCAGAGATAGCGTTTTTGGGATCTATAGAGGATAATTCCAAGAAATGGATAGTACCAATTAAGGTAAATAATAGACAAATTAATTTTAAAATTGACACCGGAGCTGATGTCAACGTGCTCCCTCTACAATATTATTATCAAAGTTTCCAAAGAATAAAACTGGAAAAATCTGATAAAATATTACAAGGTCCAAATGGAATACCCTTGGAAACAGTTGGAATGATCCACGTAGAACTTCAAAATAAAGGCCAGCACTTAAACTCGAAAATATACATTGTTGATAAACTAAAGCAGCCACTTCTCTCTGGGGAGACAAGTGAAAAATTAAACATTGTGAGAATGATTCAGCAATTATCATCAAATTTTTTAAATCCAAAAAGAGAGTTTCCAGAAATATTTAATGGTTTAGGACATGCTAAAATAAATTACAAAATATCCCTACAACCAGATGCGAAACCATACGCTTTATGCACCCCTAGGAGAGTTCCAATTCCCTTAATGAAACAGGTAAAGGAACAACTTGAAGAGATGACCAGGCTAGGAGTCATTGAATCAGTAGAAGAGCCGACTGAGTGGTGTGCGGGAATGGTCGCAGTATCGAAACCAGGAGGAAAAATAAGAATTTGTGTTGATTTAACGAAGCTAAATCAGTATATAAGAAGAGAAAATTATCCGCTACCTGCGACAGAGCATATCCTGGGACAGCTGGGAAATGCTTGCTATTTTTCCAAGCTAGATGCAAATTCTGGATTTTGGCAGTTTGGGTTAGCTAAAGAATCCCAAAAACTAACCACCTTTATAACGCCATTCGGCAGGTTCTTTTTCAAAAGAATCCCATTTGGAATAACGTCGGCACCAGAAATCTTTCAAAGAAAGATGACTCTGCTTCTGGGCAAAATAGAAGGGGTTGTATGCTTCATGGATGATATTGTAGTATACGGATCTTCCTTAGAAGAACATAACGAAAGGGTACGCCAAGTTTTGAAGAAAATCCAAGAAGAAGGGATGACACTCAACCCAGAAAAGTGTCAATTTGGAGTTAAAACTGTAAAATTCCTGGGACACACATTGAGTTCAGAAGGCTTATTCATTGACGAAGAAAAGCTCGATGCTATTACAAAAATGGAGGCGCCTAGATCAACAAAAGAATTGAAGTCTTTCTTAGGCATGGTGAATTATTTAGGAAAATTCATTCCCAACCTTGCGGATAAATTACAACCCTTGAATTCGTTACTAAGTACAAAAAACGAGTGGGTTTGGGATGAACCTCAGAAAAAGAGCTTTAACCTGCTGAAACAAGAGTTAGTATCTAGACCTAACCTCGCTTTATTTGATCCCTCAAGAACGACCATAGTATCGGCTGATGCTTCTTCATTTGGATTAGGTGGGGTTCTAAGACAAGAACAACCTGATGGATCTTTAAAACCTATAGCTTATGTATCTAGAACACTTTCAGAAACGGAGAAAAGATACAGCCAAATTGAAAAAGAAGGACTGGCTATAGTATGGACTTGTGATCGACTAAAGGATTATGTTACAGGTATTAAAATCCATATTGAAACAGATCACAAACCACTGATTGCCATTTTTACGTCCAAATCCTTGGAAGACATGACTCCCAGACTTCAGCGATTAAAAATGAGGATGATGAGGTATTCTTATCAAATAAGTCACATTGCTGGCAAAAAGCAAATAGTGGCTGATATGTTATCAAGGAAGCCTATGTCTAAACCACATAAAGATGAATTGGAAGAAGAACTTTCTGCGTACATCCAATCCATTGAATTTCCAGCAACAGAAGAAAGACTTTTGGAGATTTCTAGAAAGCAAAAGGAAGATTCACTTTGCTCTCAATTGGCTAAATACTGTATGAGTGGATGGCCTAAGAATAAAAGAGAAGTAGATCCAGCACTAAGAGGATACTGGCAATTTCAGGAGGACCTGACCTATCAGAATGGTCTTCTTCTTAGAGGACAAAGAATTCTAATCCCTAAGTCATTGAGGAAAGATATCCTTGAGAAATTGCACCAAGGCCATTTTGGGATCAATAAATGCAGATCTAGAGCAAAAGAATCGGTTTGGTGGTTAGGAATTTCCCAAGAGATTGAAAGGATGGTTTCGTCGTGTACAAAATGCTTGAAGGAGAGAAAACCCAAGCATGAACCTTTGATGCCCTCAGAATTTCCGATCAGGCCTTGGCAAAAAGTCGGAATGGATCTCTTTTATCTAAATGGGAGATGGTATCTAATTGTATGTGATTACTACTCCAGGTACCCAGAAATATCACTTTTACAAAATCTAACTGCTCAAGAAGTAATAAGCCGTCTTAAATCTATATTTGCTAGGCATGGAACACCTGAGACTGTGAGAAGCGATAATGGACCACAATTCCAAAAAGTTCTGGGTTCAGAATTTTCAAAATTTTCTAAGGAATGGTCTTTCAAACATATCACATCCAGCCCGAAATTCCCTCAAAGCAATGGATTTATTGAAGCAATTATCAAGAATATAAAGCAAAGTTTTAAGAAAGAAGAAGATTGCTATCTGACTCTTCAAGCATATAGAACGATGCCCCTGGAAAGTGGTTATAGTCCAGCTGAACTATTAATGGGACGACGCCTTAGGACCTCTGTTCCAGCAATAGAATCATCACTGATGCCAAGGTACTTGGACTCCGAAGCTTTGCAAGAAAGAGAGAAAAGGAGGGTGATCAACCAGAAGCGCCTATATGATAAACGACACGATGTACATAGCTTGCCTCCGCTTCAACAAGGGGACAGCGTTTGGATTAGAGATCAAAGGGTAGAAGGAACAGTTCTTCACAAATCCGAAGAACCGCGTTCCTATTGGGTACAAACTCCCCAAGGAAAAGTTAGGCGAAACAGACTCCACCTCACACCTCTACCAAAAATGGGAGGTACCATGGATGCTTCTGAGGAGGGCCAGCGCCAGGAGCAGAGAAATGAGGAGACCCCCACTTCGACATCAACCCGGCTCTCAAGGAGATGCAAGGATGACCAGGAGCAAGAGACCGAGGAGGATTGCCCTACACCAACGGCCTCATCTACAAGAGATGGAAGGATGCAGAGGGACAACCAAGACCAGGATCCAGAGAAGAGCCTCCCTTCAATGCCAGCCGTGCATACAAGATATGGAAGGGCAGTCATGATACCTCGAAGGTTCCTGTAAAGTTAAGGGAGGAGATGTGCAGAGTATTAGGCTCATAGATTGTTGAGCTCTGGAAACCAAAAGGAATAATACTCTGCTAGTGATCTCTTTTGACTTGTATATAAAATATATATAATATAATAGGAAATAAACTAATGCTTAGTTAATCTTGCCTCGTCTTGGATAACAACACAGAATGTAGAAGTAAAAAGAAATTTTTCAAAAGAGAAAAGAATCAAACACAAAAAGAGAGAAATGAAAGACAAAGAGAGAGTCAACCTAGACAACAAGCCTATCAGATGGATGACAAACTATCATTTGTAGCAATGAATGCTATAGATTGCTATGAAAATGATCATTTTATTTTAGACTCAGGAGCAACACAGAACCTGATCAAAAGTGAATTAGAAAAATATATGACAGATGTGAAGATTTTAGAACATAAGGTTGAAATTCATATCGCTAATGGTGAAAAGATGTCAGCTAATAAAAGTGGAACTTGAAATGTAAAGATCAATAATATCCCAATAGCAATCCATGGACTAATAGTTGATGGCATTAAACAGAACTTATTGTCAGTAGGAAAAATTACACAACAGGGCCACCAAGTGATATTTAAACAATCTGAAGTAATAATAATTACAAGAAACCATGAATTTAAGTGTAATAATTATAGAAACTTGTACTCACTTAAAATAGAAATAGACAGTAACCCTGAAAGTGTTATAGCTCATGCAGTCAAAACTGATGACACATTGTGGCACAGAAGATTGGGACATCCGAATAGATACAGTTTAAAGAAATTAGGGCTACCAATTTCACAAGAGAAATGTGAAATCTGTATCAAAGTAAAAAGCACAAGAAGATCATTTGAGAAAACCTGGAAAACAACTAAGGAAATTGGAGAGCTGATACATTCAGACATATACTAATTGATCCACAAACATATGATGGAAAAATATATTTTCAGGTACTAATAGATGACTACTCACACTTTGTAGTAGTGAGACTTCTCAAATCAAAAAGTGAAGCCGAACAGAACATAATTGATTTTATCAAGTTGATAAAAACTCAACATAACAAGAAAACAAGAAAAATTAGAGTAGATAATGGTAAGGAATTTTCATCTGGAAACTTCAAGCAGTTTTGCAGAACAAAAGGTATTCAAATAGAATATACCTCACCTCACACACCACAACAAAATGGCACTTCTGAAAGAATGAACGAACATTGATTGATAAAGTGAGAACAAAGTTGGCAGAATCAAATCTACCAAAATATCTCTGGGGAGAAGCCATTTACTGCTCAGCATACGAATTAAACAGAAGTCCAACAAGTGCGAACAAAGGAATAACTCCAGCTAGCATATGGTATATAAACGAAATGACCTATCCAAACTTAAGGTATTTGGCTCAAGAGCTTGGAGACCAATTCTACCCAAACCAAGAAAACTAACAATCTACAAAACTAAAATCAACAATCATGGTTGGATACAGTGGAAGCGGATATCGCATCTGGGATCCGGAAACTTCAACAGATGTAACATTTGATGAAACATTAACTAAATTTGATAAGGAAATCATCATCTCAGACCAAACAGAACCTAAAAGAACAATAACTGAATCTCAAGATGAAGAAGAAACCCCTCAAACATTGGAACAATCAGACAAAGAAGAAAGTGTAACTACAAGTAACAATCAGACAAAGAAGAAAGTGTAACTACAAGTTCGGGTCGAATAATCAAACCACCAAAGTATCAAGAAGATTATGAACTATATTCAGTATATTGCTTGTTTACAAATGGTGAAGATCCAGTTTCTTACAATCAAGCAATTAGGCAAAAAAAAATTGAAAGAAGCTATTTATAAAGAAATTCGTTCTCATGAAGAATTGAAAACATGGTCTTCAATAAAATTAAAAGAAAAATCAAATATCAAACCAATTGATACAAAATGGATTTTCAGAACCAAAGAGGATGGAACCAAAAAGGCTCGCCTAGTAGCAAAAGGATTCCAAATGGAAGAATCACCTGATATTATGTAAGCTCCAGTAGCTACTCTCTCATGCAATAAACAAAAACTGGAAAGTGAATCAAATGGACATTCCAACATGGGGTGAAAATTGGGCAATTGGCATTTATAAAAATGCCAATTGAGGGGGGGTGTTAAAATAAATGTGTTCCAGCAACACTGGCAGAACAGAACAAAGGAAAGTGTATAGCCCTAATGTTTACATTTTTGTTAGTTTTAATATTCTCTAATTAATATGTTTGTAATCTTGGTAAAGATAATAAAATAAGATATTATCTTAATTTGTAGTATGTTAAATAAACTACAAAATAACATATGTGAATAAATAAATAGGTAAATCAACAGTTAACTTATATATATATATACTTTTAATTTAATAGCCATATATTGGATCAACATATAATTTATTTTCCAATATTTCATTTGGCTGAACGTCAACCTTTTTCAAGATATTACAACATATTAATGTCAACAACAAACTCAGCGCCACATATGTTATAATATCTTGAAAAGGTTGACGTTCAGCCAACTGAAATATTGGTTAAAAAATTATATTTTGATCCAATATATGCCTTTTTAATTGAATATCTATATATGGATTGCTCTATTTAAAAAAATGATATATTGAGGATAGTTTTAATTTTTCAATAAGAACATTTTTATTTTATTAAGAACTAGCGGATGTACCCGGCTTCGCCCAGATCGAGTAAAGGATTGTCTAACGAACATTTGTTAAAACAATTCTCTATAAACTTATTTTAAAAAAGATATATTTTGATAATTTGAAACTCGTAAATTTGAATCTCTCGATAGAGTGAACATTTTTCCCAGTCCCTGTGTGCCGTGTCATCCTGAATTTTGTCTTTCCTAATTTTCTACATTACAAAATCATAGTTTTATCTAGTGAACATTTTTTCCCGGTCCCTTGAAAAATACTCGATAAGTTGAATAAAATCAATATTAATTGGTTCCCTCGGTAATTGGAAGTTAAAGGAATAGTATCTTCGCCTTGGAATTGTATCATTATTCTTGTCTCAAATAAATTGCCGTGTCATCCTGAGATAATCTTACTTTTGGTAAATAATCTTTAAGATAATAAACTTACTGATAATAAAACTTATAGATAAAAAACTTGTTAACATCGTCACAATGGTGGCGCTGCTTGCGAATTAAATCTACAAATCTGCAAATAACTCTAAGGATATTCAAGAAATTATTTTTCAAAACCCTTCCCGGGGATATACCTAATAATATTCCAAAATTTCACGGCGATTGGATGTATGGTTTTTGAATCTATAGAGTACACACAGACAGACAGAAATTCAATTTTATATATATATAGATGTTGGAAAAGAAGGAGTCCGAAGCAGCCAATAGGAGGCCGACGGAAGCGGCTACGGGGATGCAGCGGCTAAAATGAAAAAACAATAACAGAAGAACTTGTAAACAACTTTCGAACGCTAGAATTTGCCCTGATCTCCGATTCTTTTAGTGTAAATATTTAAATAAATAATTAATTAAATAATACCTTACTTATTTTCTTAAATTGTAATAAATATAATTTTCCCTACTGTTTTCGTCGTATATTTTAAAAGTGTTATAAGCAGCGACGCCTTCATTTTGAACCTTCAACCCCGCCGACCAAGAATAGAGGTAATCGACTACCTCTATAGAACTTAGATCATCGTCACAACACAGAGTGGCGGTGAAAACGCAATATTTTTGGCATCCCAGCCGGGACTGTTGAAGGTAAATTCTAGAAAAAAAATCATTTTAAGCTGACCATTTTGGAACTCGCTAGCTAACCCTACTTGCTGCTTTGTTTACAAGATGGCGGAAGAATTAATTCTACGTTTAAAAAAGAAGCGTGCTATTAACAGATCATATTTAACGAAAACATGCAATAAGATTGAAAGTGGACTTGACACGCTAATTAGAATTGATCTTGAAGAATTATTAGAACAATTAAATGAATCATTTAACGAACTTAAATCAGTGGATCACGAAATAGAAACGCTTCTTGAAACTGACGATTTAGAGAAGGAATTACAGGGCGTAGAGGAATATCGAGAGAAATATATTACTTGGAGATTTAGGGCAAATAAAAAGATAGGCCAATCAGATTTTCATGGCGAAAATATACCGAATTCGAACTCACGAATAGATGAAAATGAAATGAGACATTATGTACCTTCCTGCACGACTGTGAAACTTCCGAAATTGATGATATCGATATTTTATGGAAACTTTAGTGAATGGCTGACGTTCTGGAATTCTTATGATGCAGCTATTCACCAGAACAACTCACTGAACCCGATCGATAAATTTAACTATCTGAAGTCACATCTCGGCGGAACTGCACTAAACACAGTCGAAGGTTTCGCTTTATCTGCGGACAATTATGAGAAAGCTATAAAATTGCTTAAAGACAGATTTGGGCGAGAAGACATTTTGATTAGCCGACATATGAACAATTTGTTGTCAATGAGACCACTCAAAACGTCAAGCGATTTAAGAACCTTCCGCGAACTTTTTGACAACCTTTCTGTTCAAATAAGAAGTCTCGAGTCACTAAACGTGTCCATTGATGTTTACGGACAACTGTTGTGCCCGATAATAATAAAGCTTCTACCTGCAGACCTTAATTTGGAATTGAACAAAGAACTCCCGACAGGTTACGTAATTAATGACTTGATTACCTTTCTAGAAAGACAATTAACTGCACGGGAGAGGAGTTTTAGAAACGAAATCGGTACCGGGAATGAATCAACTTCTAAACCTAATTTAGTAAACAAACATCCAAAGACAAGATTCTACAATGAAAAACCAATTGCGACAGCTTCAGAACTTTTGAATTCAGTTCACAAATCGAATGAATGTGTATTTTGTGGTAAAGACAACCATGGAAGCCCTAAGTGTGACTTTGCAGCTAATATGAGTTTAAACGAAAAGAGATCACTCATGAGGAAAAAAGGCGTTTGTTATAAATGTCTTCGGCCTTCTCATTTAAGTAAATTTTGCAGAAATGTAGTCCGTTGTTCGATCTGCAACATGTCTTCCCACCTGGATGTCATGTGCACAAAACGGATTTTAGATAGAGGTGGATCTTCCAAGTCTCCAACGGTGCAAGATGAAACTCTCGCCAACTTATCAACCTCCCCAGACGTCTTGTTACCTACTTTGAGAGTGACCCTCAAAGGGAACAGAACGGAGAAGACGGCACGGGCTATAATAGACACCGGATCCCAAAGATCATATATTTTACATAGTACAGCAATGGAAATGGAGTACGAACAATCTAGGAGAGAGTTCTTCCGGCATTCCTTGTTTGGAGGATCGAGTACCGACGTAGTTGAACATGACGTCTATACCATTCATTTATCTGACATCAATAATTCCTATCGCTGTGAGTTTGAAGCACTAGGTCAACCCCTTATCTGTGGAAGCATACCTCCGGTGTGTCCAAGATCATTTTTAGAAGGGAGTGAAGAACTCGACGTGTCTGATTTGAGGAGAGATCGTATAGAAGTCCTTATAGGCGCGGACATCGCCGGGAGATTGCTAACTGATGATCAGAGAAGAATCTCATCTGGACTGGTGGCAATCCGTACCAAACTAGGATGGACTGTGATGGGAAAGATTCCTCCAACGGAGGTGAGAGATGGCATCAGCTCCCTTTGCGTGACCACACTTCTATCTTTGGATCTAGAAAACTTGTGGAAATTAGATGCAATTGGAGTCTCTGACGCGGAGGTTGAGAAGAAGACTCAATCATTACAAGCAGAAATGGAGGAACATTTCGCCCACACCACGACGCGAGATATCGAGGGGCGTTATGAGGTAGCTCTACCCTGGATGCAAGACAAGGAAAGGATTCCTTCGAATAGAGACCTAGCCGAAAACCAACTAAGTTCTGTAAGAAGAAAACTTGAAGAAGTTGGAGACATGAAAGAGTATGGACAAATCTTTGAAGAATGTATAAATCAGGGGATAATAGAGTATTCCAGAGAGGATAAACTAGATGGTGTTCACAACCTGCCACATCGACCAGTGTATAAAAGAAACAGTCAAACTTCTAGAATACGGCCAGTATTCAATGCGTCGGCCCGGAAGAGAGGTAAACTTTCCCTGAATGACTGTCTGGATAAGGGACCCAATTTGATAGGAATTATACCAATACTTCTAAATACATTCCGGAAATATGAAGTAGGTGTCTCTTCCGATATTGAGAAAACATTTTTACAAATTGGAACAAAGGAAGAAGACCGAGATGCTGCAGTTTTCGAGATAGCAGGAGTTGATCTAACTGGGCATTTTATCTTAAAGAATAAGAAGAAAGCATGGATTGTCATCTTCACATGTGCAGTGTATAGAGGAGTTCATCTGGAACTTGTGACATCTTTGTCTATGGAAGCCTTCCTCCAAGCTTTCCGCCGATTTATTGCTCGAAGAGGCCGCCCATTGATTGTGTATTTGGATAACGGGACTAATTTCCGAGGCATGACTGATACTTTAAAGAAGATTGATATTTCGAGATTAAAATGTGATCCCACATTGAAAAACATCACCTGGAATTTCATACCGCCTGATGCTCCTTGGTGGGGTGGATGGTGGGAGCGTTTGATAGGAATGATGAAACAATTGCTCTTTAGGATTCTCGGTCAAACCTCCTTGGGATATGAAGAACTTTCCACGGTAATGTGTGACGTCGAAAGATTGATGAACACATGCCCACTGACCTACCTAATTGAAGAAAGTGAGGATCTCGTTCCATTGACACCTTCGTTGTTCTTACATGAGGTCAGAGAGGTTGGCGTTCCAGACCTGGACTTGATTGATAACCAGACCTTCTCCCACAAATATCAATATATCAAACGTGTACGAGAAGATCTTAGAGAACAATTTCGTATCGAATATTTTGGATTCCTGAGACAAGAAACGAGACGCCTGAAGACTACCATACCATTCAAAGTGGGAGACATGATACTCATTGGACAAGAGAGTTTAAAGAGACTACACTGGCCGTTAGCCAGAATAATCCAACTCTATCCAGGAAAAGATGGACTTGTGAGGGTTGCGAAAGTGAAAACTTCATCAGGTGATAAAATACGACCTATTCAAAAACTCTACAATTTAGAGATAACGCCCGAGATAAGATGTCGAGACCCTCTAACGGAGCGATCTCCCACACCAGAAGTTCGATTGACAACTGAAGAGGACCCTTTGACTTCACAACAAGAGCAACATCACATTGAATCCCCGAATGTTGTGTCAAGTTACGGACGGCCCATCAAGAGACCCAACCGATTGGATCTACTGAACTTTTCCTTTCCATGTTTGAGTCGTCGAGGCGCCAACTCAATGGTGGGAGAAATGTTGGAAAAGAAGGAGTCTGAAGCAGCCAATAGGAGGCCGACGGAAGCGGCTACGGGGATGCAGCGGCTAAAATGAAAAAACAATAACAGAAGAACTTGTAAACAACTTTCAAACGCTAGAATTTGCCCTGGTCTCCGATTCTTTTAGTGTAAATATTTAAATAAATAATTAATTAAATAATACTTTACTTATTTTCTTAAATTGTAATAAATATAATTTTCCCTACTGTTTTCGTCATATATTTTAAAAGTGTTATAAGCAGCGACGCCTTCATTTTGAACCTTCAACCCCGCCGACCAAGAATAGAGGTGATCGACTACCTCTATAGAACTTAGATCATCGTCACAACACAGATTATTTTTCAAAACCCTTCTCGGGGATATACCTAATAATATTCCAAAATTTCACGGCGATTGGATGTATGGTTTTTGAATCTATAGAGTACACACAGACAGACATTCAATTTTATATATATATAGACTAGCCGAATGACCCTGCAACGCCCGCCCAGGTTCGTTCCGGGTAACCAGATTTATTGTTTTTATTCAAATACTATTAGTTACAATTATAAATTGGCGCCGTGGATCTCACTCTTGTGAAACGTCCCGCTCCAAACTTTGTGTCTGAGAAGCGATATTTTTATAGAGAGATGATATGGCTTTGTGTCTTCTGCTTGAATGAATTTTTTTCTGTTAGAATTTTGTTCCTGCAAACTAAAAATGAACTGGCTTCACCAGTGATCCCTGCTTTTTAGTATTTTTGTGATATATGAAAGATTTACAATTTCAAGACAACTTTAGAACACACACATCAAAATAATGTCATTTAAAATCATAATATCATTTTAAACTTTTAAACGTCAATATATAAAAATTTTAACTGTAGATATTGTACTTTAATATTTAATGAATCTTAATATTCGCGCTTTTTTACTTCCAAATATTTATATTACTAGCGGACGTACCCGGCTTCGCCTGGGTTTTACCCGAGTAAAGGTTTGTCTAACGAATCTCTCGATAAAGTGAACATTTTTTCCCGGTCCCTTGAAAAATACTCGATAAGTTGAATAAAATCAATATTAATTGGTTCCCTCGGTAATTGGAAGTTAAAGGAATAGTATCTTGCCTTGGAATTGTATCATTATTCTTGTCTCAAATAAATTGCCGTGTCATCCTGAATTTTGTCTTTCCTAATTTTCTACATTACAAAATCATCGTATCATCATGATAATATTTAGAGCAGATTGTTGAATTATAACAGATAAATTAGAATATTTATCTTGATTATTTTAAAGCGAAAAGTTATTTCAAAAATTTTATTTGCTAGAAACCTTCCCAGTACTATACTAAATACTTCCCAAAGTTTCATGGCGTTCCAATGAGTGGTTTGGTCAGGCATAAAGGACAAACAGACACACACACATGCATTCATTTATATATATATAGATACACTAAAAGGTTATTATTGAACATTATAATGTTGTCCTAAAAGTGAGATATTTAATAGATGAATAAAATAAAAGCGTCTTTAAAAATGCATTAAAATAAATTATTTTAATTCAGATTCTAGTATAATGTTATGGTGGTTATGAAGAATGTGTCACAACGCCAGTTATTATATTATTAAGTTTTGTTAACTTATCTACAATGACTTCCATCTATGGCCCTCATCAGTACAGGGGCGGCTTAGATTTCAAAACATCTAACGAGAGGAGTTATGAAATCGATCGAAATTTGCAAATAAGGGCATTAAGCTGGCTAAGTGGCGGGGCAAATTTTATGGCCAGAATTCAACATTAAGTTACAGGTGGGTGGTATTCATAAACGCTATTTTCTTTTGGTGTATGAATATCATTCTCCGAAATAAGTCATACTCAATCTTGAAAATAAGCCCTGTTGCTTCACCATCTTTAGTACATTTTTAAAAATTTCGGCCGATTTCATATCCCCTATCGTAGAATTTCATGATATCGATGCCGCCCTGTATTGATGAAGGCTTAGCCAAACCATGTTATAAAGGATGATTATTGTCTGATCTGCCAAAACTGGTACTGTTGCACACTTTTTATCACCACTATAACGTTCTGAACTGGGGTGATAAACTAAACTGGATTATTTCAGTGCATATTTAAAGGTATAGATCCAACTTTTAGTGTACGTGAATAAATATATTAAAAGCGATATATAGCCCTATTAAAATTATTGTTTCAAAACATTTTGTAGAAATGTCAAAATTCACTTTAACACACAAATGCATATATTCTGAATATATTTATAAATCAATTTATAAAATATATTTTACATTTTAAATCATTAACTATTTTTAAATTCTATTTTTTAAAATTATTTTTCTCTGAAAATAATATTTTTATTTGTCAATTACTCTGCTTATCATTCCTTTTGCCTGGATTAAACACGTTTTTCCTTTACACGTTTCTTCGCTCCTATTTCATAAAATATTTTCTGTTGTTATAACTGGTGAGTTTTTTATATTTTTTTTAATAAAAAGGGGCTATAAAAGATAAAAAATGAGAAATATATATACTTCTATATTTGTTTATTTATAACATTCCCAAAAATATTTCCAAAAAAATAAGGCTTAAACGTTAGATACTTGTTAGAAAATATCTTCAAACTTCCCAATAGTTTATTCATTCAACAACATAAATAAGAACTCTTTAACTATTTTTACATACATTTTAAATTATTTTGCAACAAAAATATATAGAATTTGCGAAATATTGTCCTTTGAAGAGAATATTTTAAACTTTTTTAACCAACACGTTTCCAGCTTTTACTTTTAAAATTAATTTTAATTGCTTTATTTTCAGGTAACGATGGTCAACACAAAAGGTTATAGGAGGGGGACTCGATACCTATTTTCTCGCAAGTTCAAAAAACATGGTATTGAGCCCCTTTCAACTTTCCTGACCACATACAGGCGTGGCGATATTGTTGATATCAAGGTAAGAACTTATCAAAATACATCATTTGTGGAAAAAAAAAATTCAAATTTTTGTGTATTTTAGGGTAATGGAGCTTTCCAAAAGGGAATGCCATACAAGTACTACCATGGAAAGACAGGAACAGTCTTCAATGTTACCCCCCATGCTCTTGGTGTTATCGTAAACAAGAGAGTTAGGTAAGTAAAATTTGGTTTCTAGTAACTTGTACAATGATTTTAAGATAAAAATTGATGTAAAAAGTTCAATTTCTTATTTTGTATTACATTTTCTATTCAATTCTAAAAATCAGCTATTCTTTTATTGTAAAAAATTCAACTATGAATCTATTTCTGATATTGATGGCTTTTAATATTCACACAAAGCACACCCAATAAAAAATTTAAAAAAAATATATATAAATATCAAAAATATCATCTAATGTGATTCAGCAGTTTAGTTTTTTTTTTTATGATAAACATTTAGTCAATAATCATTTGATAAAGCACAATTTGGATTATAGAATATGGATACCAGAAAATTAAGACCTATTCCAAATAAATTGATAGTGTGAGACGTTTCGGTTACAGCATTGTTACCATCGGACAAAAGTATGCTGTTACTGAAACATCACACACTTAATTTATTCAAATTAGGTCGTATTTCTTTGTGTCTATAATATATTATTTTATCTGATGGTAACAATGTGTGCTGTTATTGAAATGCCTCCCACTAATTTATTTGGATTAGGTCTTATTTTCTTGTAGCTATAATTTATTCTTTGTCTGATGATGGTAACTATTCTATTACCGAAACATCACACACTATTAATTTGGATTTAATCTTATTTACATGTAACTTTAATAATAATATTCTTTTAATTTTTTTTGGCTTATTGGACCAAAGTTTGATTATATCCAAAGCATGAGTTACTGGGAGGTCTCTGGATAAGTTCCCATATTTACTAAGCCTAAAATGTTTATTAGATTAAGGATACATCTTGGGGGGTCGGTGGAAGGCTGGTTAAACCGTTTGGTTTTCGACCACTATGACTCAAGTTCAATCCCCGCATTGGACACTTTTCTGTTTAAAAAAAAAAGTTCCAATGGCCCCCGATTCTTGTAAAAGTCCAACCCCACCAGCAAGTGCAAGTAACCAAACTGGGGTCTGGCACATTTCTAAGTGCAAAGTTGAACTGCTTTTCACATGTGTAGCCATGTGGTGCGCTTACAGTAAAAGCAGTTGCCTTCTACCCACCATGATTATCATGGTAAAAACTATGTAAGAGTGCAGTTGTGCCACCAGAAGGAATACTGACCTGGTCAAATATTACTTAGCTAACCACGGAGAGTGCAGAACCTGGCTACTCAACACTAGTAGCCATGTCTTGAAAGCCTCCAAAATTAAATAAAAGTTGAAACTTCCATGTTTTCTTTGTAGAAAATGAGTGTTTCAACTTTTGACATTACTAAGTAAAATTATGAAAAATCTTCCAGTTAAATCTCTTGATGTAAACCCAAATTCCTGGAGCATAGCTAATAAGGTTGACCTTTGGCTGCAGGCATCGTATCATCCCCAAGCGCATCAACGTGCGTGTAGAGCATGTGAGGCTCAGCAAGTGCAGGCAGGACCACCTGGCTCGCATTGAGAAGAACAAGAACCTGATCAAGGAGGCCAAGGAGAAGGGACAGAAAATACGCCTGCAGCTCAAGAGGCAAGCTGTCCAGCCCCGTGGTGGCCACATGGTCCTGATAAACAAGACCACCATAGAGGTTGTCCAGCCCATCCCCTATGAATTCGTGGCCTAATAAACTGACCCCACTCAAGTTTTACTCCTTCCTTGCTTGCTCCAAACATTAAATACTTTCATTTGTAATTTTATATTTCCTCTTTTTTTCTCTCTTTAGCATATATAGTTTAAAATTGCTTAATAATGCTGGTGCAATGTTTTAAAAACTAACTGTTCAATCTGATTTAACTAAAATATATTTTTTATTTAGCAAAAAAGCTTGTAAAATGTTTACTTTTTGAAATGGAGGTGTATTCCAATGTAATGTAGACCAAAGACTTAATGATTCAATTAAGAGTTGTTTTTTATCCCCTTGTGCAAATATTACACAAATTCTATGATATGTAATGGTGTGTAGGGGTACAAGTATATCATGTTTATCAAGTATATCAAGTTTATCATGGTACCATCCAGGCACACTTTAGTGAAAGTCTGACTGTAATTTGAGGCTGTTTCTAACATTGAAGCCTTTGCTGCCAACTCTTATCATAAGTACAGATGTAGCTTCTCGGTATCCCTGGAGAGGAACCCTTGCTGAAGTTTATCAACTGGGTCAGTTGACTCAGGATTTTCAAAGAGATCTTTCTCCTCATTCTATCTGCCAGAGCTCTGCCTAAAAGATTTGAGTTAGTTACCTTAGATTATATTTACATTGTCATTTGTTTACCAAAATACTTGGCGATATCTTTGAGCACAAAAATCTTTAGTTGTAATTATAGTGCTCTCTTTTTAGCCGCGACTTATGTTGATTCATCATTATCTCTTGAGGTCTTTAATTGTGAACATACCCATATGTGGTGGTGGTCCATGGTTAACCCTCGAGCGCGCGCGCTAAAAATGTAACGTACTTGCGCGCGCGGGGTGAAATTTACCCGATATTAAAATTACATATTTTGAATATAAATATTATATATATAACTGAGGAAAAACAAAACCTTTTCTATTTCAAAGTAATAACATTTTAATTTTCAAAAAAGGCAATTATTAATAAAATATTTATATTTTTTACACAGATTAAACATTTTAAAAACTATTCTTGAATAATCCTCAAAATTGGTAATGGCATATAAAATATGAAACTATTGCTCCTTTTCAATATTAAATATATAAAATTCCATGAGGATATTTTAGGCAAATCATTGCAAACTGCAATTGTATGTCCTTTATAAATTGGCTTTGCACATTTATGGCACAAAGTCGAGGTCTTCCTGTCCTTTCAAGCCGAGTAAATGTGTAATGACATTAGGCGTTCTCAGCTTTACTGTTTGTGAAGGACAATTTTTAAACCATTTGATTTTCGAGGCTCTCCCTATATAAAAATGTGTGTGGGATAATTCCCTTATTCCACAAAATTCCTATATCTGAATATATTCCAGTGTCACTTCCATAAAAATGTTCATTTAGATGATCTTCAATATCACTTACAATAATCTCTTCTTGATCTAATAAATATGACCTTCTTCCCTCCATTTTATATAGAATTATAGGCTGATAAATATATCAACCTATTATAGTTATTTTTTAAATTATTAATTTGAATTATTTATCTCACTTTAAAAAATGTTATAAAAAAAATGCAACAAAAAAATTACGTGAGTGCGCGCGCCGGGTAATTTTTACCCGACAGTGACAATAGATGGAA
This sequence comes from Cordylochernes scorpioides, assembly GCA_030710605.1. Classification (NCBI taxonomy): domain Eukaryota; kingdom Metazoa; phylum Arthropoda; class Arachnida; order Pseudoscorpiones; family Chernetidae; genus Cordylochernes; species Cordylochernes scorpioides. The sequence continues at coordinate 70,169,077 of CP092878.1, forward strand.
TTTCAGTAGGAGAGCTGTCAAAATGTGAAACCAAAACTTTAGACTAATTATTGAGTCAGGAAGCTAAACGAAACCACATCTCCGCCAACCGATGGGTAATTTTCACCCGGCGCGTGCAATGCCGGGTTAAACCAATTCCTGAAGTCCACTCCTCCAATTTTGTGATGGTAGTTATGGCCTGGAAAATAGCTCCTCTATAGAGCAGAATGGAGCAGTGTTTGCGTTTCCTGTTGATGGGACATATGATGTAGGTAGGAATGTTAGCTGGACATAGTGTCTTGGGTAGCAGGAGTTCTCCAGACATACTTCACCTGTCCTGTCCAGGGTCACCCCCCGCCACTTTGAGGTAGTTAACAGGTAACTCAGTGTACTGTGACTCCCTTATCATTAATAGATAGGCTGATTATGATATTTCATTAATTTGCTAGTTATCTTACAAAGTCATTGTGTAATCTCATTGTAAAACTGGGAGGTTTTCAGCTCTATCTGGTAGACTCTAGTTTACTTTTTTTGGGGGGGGGGGGTTGATGGAAGGATGGTTTAAACCGTTGGTTTTCGACTGCTACGACCCGGGTTCGATTCCCGCATTGGGTACTTTTTTTCTGTTTAAAAAAATGCTCTAATGGTCCCCCGATTCTTGCATAAATCCAACCCCACCAGCGAGTGCAAGTAACCAAACGGGGCTCTGGCACATTTGTAAGTGTAAAGTTGAACTGCTTTTCACATGTGTAGACATGTGGTGCACTTACAGTAAAAGCAGTCGTCAACCTCTACCCACCATGATTATCATGGCCTGTACCACATGTACTTGGAATAAGCAAAAAAAAAAAACTTTTTTGTTTTCGACTACTACAACCTGGGATTGAATCCAGCATTGGGCACTTTTTATAATTAAAAACAAAAAGGCCCCAGATTCTTGCAAAAAATTCAACCCCGCCAGTGAGGGCAAGTAACTAAATGCGGCTCTGACACATTTGTAAGTGCAAAAGTCGAACTGCTTTTCAGATGTGTAGACATGTGATGCACTTGTAGTAAAAATTGGTCGCCAACTTTAACCCAAAATGATTATCATGGCCTGTACCTGGTGTACTAGATATAATTAAAAAAAAACTTTTTTACTTCAATCACTAGTAGTAAAACTATACTACTCTGACCAAAAAGTTTCGACACTTTGCTCATAAGTTAAAAAAAACTTGTTATTCTACCAAATTCAAATTGTCCCCTTCAAAGTAGTCCCCATTGGCTGCGATGCACTTCAGCCATCTTTTTTTCCAGTCGGCAAAACACCTCTGGTAGTCTGTTTTTGGGATCGCCTTCATGGCCTTCTTCGATTCCACTTTGATCTCTTCTATGCTCTGAAATTTCCGACCCTTTAACTTTTTTATGAGCTTTCCAAAGAGAAAGAAGTCGCAGGGGGCCAAATCGGGACTGTTGGGGGAACACAGGTTGAGTGGTCCTGCAGGAACTTCGAGATTTTGAGGGCTGTGTGCACCAGCGAGTTATTGTGGTGGAGGATCCACGACTTGCTCCTCCACAGCTCCGGCCGTTTCTGCCTGATCGCTTCCCTCAATCTCCTCAAAACTCCCAGGTAGGAGTCAGCAGTTATTGTAGAGCCTTGTTGAAATTCATGATGAACGATGCCCTGGTATTCGAAGAACACTGTCAACATGACCTTGACTTTGCTGGGAGCCTTCCTCTCTTTGGTCTCGGCTCATTTTTGAAGCGCCACTCCAATGCCTGTTGGGTAGTTTCCGAATCAAAGCCGTAAATCCATGTTTCGTCTCCAGCAATGACCCTCTTCAGCAATTCGGGGTTGTCGCTTCGAGATTGAGACTGGCCGTTTCTTTCCGGGCATTCTTTTGATCAAAAGTCAAATCTTTGGGAACGAGAATGGCGTTGAGTCTTCTCACTCCCAAAATGTCCTTCATTATCGATTGAGTCGACCTGAATGATATCCCTGCTTCTTCCGCGACCTCCCTGACAGTTATTCGTCGGTCTTCACGCACCAGTTCCAACACCTTGTCCACTTTTTCAGGCGTGGTTGATGTGGACGGTCTCCCGGAATGCTCGTTGTCGGCGATCTCTTCCCGACCCTCCTTGAAGCGCTTGTACCACTCGAAAACTCGTCTTCGGTTCATGACGGCATCCCCGTAGTCTGTTTGCAACATCCAAAAAATTTCGGCACCCTTGAATCCGTTTTTCACACAGAACTTGATGCAAATTCGTTGATCCTCCATTTCGGTGACTAACGAAATCGAAGCACAGGCAAAATGGCTTCACTTTGAACAGCCGCCGCTCGCGCTATTGTGGCGTGTGATTTTTGAAAATTGGCAGGTCTCCAAGCCATGGGCGACCCTTGCGTTTGCCACAAACCGGGAGAAAATATATTGAGTTTTTAGGATTTTATGAGCAAAGTGTCGAAACTTTTTGATCAGAGTAGTATATACACTCATTGACAAAACTCAAGGAAGTTATACATTTCAGCATGTATATCAGGATTCAGACAATAACTGAAAGATATTAGTGACCTTTATTGAAGACCCGAAATAACCAAGTGTGAATAAATAAGACAACAGGCGGCATCAAAGACTTTCTACTTAGTTTTCTAAGTTTTGTCCATGAGTATATATCTAACCAGAATGAAGCATTTCATTCTATCACTACTTGTTTCTAATCACCTTGTGGCAGTTCATTCTCCTCGAGCTACCACTAGTTTATATAGAAAGCTTTGTTTAAACTTTTTTATTTGGAGTTTGCACGGTATATATGGAAACAAGTTTGAAGAGAATGGTATTTCAAAGTTGTTTTAGAAAGGCTTAAATGTTTTCTATAGGCAAATGACAATTCCCTTTTTTTCCCCCACATGCAAACTATTCAAATCATAGCTTGCCACATGAAGCTCCAGAACTCATTTTGACTTGCATTAGATGCACTAAACAGGACCTTTGGGAGATGCCGCTCCTTATCATAAAACAGCTCAAGGAGCATGAAATCATGGAATTTGTGTAATCTACAAGGGGATAAGAAACAACAACACAAATCAACCTTTTATTGTATAATATTTATTTTTATCCTTAGTACACGGGGTACAGGCCATGATAATCATGGTGGGTAGAAGTTGGCGACTGCCTTTACTGTAAGTGCATAACATGTCTACACATGTAAAGCAGTTTGACTTTGTATAATGTTTCTTATCCCCTTGTGTAAAGATTAAACAAAATCCATGAGTTCATTCTCCTCGAGCTGTTTTATAATAAGCAGTGACCTCTCCCAAAGGTCCTGTTCAGTGCATCTAATGCAAGCCAAAATGTGTTCTGGAGCTGCAGGTGCCAAGCTACGTTTTGGGCAGGTGGGGTAGATTTTGTTATTATTCTCTATCTTCAATGGCTTGAGATGGCCTGTTCTAAATCTTGTTAGTGTTGTTTGATGCTGTCTGATGTTCAGAGCTCCTCTTGGGTCCACTCCACTGTACCAACTGTGCTTAGGTGGGATCCTCCAGTTCTTGTTTATTTTTGTTTTGGCTACTGTCTCTATTTCTTTAAAAGTAAATTTATTTTTCCGTGGCAAGGGTTCTTTTGTGCTTTTTTTCGCTATACTATGTATAATAATGATTATACCTCCTTTATCAGCACCATTTGGTAAAAATTCTTGTATGAACCATTTAAAAACAAATACAATGTTATTTCAACTAGATTTTTATTTTGGTGGTGTATAACTTATTCACCCAAATAAGTCATTGCCCTTTCATAACTATTGGGATTTGCATATACTTTCTGGCATGAGTTGTGCTGAAAATCTGTTAAAAACCTAAATATCATTTAATTTTTCTATTTTTATATTAATAAGCCCTTTTTAAATATGACTGTGAATCACAGTGTTGGGCATTAAAAAATTATTTTTCAATTAAATTGAAGTGCAATTAACAATTAATTGTTAATCTTTAATAAATCATTTTAATTAATATTTGCCCAACACTGCCTGAGATAAAAAGTGTTTTTATTAAATACAACACACCTTTACCATCGTCAGCTGCAGTTGAACGCCTTTTTTCTTTTGCGACAATGACAAATCTGCCAAAGAGTCACAAATTGTCGGACAGCATGTTCGAGAAGAGAGTGGTACTGAAATGCAGTGTTGGGCATTAAAAAAATATTTTTCAATTAAATTGAAGTGCAATTAACAATTAATTAATTGTTAATTAGAAAAGTGCAATTAACAATTGATTAATTGTTAATTGTGAAAATTACAATTAACAATTAATCAATTGTTAATCTTTAATAAATCATTTTAATTAATATTTGCCCAACACTGTGATAAACACAAGGTAATAAGACCAAATAATAAATAGTGTGTGATGTTTCTGTAACAACGTTGTTACCTAAACCTCACACACTGTTAATTTATTTGGATTAGGTCTTATTTTCTTTAAGCAATCTATAATCCAAATTGTGCTTTATCATGATTATGATAAGTTATAATTTGAACATATAGATTAGAACTACAAGGTAATAAGATCAAATCTAAATAGTGTGTGACATTTCAATAACAATGCTGTTACTGAAACATGACACTTTGGTCTTATTACCTTGTAGTTTTAAACATGACTGTTTTACCAGCCAAATGTAGGTACCAGACTTCCTATAGGTAGTATCAGGTGTATTTCAGTCAAGTTAGGACGTCAGTTCAATGATTGAGTTCCAATAAAACATATACAATAACCAACCAGTTATTGATTATCCCTAGACTACAGAATTAGTGGGGTTTACAATATATTTCCTGAATAGTCAATATGATTAATTCACTAGGTTTGGGAGAGAAGAGAAACATAATTTATCATTTCATTTATAAAAAAATAAAGATATAAATAATTATCTTAGAACACAAGGTAATAAGACCAAATAAATAAATAGTGTGTGACGTTTCGGTAGCAACCCTGTTACCGAAACGTCACACACTTTATTTATTTATTTATTTGTATTTGGTCTTATTACCTTGTGTTTATAATCTACTAGCCGAATGACCCGGGCAACGCCCAGGTTTTACCCGATTAAATGTTTTTATTCAAATACTATTCGTTACAATTATAAATTGGCGCCGTGGATGTCACTCTTGTGAAACGTCCCGCTCCAAACTTTGTGTCAGAGAAGCGATATTTTTATAAAGAGATGATCTGGCTTTGTGTCTTCTGCTCGAATGAATGTTTTTCTGTTAGAATTTTGTTCCTGCATACTAAAAATGAACTGTCTTCACCCGTGGTCTCAGCTTTTTGGAATTTTTCCCGATATAATTTTGTATCTGATAATCAAACATGATACAGCAATATTGTCATCATCACTTTCTGACTAAAAAAACAACTATTTTTGCCCAGAACCTGTCAATTTTATTTTTTATTGGCTAAAAATCCGATAAATATATTTTCCAGATTTTTCTCTATGTCCTGTCAAAACACGTTTTACATGTACATTAGGTCAGCTGATATTACCTCCCATCTTCACCGCTAGAGGCGCTGCTTGCGAGCGAAAAGGCAAATTTGCAACGCAATTTGCAAATAACTCGAAGAATATTCGGGATAGATACCTGAAAATTTCACTATAAGTTTTTCCAGATTCTACTCTATATACTGTTAAAATTTCATTCAGATTAGTTACGTATTGTGGACGTGTATAGCCGACATAGATACCCACATACATACACTGACTTTTATATATATAGGGATAATCCAAATTGTGCCATATCATTTTTATAGACTTCAATGGACCTAAGAAGTTATTCTTCCTATGAGCTGAAGAAAATGAATTCATTCAGTATTTTTGTTTGAAGATGGTAACAATGCTGTTACCGAAACATCACACACTATTTATTTATTTGGATTTGGTCTTATTACCTTGTGTTTATAATCTATAATCCAAATTGTGACTTATCATTAGAAGAGAAAATTTCTATAAAGTATAAAATAGAACATTATATGCACCATCTGTTATGAGAATTTGAAGCTATTAAAGACGCATATGATTTTAAAAAAAAATTATGCAAATTTTCTACTGCTTTTACTGCAATGAGCCAGGTCCTCCCATTAATTTTTCATTGCAGTAAGGGCATTAGAGAGAAAATTGTGTAAAATAAGAATATAAACCATAGCAATGCTTTCTTTATTCATGCAAAGTGAAAGTTTTTGGATTTTTCAACTTATAGCTATGCCTGTAAACACAAGGTAATAGACTGAATTCAGTACTTTTGTCTGAAGATAGTAACAATGATGTTACCGAAATGTCACACACTATTTATTTGGATTTGTCTATTACCTCGTGTTTATAATCTATAATCCAAATTGTGTCTTATCAGCTATGCCTGTAGAAGGATTATAAAGATTTGAAAGTTTCCACAAATAAAAAAACACATTGCTACAGTTTATATCATTATTTTAAATAAAGATATCCAAAAAGACTATCAATAGAATCCTTCATTTTAACATAGCCAATTTAAACTGTTTATTGATTCTTCTAATTAATTGTTACAAAGGCGGAAAAATACACTGGTCCGCAAAATTAAAGGAACAACATATTTTTTTCATTTATCTCAAATTTTATTGAACATTTATCAATGAAATTTTATACACAAATTTATTATTCCATTATTGATTAGAATACCCGAAATAAAAGAATTCTAACACGTATTTTATGCAAATTAGCCGGTCAAGCAATGATCTTCTTGCAGTCTGTGCATAAATATCTTGGATATTGTTGTTAATATGGGGTGTGATCGCCTTTAACTGATAGACAGGCTCTACATCGGTGACCCATACTAAGAATTAGGGAGTTTATCAGCTCCTGTGGAATCAACGCCCACTCTTGTGTTAAGTCTGTTTCTAGCTCATGAGTGTTTCTAGGAGGGGGTTGGAGGGATGAGATCCGCCGTCCTAGGTTGTCCCATACATGCTCAATGGGATTTCGGTCTGGGGATCGAGCTGGCCAATTCATCCGAGCAATTGCATGGTTTTGGAGAAAAGTGTCGACCACACCAGCCCTATGTGGACGGGCATTATCATCCATTAGAAGAAAGTTTGCTCCCATTTCCAATGCTTGAGGCATCACATATGCTGCCAAGATCTCGTCCCGATACCTCTGTCCAGTCAGGGTTCCTTGCCGAAAAATATGGAGTGCTGTGCGACCGCCCAAGAAGATTCCAGCCCAGACCAAAAACCTTGGCTTCTGTAGGGATCCCTTTCAACCATATTCCGGGGATTATTTCTGGTTCCTACCTCTCTCCAGACAAAGACACGACGAGAATCACTGTTTAGAGAGAATCTGGACTCATCAGTGAACATTACACGCCTCCATTCATCTGGATTCCAGGCGACATGTTGTCTGCACCAAAGTTTTCTTGCTCTCTTTTGAGGTGGTGTCAATGGCACACAAATTATGGGTCTTCGAGCATAGAGGCCCATCTTGTGAAGCCTTCTGCATATTGTATCAGTTGATACTAAGACTCCTGTAGCTGCATTGAGGTCACTTCGTAGTTGCGATGCTGTCATTCTTCTATTGCGACGCACAAGGAGACTCAAATAACGGTCTTGATTTAACGTTGTGACCCTTGGCCGTCCTTGTCCGGGTGTTCTGGCAACATTAGCTGTCGTTTGAAATTTTTTCCAAAGCCTTGAGACGTTTCTTGTCACTCCAAGCCATCTTGCTACTTCTGCCTGTGATTGGCCTGCTTCCATCCTTCCAATAGCTTGCCATTTTTTTTCTTGTGATAAATGTTGCCTATAAACCATGAAAACTTTAAAAAACAAAAAGGTTCAATAAAAATCTAGTGGAGCATAAAATTAGGACGCTTTGAGAAAGACTCAGGCACGTGCTGGAGGCGGAGTCAATGTAGACGGTGGCATTTTGCATATTGGGAACAACTTTATTTGTTTTTCTGTTTTACATACTCTCTTAATTCATGGAAGCTTTTGAATATACCAAAACTTGATATATATCCCTTAATATAACTTCTTTTTCTTAAACATGTGTTGTTCCTTTAATTTTGCGGACCAGTGTATATACAACAACAGCTTTATTAGGACATTTCCATCCTGTAAGAACAAACAAAGGAGAGAAGGGAAAATGAAAAGGAAATCAAAGTATTCAACATAACTATACAAATTAACTATGGAAGGAATGAAAAAATTTACAATAAAATAGTAAATAAAGGGTATATAAAATGTAGGAGAATATATATATAGTTGTGTATGTGTACAAATTTCTTCAGCAAGAAAGGTTCCCCATCTTGAGAGTCCTCCTTCAGACAAGGTCTTCTTGAACACTCCTCAGTTCCACGCCGAGGAAGTACCTATAGATGTGGGTCTTTGCAGACGTCAGGATGGCCAGGGCGTCATCGTCTAGGCCAGCCCAGCCCTGCAGGTCAGGGGGGATGATGGTAAATGTCTCCCAGATGAGAGGACAGCGGCAGGACAAGTACCGGTGAACCAGCGACAGGTCGCCGGACCCACAGACGACACAAGACTGTTGTGCTGATGCTGGATAGGGCAGGGTGTGCAGAGCTAGCCTCACTGCCATGTCCGCGTTGTGCCTCTGGAGAAGGCGCAGTGACAGAGTGACGACAAGCCGATCTTGATGGGTAGGTTTTAACATAGTCTCCCATGAGCAACCCCTCTCATGAGTGACCACTCTTGTAAATCAACAAACAAATTCTGTCTGCTTCCATGTTAGGAAGGATTCAAATTACAGGCAAAGTCAGACTTTAACCAAAGTGTGCCTGGATCATGGTGCTATGATCAACCTAAGCTACACCCCATTCCATGAGATCAGATGTTGATTTGCAGATCAAGGACTCATGGTATTTGTGTAAAATTTGCACAAGGGGATAAGAAACAACAAATAAATTTTCCTTGTAAGCCTACTATAACAAGTCTCCCATGAACCACCGCCTCTGTGAACGACTAGCGACCACTAAATATTGCTTTTTTGGTCTCTCATGAGAGACTATTAAAAAAATTTGCTAATTAATGGTAAAAAATATTAAATTTGAATATACAGTTGAACCTGTCTATAGCACCCCCTCTAAATAGCGCCTCCCTCTCTATAGGGCCCGATTTTAAATACGTAGTATGATGCGATTTACATTAAAAGTGACCTGTCTATAGCACCCTATTTTGGTGAGTCCCAAGAGGGTGCTATAGACAGGTTTAACTGTATATTGAATAAAAAAAAAAGTTAAATATTTTGCAATGCAATTAAATGAGCACTTTTTGAACCAAGAATTATATCCACTTTGTCATTTCAAAACATCTTGATAAGGCACAATTTGGATTATAGATTATATTTGGTCTTATTACCTAAAATGATCATTTTTGTGATGAAAACTGTCCTTTATAGAGAGGTGGCCTTTAGTGAGACTGTCCTCTCATGGAGGTTGTTCTATTGTATTGGTGATGGAAACTGTCCTTTGTAGAGAGGTGGCCTCTAGTGAAACTGTCCTCTATTGGAGGTTTTTTTCTACTGTATTGGTGATGGAAACTGTCCTTTGTAGAGAGGTGGCCTCTAGTGAGACTGTCCTCTAATGGAGGTTGTTCTACTGTATTGGTGATGGAAACTGTCCTCTGTAGAGAGGTGGCCTCTAGTGAAACTGTCCTCTATTGGAGGTTTTTTTTCTACTGTATTGGTGATGGAAACTGTCCTTTGTAGAGAGGTGGCCTTAAATGAGACTGATATTTGGAAAAGGATTTTTTTTTATATAGAGGTCAATATCTTATAACGAATCCAAACTCATGATAAAACACAATTTAGATTATAAATACAAAAATAAGACCAAATACAAATGAATAAATAGTTTGTGACGTTTCAGTAACAATTTTGTTACCAAAACGTCACACACTATTTATTTATATTTGGTCTTATTACCTTATGTTTCTAAGCTTACCATTATAGTATAATTCTCTGCTATAATCATAAATTTATGTGAAAAACTTACCTAACTCAATATTTGGTACTGTTCAATTTGAATTGAAACACAAGCTCTAGGATGCCTGCAGTCATTGAAGTAAACCCTGGCCTTATCTAATGTCATGGTGAACTTATATACAGTTATTCATGGACAAAAGGAAGTTGTACCTTTTAGCATGTATATCATCGGGATTCAGGCAATAACTCTGAAAGATATTACAGTGACCT
>CP092878.1:70184181-70261279 GCA_030710605.1 Cordylochernes scorpioides
TTTGCTACAATATTAATAAGGATCCAGAGGACTAAGGTTTCTGTACATTTTTTCTCTTATCTTCAAGCTAACATTAAATCAACGGGGTAAACAAAAAGTATAACTTCTAGCTAACCAGCTTTACGCAGAAGGGATATCGTAGCCAATGAAGATCTTCCGAGGCGCCATTATTAGGCGCCATTAAAACTTCACCCAAAGTAATTCAATCTAACTATAGCTATATAACCTATAGTTATCTATAAGTGGTATACTCCTAGGTGCTCCTGTTGAAGGGCATGTTAACCGATAGCTAGAGAAATAAAGTTATACAAGAAACTTAGTCCTGGATGCTTTATTGATTCTATTAGATTATAAGTTAAGGGAAGAACGGTTATTTACTTTTTTGATGTTTTTATCTATCGCATCAAAAATATTAAAGTTTAGAGATAAATCCAACTTAGACAAACTGAAAAACTTCCGTTCATTGTCTAACACGATCGTAATTTTGTATTAGTTCGAGATTGGCTCAATGACGATCGTTTAAAGTTCACCTTATCTACATACCAATTCATAGATATATTGTCAGGTAGAAAATTAGGAAAGTCAAACTTCAGAATGATACGGAAATTTATTTAAAAGGCAAGAACAAATAAAATTTATAAAATATAAGATAAGCAATGGAGATATTATAGAATGCAAATATTTAGGTGAAGAAAGAGAAAAACTCTTCAAAACACCATCTGGAGATTTAGCAACCCACTGAAGACGCTGAGAACTATTTCAGAAAAGAAAAATATAGTAATATAATTCTATAATTTTTACAGATCAATTGTAAATAGATTCACACGCAAAAGAGGTATTGAGCAAAGTTTTAGAACAGATGTGTAAATAAATCTCTTTTCAAACAAAGGCTCACGTGCACATGGGGAAAGGAAGAAAAATTACTGTATTATTTTGTTGTTGTATGGTGAATCCATAGAGGGCAATGGGCCCTAATAAAAGCCTTTTTGTTGTTTGTTGTTGGTAAGCAATGGAGAAGGTTTACAGAGAAGCAAAATATATAAATATCAAATTTGATTTGTAGATAAAATTAAACTGGCGAAACCGCTGGGAGGGTTCACCACTGATGAGCCAGGGCCTCCCTTTAATTTTTCCATCGCAGTAAGGACAGTAGAAATTGTTTTATTTTAAAAAGAATATTACGCCTCTAAAATAGTTTTATAATTTCTGAGATGTTCAGGTAAATTTTATAGTAAGTTCTCTACGTAATTTTGAATATTTTTATAACTCTCTCTGTTTTATACTTTATAAAAAGTAAAATAACGCATTAAAACTTAATAAAGAACTCTAACCCGAGACAAATAGTTGTGTGTGTGAATAGAAAGCCACAAATTGAAATTTTTCCATCGCAGTAAGGACAGTAGAAATTGTTTTATTTTAAAAAGAATATTACGCCTCTAAAATAGTTCTATAATTTGATAACAGATGGCGCTCTAGTACATCTCAGAAATATTATAGTTTTTGATCTCGCGAGAGCAAACCTTTTTATCTACATTTTATTAATCAACCAGGCGCGATATTGTAATATTTGAGCCTATTACAGAGGAAACAAACAAATTAGAACTTAAAATAATTGTTTAAATATTTTAGTAAAGTTGTTTAATAAACTTTTTCTTATAAATTATATTTGTGTGTTGTATTTATCATTATATTCCCTTATTAACAAAATGTAAGGAAGTTATACCTTTTAGCATGTATATCGGGACAATAACTCTGAAAGGTGTTACAGTGACCTTTATTGAATACACACGAGATAACTAAGTGTGTATACACTCATGGACAAAACTTAAGGAAGTTGTACCATTTACCATGGATATCGGGATTCAGACAATAACTCTGAAAGGTGTTACAATGACCTTTATTGAAGACACACGAGATAACCAAGTGTGTATACACTCATGGACAAAACTTAAGGAAGTTGTACCATTTACCATGTATATCGGGATTCAGTCAATAACTCTGAAAGATATTACAATGACCTTTATTGAAGACACACGAGATAACCAAGTGTGTATACACTCATGGACAAAACTTAAGGAAGTTGTACCATTTACCATGTATATCGGGATTCAGTCAATAACTCTGAAAGGTATTACAGTGACCTTTATTGAAGACACACCAGATAATTAAGTGCGAACAAAAATTGCCTCTCTCTCCTTCAAAAATCCGGCGACACCAACAAATTTTTACTTGTTCATTTTTTTTGTAAGTGCAAATTCAAACTGCTTTTGACATGTGTAGACATGTGATGCACTTACAGTAAAAGCAGTCGCCAACTTATGCCCACCATGATTATCATGGCTTGTACCACGTGTACTAGAGATAATAATAAGAAAAAAGTAATGTTCCTGAGTTTACGTTGTTGTACTTTGATAAAGATTGGCGTTAAACCAACCGACATATTGGTATATAAATTCCCTTTTCTACCAATATATTCCTTTTTATATGAATACCTGAATATGAGCTTCATCAGTTGTCTTTGAATGGTTTAAAGGACCCAAGATGGTCAGTTGTGATCTTTGTTGTCGATAAAAAAGCGCATTAAAGATGACGAAATTTCGGCATCAAGTTGAGGACGGATGGTAGTATGTATTAAAAAAGGAACTTCTCCCTTTAAATAGACAATATACTGACAAGGGCTATAACCCAAAACCATGGTATACAACAACAACAAGGCTTTTATTGGAGACATATGCCCTTCGCCACCTAAGTGATAACTACCCAGAAAATATTAGTTATTTACAGTGTACGCGTTATTTCTGTCACAGTGACATGTTCCAACAACAGGTGTGTTTGTACAGACTGCTGAACGCCAACAAGATCTCGTGCATTCGCAAGGATACCTTCAGTGAACTTCACCATCTCAACCTGCTGTAAGTTGTCTCTACTTCACTCTCTAAATCTAGTGGTTGATGGGAATTAAAAGTTGAAAGATACATCAACCTTGTAACTTGCAACTTTCCAACTGAGATCCTAGTGTAATATCACTTTGTTGCTAGGTACTACTGCTCAAGGTAACGTAACCTGAGATACTGTGTATAAAGAAACATTTAGACACGGTATTGTGTGAAACTGGATACTGAAGACAAGAGGAAACCTGCTTGGTGTTCTACATTCACCCACTACAGTTCCATCATCAAATACCTTTTTTTGTTATAATTCCCGTCAGAAGTACGACATCGTAACCTGAGATGCTGTGTATAAAGAAACATTTAGACATGGTATTGTATGAAACTGGATACTGAAGACAAGAGGAAACCTGCTTGGTGTTCTACATTCACCCACTACAGTTCCATCATCAAATACCTTTTTTTGTTATAATTCCCGTCAGAAGTACGACATCGTAACCTGAGATGCTGTGTATAAAGAAACATTTAGACATGGTATTGTATGAAACTGGATACTGAAGACAAGAGGAAACCTGCTTGGTGTTCTACATTCACTCACTACAGTTCCATCATCAAATACCTTTTTTTTTTTGTTATAATTCCCGTCAGAAGTACGACATCCCATTGAATCTAAATGGTTATCATTTCTCAAGGTTCCCGCAATTGATGATGGCCTAAATAAAAATGTGGCTCTCCTGAATGGACAGGATTCTTGGATGATTTATTGGGTTGGCCGGTCGGAGATAACTCAAGCTGCCCATTGTCCCGCGGAGAAGTGCATTTTTAAATTGACATTTCATTCATTAGCCTTTTTATAAACCTAACAAATTAAGTCTTTTACTTATACTCATTTATTTATAAAATCTATAGCTTAAGTAAAGGGCTTAATTTGTTGGGTTTATAAAAAGGCTTAATGTATGAAATGTCAATTTTAAAAATGCGCTTGTGAATCTTAGAACAAGTTAAATCAACGTTTAGTTGCTATTTGTTCCACTAGATGGCGCTTTGCAATCTAAAATGATTGCAGAACACCATCTGGTGGAGCATAAATCAACTAAACGTTGATTCAACTTGTTCCATAGATATTTGGTAGAATATATTTCTTGATAAAATCAAGTAATGCCAACCACGTACGCGTATAATGCCGTTCGGCTTTCTTCAGCATGGTTCAAATGCACCTCTACGATCAAAATATTGGTTTTAGAGGCCTCCTGAGAAATCAATAAATGGGTATTCAAGACCAAGTTTGCATAAATACGCTTTTCATGTGGAAAAATAAGAAATACTTAGAAAAAAACTTTGAAGAGTGTGCGCTTCTTTAGCGCTGTATCCTGAACGTTAATTTCCTATCACCATAAATGTTATTTTGAAGCATCTATATTACGCTATGAAAAATAGTACAAAAGTGAATTTGTACTTGGAGCAGGTGGAAAAATTAAGAAAAAAAGCATTTCCTGATCGTGCAACGGAAAGTTGCTGATGGCTTGCGCCATCTATGATTGGCGTTCTCACGCCCTTCCGGCCTAAATACCTGTTTCATAGTTTTTCAGGATGCCCCAAAGACCAGCCTTTTTGATCGTTGAGGTACAGCTTGCACCACGCTGACGAGGGCAACAGTCCGAAACACGTACGTGGTTAGCTTTTCTTGATTAATCAAGAAACGGTATTTGGCCAATTCTGGAATATTTTTTAAAAATCAACGATTAGTTGATATTTATTCCGATAGATGGCGCAAGCAATCAGAAAATTTCAGTTGCACGATCAGGAAATTCCCTTTTTTTATATTACCTTATGAAAAATAGAATCGTCTTCTTCTTTTTTTCTTATCTCAAAATAGAATCGTGAGAGAGAAAGAACATCAAATTATATCGCTTGGGTTGTAAACGAGAGAGTGTTTGCTCACAATAAAAAATAAATCTCAAAATATAAAACTAGAAAATAGAAAATCTTATTGGATTTGAAATTCCAAGTGGGTGTTTTAAATTAAAAGGGGGTTTGCTAATTAAACGCAACTTGAGCTTTATCTAATTATCTTTTGTTTGTTATTTGGGAATTCCATACAACACAGAATTACTCTTCACCATATACTCTTGCAAAATTCCAAGATTCTGGTAAGGTTTGGAAATATGAAAATTTTGTTTGATATAGAATTTGCTTAGGTCAGAGGTCGGTAAACTGCGGCTCGCGAGCCACATGCGGCTCTTTGGATGTGAAGCTGTTTATATAGTTCCATACGTAAATATTATTTATGTGAGTACTATTTATTGTTGGTAATAAAACATTTTGTGGCTCCTTTTACTATTTGAAATTTTGTAAATTATAATTTTGACTCTCCCGACTCAAAATCTTGCAAAAATCTAATCCAACCAGCGAGTGCAAGTAACCAAACGGGGCTCTGGCACATTTGTAAGTGCAAAGTCGAACTGCTTTTCACATGAGTAGACATGTGGTACACTTACAGTGAAAACAGTCGCTAACTTCTACCCACCATGATTATCATGGCCTGTACCACGTGTACTGGGGATAAACAATATATATATATATATATTGCTGACCCCCCCTCCTGACGCACTTAGGTTGTTTAAAGATACATGAGTATGTTTGTGATATTGCAGTCGTGGGAATAAAAATAGTTTTGTTCAGTATTAGCTTTAATTGCGCTAACGACTAATATAAAATACAGAATTTGAGAAAGTACTATCTGACTTAAACGAGTGAAATAAAATATTACATATCCACAGAAAGATTTGAGCCGGCCAACGGGAAACAATAACAATTAGTTTATATAGGAAAAACCGCGACATCTGGCGGTCGAATTTACAGAGTAGTTAGTTCTGAAGTTTAAATTTTCAAATAAATAATTTTATATCACGTATATATGTTTTAACGGATATACAACACTCATTTTTGACTGGAAACAACTTGATCTCTAATCTTCTATTTCAAAAGTAAAGGATTTTTGTTCGATAAAGGCTCAGGGTTTTTTGGTAAGGCCTCTCTGTAGATTTTAAGGAAGAAAAATGAATATTTGAGCTAGGATTTCTCATAGTATTCTTTAATGATCAGGAGAAAATAAAAAAAAAATGGCAGCTTCACATATATTTAGGTTTGTAGTGTTGATGTATCTCACATGGGATTGGTGCTGATGTTACATTGTAATGTGTCCCTATAATGTTATTGATGTGCTACTGGATAGTTTTACTGATATATATGTTTTAGTCAAAAGGCGATCTATTAATTAAGATTATACAAAAGGGCGTACCTGGATCTGTGAAGAAAAAAAAACATTTTTTTCTTTACAGATCCAGGTACGCCCTTTTATATAATCTGATATACAGTTTATGTATATAAATATTTTCACATTTTAAGCGTATTTACGCAAATTTGGCCTCAAATACCCATTTCTTGGTTTCTCAAGAAGCCACTGGGGCCAAAAATCTTTTTGGTCACAGTGGTACAATCTGCTCCACGCTGACGAGAGCCAGCAGCCCGAAACGCGTTCATGAATGGCTTTTTTAAATTTATCAATAAAATGGGTTGGCCAAATATCAAGAAACAGGCTAAATCAATGTTTAGTTGTTTTCTATTCCACCAGATAGCGCTCTGCCATCTAAAAAGCACATGTGCTTCTGGTCAGGATATGCTTTCTTTCTTCTTAATATATATACTTGTAGATTTATGCAATAAATGATATTTCTCCTGTCACTAACCCCCTCTCTACGAACCAAAAGATCGGTAGGTGACAAATCTACAGAAACACATTTGCAAATTTCAGAACGCCTACTTTGGCACCATGATCTGGATGTTACATGGTTTCCCAAAAGTTCGCAAACATATAAAATACAGGTTACGTAATCAAAATAACAAAATACAATAGTAGAGAGGTTTGATGAATTAAACTGAGAGGAAACCGCTGGGTTGATTAACAACGAATGAGCCAAGCTTTTCCATTTTTTTTCCTTCGATAGAAACAGAAAAATTCCTTTAGTAAAAGAAATAATAGAAAAGCGTTCGAATCATTATAAGTTTATAAAACACTGTAAATATTGAATGTGGGAATCCATGATTTATTTCTAAGAGATTATTTATTATTTATGAACTAGAGAAATGACGAAAGTCTCATCAAGTGTACACGAGGTAAATGCGCCAATCACTCTGCGCAACTCCAAGTAATTTCAGTTAGCAACAAGAGGTCTCTTCCGGAACTTGAAAAAAAAAGGTTGAGGAAGAAAAAAAAATGGTTTGTTAGCTCTTGAGGGCCCAATTCATCAGCTCATAGGGATCTAGTGACGGATCTTGGGGCCTTGTTTGGGGGCCTAATTAGATGTGGGCCAATTAAATCGTTGCAAGGAGCACCACGTGACCTAACAGTACCTCGCACCTAATGGTCCGCTACCCAGAATGGCCAGCAAACTTTGATTCTTGTAAAGATATATTTCATAACAGAGTTTGAAAGAGAAAGGCATCTTCTGATTTTTAAACTGAAAGTTACGCCATCTTTCGGAATAAATATCAACTAGTTGTTGGTTTTATATTGTTGTTGTTGTCGAGTCCAATGAAGAGCATCAGATGTGTCCATGTATCTCTATCACAGCAGTCGCAATGTCCACTGTCTTGGGTGTGTAAAACTGCTGCTCTGGGTCCAAGTCAATTTTATGTTGTTGTTGTCGTGTCCAATGAAGAGCCTTAGATGTCCCCATAAAACTCTATCACAGCAGTCGCAAAGCCCACTATATTGGGTGTGTATAGCTGCTGTTTTGGGTCTGTCAATTTTCTGCAAGCCCGTAGAAAGGTTATTTAAACTCGAAATCGTATTTTTATAATTATTTTATTTGATTATAACAAAGAAACATTATTTTGTGGCAACGGCACTCATTCTCCAATGAAGAACATGTCCTTGTGTGAAACTAACATCTACCCACTTATTCTCATGTCCAGAAATGTCCGCAGCTTTGCAGAAAATTGACGTGGACCCAGAGCATCAGATTCACACACTCAAGATAGTGGACATTGCGACTGCTGTGGTAGATATATGAATTGAGAAATCTGAGGCTCTTCATTGGACACGACAACAACATAAAATTGGCATGGACCCAGAACAGCAGCTCTACACACCTAAAATATTGGACATTGCGACTGCTGTGATAGAAATGAATTGAGATATCTGAGGCTCTTCATTTGACACAACAACAACAGCAAATTAACATGGACCCAGAGCAGCAGCTTTACACACCCAAGATAGAGAACATTGCCACTGCTGTGATAGAGATGTATGGAGACATCTGAGACTCTCCATTGGACACCACAACAACAACAGAAAATTGACATGGACCCAGAACAGCAGCTTTACACATTCAAGATAGAGGACATTGCCACTGCTGTGATAGAGATGTATGGAGACATCTGAGACTCTTCATTGGAGACCACAACAACAACAACAGAACATTGACATGGACCCAGAACAGCAACTTTACACACCCAAGATAGAGAACATTGCCACTGCTGTGATAGAGATGTATGGAGACATCTGAGACTCTCCATTGGACACCACAACAACAACAGAAAATTGACATGGACCAAGAACAGCAGCTTTACACATTCAAGATAGTGAACATTGCGACTACTGTGATAGAGATGTATGGAGACATCTGAGGCTCTTCATTTGACACAACAACAAAAGAAAATTAACATGGACCCAGAACAGCAGCTTTAAACACCCAAGATAGAGAACATTGCCACTGCTGTGATAGAGATGCATGGATACATCTGAGACTCTCAATTGGACACCACAACAACAACAGGAAATTGACATGGACCCAGAACAGCAGCTTTACACATCCAAGATAAAGAACATTGTCACTGCATTTGACACAACAACAACAGAAAATTGATATGGCTCAGACCAGAAGCTTTACACATCCAAGATAGAGAACATTGCGACTGCTGTGATAGGGATGCATGGGGATATCTGAGGCTCATCATTGGACACGACAACAACAACAACAAGCCTTTTTTTGATGTTGTTGTTGAATATTTCGGACTCATAGTTTTAATCAAGTTTGGCCTAGGGAAAACACACCATGATACACAACATTCTCTGGAGTTATGAGGGACGCCGTCTAGTCCAAACTGACTCAGAGCTAGAGAAATTACAGGTATATCAGAGCATTGTATGGAAATTTCACCGTGAGAGGGGAGCACAAACTATGGGTACTTGTGGAGAAGAAATGGGCAGAAATATCTATGGTAATTTTCTTCAAATGGCGCAGTTTTTCTCAAGTTACAAACATTTCAATAAATCTTTTGGCTTGGGAATTTAAAGGTTATGACTAATTGATGATAAAAATGTCTTCTTTTTCAAATTCATAACGGAATTCAATTTTAGTATTTATAAATATCCACAGAATTATCTATCCTAAATGGATTAACTTCCTGGACACACATCTCATAGATAAGTACAAATTTTTAGAATAGAAATTTGTTTTTTTCTAACAAGTATAGATTCAAATATTAAAATTCGAGTTATCTTTTCTATTTAGAATGTAGATATACAATATGTAATTGATGTAGAATATGCATACACATGCTACATATTAAGACCAACGGTCTTATTCACAGGTGTAGAATATGCAATAATGTTATTAACTATTACAGAGTGCTATATATATAATTTTTCAAATTATATAATTATTCAAAATTATAAACTATTTACGCGGTGTAATATTTCTTAAAATATATTCCTAATGCCCTCACTGCCATGAGAAAAAACCTAATTTTTGTTTATTTTTCTATAATTCTTGTGTCTACATCCTGTCTATTTCTTATGTACTTCTTGGCTACTTCTATCTGTTTGTTCCATACTTCCATTTATCCATTTATCGTTTTCTATAATGGCCGTCCGTCTGGTCGTCTGTCGTTGTCCTTCTGTCTGTCCGTCTGTCGTTGACTTACTATCTGTCTGTCTGTCGTTGTCGTTATGTCTGTCCGTCTCTCGTTCTGTCTGTCTGTCTGTTGTTTTCCTTCTGTCTGTCCGTCTGTTGTTTTCCTTCTGTCTGTCCGTCTGTCGTTGTCTTATTATCTGTCCGTCTGTCGTTGTCCTTCTGTCTGTCCGTCTGTCGTTGACTTACTATCTGTCTGTCTGTCGTTGTCGTTTTGTCTGTCCGTCTCTCGTTCTGTCTGTCCGTCTGTTGTTTTCCTTCTGTCTGTCCGTCTGTCGTTGTCTTATTATATGTCTGTCTGTCGTTGTCCTTCTGTCTGTCCGTCTGTCGTTGACTTATTATCTGTCTGTCTGTCGTTGTCGTTATGTCTCTCCGTCTCTCGTTCTGTCTGTCTGTTGTTTTCCTTCTGTCTGTCCGTCTGTTGTTTTCCTTCTGTCTGTCCGTCTGTCGTTGTCCTTCTGTCTGTCCGTCTGTCGTTGACTTACTATGTGTCTGTCGTTGTCCTTCTGTCTGTCCGTCTGTCGTTGACTTACTATGTGTCTGTCTGTCGTTGTCGTTATGTCTGTCCGTCTCTCGTTCTGTCTGTCTGTCTGTCGTTGTCCTTCTGCCTGTCTGTCGTTGTCTTTCGGTATGTCTGGCCGTGGTTTTGTCTGTCCATAAATATTGTAATCAATACTTAATATACTCATAGAGCACACATACACCTAGAACTCTGATACACTTTTTAAAATTAAATGAAAATACGAATTGACAAATATTTAGACTTTTAGGTGGTCAGGGTGGTCGTAAATGGCCTAATTTGTATATTTACTTACAACCTTTGTGATCAGTGTTTAATATACTTCCACAAGGGAATCATGAAACTTTCCGAATTTTTCCAGAAATACTTACATAAATGAAGTCTATCAGAAACACCAAACTGTTCCTACGGAGAAACTGAACAAACTTCACCTTATCTATGACTGTCTGAACTTTACAGAAGTGAGACATCGATTGTTCCCACATCAAAATGATTTAACTCTCTTACATCAGCCACTTTGTCTATATACATTTTATGAACTCTGTTGATTACAACATGTAAATTTGTAAATATTTTTAATTCTAAGTTCTAATTTGTTTGTTGTTTTGGGTTTTTTTTCTCTGTAATAGGCGCAGATATTTCAATATCGCGCCTGAATGATTAAAAAATAAAATTTAAAAATTCTGAATTTTCCAAAGAGATGTTCAACTGGTGATAAAAGGTTGTTTCTCCTTCATATCATAGCATTAAAGACTTACAAATTCTTATCTGAATCACATTGTCCGTTGAGAGCTTTGTCTATTGGTATTGTCAGTTATAAAATTCAGCAGAAAAATGAAATTCTTAATGTCTTAATGTTTTCATTTGTTATATATAGATGGCGCGTCATTTTTTTTTTGTATTATTATAATTTCTATGTGATACATGTACACTATGAAGATATACCTGTCACGACGTGTTGTCACAGGTCCCTGTACGACAACAATATCCAGTCCATCGCCAATGGCACCTTCGAATCCCTCTTCAATCTCCAGACACTGTGAGTACACACTGTAGAACTATTAAATACGTACTGTTGTAGAAAAATATATTTAACCGAGTACAGAAAAATTCACAGAAATTAATGATTCATCAAAATAAAATTTGACAGTAGGTGTAAGTATTAATGACAACTGTGGAAGCATTATAGGAATGCTTTTGTCAGAAACATATTTGACCGAGTACAGAAAAATGCACAGAAATTAATGTAATTTATCAAAAATAAGTTGACACTATATAACTAATAATAAAAATAAATAAAAACGACCTCCAAGAATAAGTTTCTTACATTATTTATATAGTCTCTCAAGCAATCTCAGGTATTAAAAACCCTTCTACAGGAGCATATGATAATCCTCAGAGGCCGTTTTCTTATATTGTTTACATTTCAGAGGTTTATATCTTTCAAATTTGAAAATATGTATAAGTATTAATGACAACTGTGAAAGTATTATAAAAATACTGTTATGTCGAAAAACATAGTTGACTAAGTGCAGAAAAATTCGCAGAAATTAAAGATTTTCACAAGGTAAATTTGACAGTATATGTAAGTATTGGTGACAACTGTGGAAGTATTGTGGGAATACTGTTGTGTCAAAAACATATTTGACCGAGTGCAGAAAAATTCTTAGAAATTAATGTGATTTGTCAAACGTAATTTAACAGTATGTGTAAATCACTTGATTCAAATCTCCTGGATATCAATCAAACAAATGCAACAGGTTTCTGGAGATAGTTTATTTATCTTTATTGAACGTGATCTCAAGCTTTCGAGCATCTCTTCCCTTCTACAGGAGTACATGGAAACATATAAACCGTTAGGATGCCAACTGATTCAAATATACATGTGAAAAATATTACAAATGTGATATTGTACTCGGATAAGGTTCATAAATTAAGAAAAGAAAAAAAGGCTTATCCTTGACGCAATTGAAAGTTGCTGATGGCTTGCAGCAGCCAAATTTCAGTTGCACGATAAGGAAATGCCTTTTTTTCTTTTCTTAAATAAATATGTTTCCATGTACTCCTTTAGAAAGGCAGAAATGCCTGAAAGTTCGAGATTACGTGAAATAAAGATAAAGAAACTATCTACAGGAACCTGTAGCATTTGTTTGAGTATGTGTAAGTATTGTTGCAAATTATTGTAGACCATCCACTGTACATAGTTCAGCAAAGTTTTCTTCTATCGATGATCCTTTCTGTGCAAAGATAATTCATTCCATTGGTGGATATTATGCACAAATAGTTTAACACAATGTCCTCAGCAAGCATTAAGGATTGTTTTTGAAGATAGCTTGTCTTTTGATCCAAACACTATCAACAGAAAAATTAATTACAAAAGAAGGAATCGCCTGACATCATCTTGAAGAAGGAACAAAAGTTAACGGCGACGTGTTTCCTTTATTAAAGCTGTAAATTCGGCAAGCTTTCGGACTTTGAAGTCCTTCTACAGGCAAAATTGCCTGTCGAAGGACGTCAAAGTCCGAAAGCTTGCCGAATTTACAGCATTAATAAAGTAAAAACGTCGCCGTTAACTTTTGTTCCTTCTTCAAGAAAAATTAAGAACCCTCATACCTAATACTAATTTAAAAGTTAGCAAATCAATATATTAGCTGTCCAGTGACTTAGAATGTATGACTCAATATATAAAACGCATCAAGTAAAAGCTATAAAAGTAAATTAACTAAAAAGAAAATAAAAAAGTGAGATTGAAAACGTGAAGCTATTCCTAAACTTACTTAACAATGAGGAGAGAGAAATAATTATATAAAGTTATAATGTGGGCGTTTGTATGTTTTAACCCTCTCTACAATTTAATTAGCTAGGTTCGTGAGAGGCCAATTACAAAACTTAAATTGATGATAAATAAAGTAACCAATCACGTCGACATAAAATTAATTATGGTGTAATTAAAACGTAAAATTTGAAGTAGGCAGTTGATGTCACGACCGTTGATAACATCTCCCCACTGTTGTGTAGTTTACAGATTCCTTCTAACGGTTACACTGATTAATTACCTCTTCTCTGTGCTTATTAGAATCAAACCACAATAATATTCTAATTACCAATATTTATAGCTATTCAATAAAATAATCCCTTGTATCAATATTTGGTAAAAATATATATTTTTTCATTTTATTAATTACCCAGGCTCGAAATTGAAATATTTACGCCTATTACAGAGGAAACAAACAAAACAACCAACAAATTGGAACTTAGAATTAAATATTTACAAATTTACATGTATCAATCGACAGAGTTCATAAAATTTATATAGACAAAGTGGCTGATGTAAGAGAGTTAAATCATTTAGATCAGAGAACAATCGATGTCTCACTTCTGTAAAGTTCGGACAGTCGTAAATAAGGTGAAGAGCAGTTTGTTCAGTTTCTCCGCAGGAACAATTTGGTGTTTCTGATAGACCTCTTTCATATAAGTATTTTTGGAATTTTCCGTTTGATGTGATGAATCGGATGACTAAAAATTTGGATGGAACGGAAAAAATATATTTTCAAAAAAATTTCAATCTCTAGCTTTCGGGCACGAAACGCCCTTCTACAGGAGAAATATTATACCGTGTTTTCTCCTGAAGAAGGGCGTTCGTGCCCGAAAGTAAAAGGTTTTTCCATCTTCAATGCCTTCCTCTACTGAGGGTGGACCACATGGTCTCTTCATATCTCCCTCCTTCAGTGCCTTCCTCTGCTTTTATTGTAAGTGCATCACATGTCTACACATGTGAAAAGCAGTTCGAATTTGCATTTACAAATGTTCCAGATTGCCGTTTGATTAATTCCACTTACTGGTGGGGTTAGACTTTTGCTAGAATCGGGGGCCATTGGAGCATTATTTTAAAAAAATAAAATAAAAGTGTTAAAGGCGGGAATCGAACCCGGGTCGTAGCGGTCGAAAATCAACGGTTTAGACTATTCTTCCACCGTCCCATTTGATAATATTCTATTTAAAATAAATATCATTAATTTTCAATCAAAACTCGGCAATTTAACAAAATTTTAATAATCATATAATGATAAGCGACTACCTTTACTGTAGGTATACCACATGTCTACACATATAGAAAGCAGTTTGACTTTTTCACCAACAAGTGCTCCAGTGTCAGTTACTTTAACTGACTAGTGGGGTTGAACTTATGTAAGAATCGAGGCCCGTTGAAGCTTCTTTTCTTCAGAAAAAAGTGCCCAAAACGGGATTCGATCCCGTGTCTTGGATATTGAAAACCGATAACTTGGATATTGATACCACCCCTCCATGATTCGATGGCCGGCTTTATAAACCGTCGGTTTCTGATAGCCATGAACCGGGATTGAATCCCGTATTTGACACTTTTTTGAAGATTCGGTGGACGAGTGGGTAACACCCTCGATTCCCGACAGCCATGAACCAGGATCAATCCCGCATTTGAAACTTTTTTGAAGAGTCGGTGGAAAGTGGGTAACACTCTCGATATCCGACATCAATGAACTGGGATCGAATCCCGCGTTGGAACCTTTGTTTTAATATGTGAATAACCTTCACATATTACTCATTAATACATAACAATAACGTGACATCTATATGATACAACTGAAAACACCAAAACGCGAATGTTTCTTTTCATAAATAAAGCAAACTTCTACTGTCCTTACTGCGATGAAAATTTCAGTAATACTACAGTAAATTAGAAGTTTGCTCTATTCGATTTTTGGTGTTTTCATTTGTATTATATTACTAATTGTTGAAAAAATCATAAACTAGGTTGCTCTTTGTGAGCGGTACCTAATAAACTGATTCTGGAACAAGGAACAATTACAAGAAAAAACCCTCAACCGACCTCAAGAAATAAAGCGATTTTATTGAATTAAACAATAGAATTTTGTAAATATATAGATTAATATATTATTCGAATATATATGAGAGAGAGATAAATAGGTTTATGTATTTTGAATTGACGTTTTATATATACATGTATCTATACAAACAGGATTATTATACATCGTATATTAAGCGTCGTTTTTTCTTTTGTGTGTATGGTTATATATCACTGGTTCAATATGCAATATATATGCAAATCTCTTCTAATAATATTTATGATATTTTCAAAAATATTTATTTCATTGTCTGCTATCTAATCTTTGCACACACCAATAAAGAGATAAATATAAAAAAAAAAAAAGATATCAAATAACCAAGAGAATAAAAAACCAAATATTACTAGCGTTCCTAAAAAACTGAAATATAGAAAACATATTTGCATAATACTATGTATATGCGACAGGTGCATTATGCATTAGAGTCTAAATCACACAATAAAAGTTGTATGAAAGGAAGGAGTGAATATAAAATACGACGGCAACATGGAAATATTAATGAGACAGCGTGGAGCATATCTATCAAATATTCATGTCAGCGACACAGCTTCGGTGGAAGTAGATTTCTTTCTAGAACAAACATGGCTACAAACACAAGGTAATAAGAACAAATATATATAAATAGTGTGTGACGTTTTGGTAACAGCGTACTTTTGTCTGAATATGGTAACAACGCTGTTACCGAAACGCCACATACTATTTATTTATTTAGTCTTATTACCTTGTAGTTCTAATCTATAATCCAAATTGTGCCCTATCATGGCTACAATCACAATGTAATAAGAACAATTCTAAATAAATAGTGTGTGATGTTGTTTTGGTAATAGCGTACTTCTGTTTGAATATGGTAACAACGCTGTTACAGAAACGTGACTCACTATTTATTTGGTCTTGTTACCTCGTAGTTCTAATCTATAATCAAAATTGTGCCCTATCATGGCTACAAAACAAGGTAATAAGAACAAATATATATAAATAGTGTGTGACGTTTTGGTAACAGCGTACATTTTGTCTGAATATGGTAATAACGCTGTTACCGTAACGTCAAATACTATTTATATATTTGGTCTTATTACCTCGTAGTTCTAATCTATAATACAAATTGTACCCTATAATGCTACAAACACAAGGTAATAAGAACAAATATAAATAAATAGTGTGGGACGTTTTGGTAAAAGCGTACTTTTTTGGTTGAATATGGTTACCGTAACGTCACACACTATTTATTTATTTGCATTTGGTCTTATTACCTCGTTGTTCTAATTTATAATACAAATCGAGCCATATTACTACAAACATAAGGGAATAAGAACAAATCCTAATAAATAAATATAGTATGACGTTTTGGTAACAGCGTGCTTTTGTCTGAATATGGTAACAACGCTGTTACCGTAACGTCACATACTATTTATTTGGTCTTATTACCTTGTAGTTCTAATCTATAATACATATTTTGCCTTATCACGGCTACAAACACACGATAATAAGAACAAATCCAAATAAATAGTGTGTGTCGTTTTGGTAATAGCGTACTATTGTCTGAATATGGTAACAGCACTGTTACCGTAACGTCACATACTATTTATTTGGATTCAGTCTCATTACCTTGTAGTTCTAATCTATAATCCTAATTGTGCCCTATAATGCTACAAACACAAGGTAATAAGAACAAATATAAATAAATATTGTGGGACGTTTTGGTAACAGCGTACTTTTGTCTGAATATGGTTACAACGCTGTTACCGTAACGTCAAATACTATTTATTTGGATTTGGTCTTATCATCTCGTAGTTCTAATCTATAATCCAAATTGTACCTTATCATGGCTACAAACAGTTCATTTTACAACATAAAGTTGCGGGAGGATGATATTCATGTACCAAAAGAGACATCTCTGCCTTTAATTATGCGTCAGAACAATGAAACTATACATCACCCTACTGAAAAAAACGTTACTAGTGATGATAAATAATGAGCCACAACACCAGTTTTGACAATTCCAGACAGAAAGCCAATCTGTATACCATGGCTTAGGGCTTTGATATTCATATGTACAGAGACGGTTTCGATTTCATAACATCCTAGGAGAGGGGTAATGAAATCGGTCGTATTTAGCAAACAGGTAGTTAAGCTGCTGAGGTGGCATGGGCTGATTTTTAAGCAAGATTACAAACTAATACAGATATACAGCTTGGCTTTCTGTCTGTATTTGCCAAAATTTGTGTTAGGGCTCAATCTTTATCATTACTATTAATGTTTTTTCCTAAGGTGATGCATAAGGCTAAGTTCTGATGTGAAATTGTGTTTTGGGGCTCATTCTTTATCATTACTAGTAAAGTTTTTTACTAGAATAATGCATAATGCCATCGTTCTGACGTAAAATTAAAAGGAGAGGTGGCTTTTTGGGTACCCAGTTAATTTTTTTTTTCGTGAATCATAAAATTCGATTTGTGTGTGTTGAGAATGTAACTATTTGACGCTATTTATTCTCCTTTTTAATCTCCAGAACTTAATTTCCACAAATGTGAACTGAAAATGAAACTAATTTTAAAAGTTTTTGCTATTAAATAAGCGTTGAAACAAGCGATTTTGTCAATTTAATCCATTAGATTTCTTGCTATCGCATTGTAAATAATTTGTGCACTTTTCTTATATAGTCTACACTTGTGTGTGTGAAGATTTATTCTTGGTGATCGTGTTTACGGAAAATGTATGAAATGGATTCTGTAATTGTATAACATTTTTTTTTTTGTGTGTGTGTGATTATTCATTTTCTCCTCATTTTTAAAGATACGCCGGTAGAAGAGAGACTTTATTAGGAAGTTTGCTTGTTTGTTGGAGACCAAAAACAAACTTTTTAAAATTGAAGACCATTCGGGCAGAGAAATTTCCATTAATACATTTATAACACTATATACCAAAATATTTATTTTTGCATCTTTTCATTAAAAGATTCAAAGATATTTTCGAAACGTTGAAGAAATAAGGACATATCTTAGCGAAATTTCTTTTGTTCTAATAAATATGAAAAAACTAGTATAGTTACCTATAGCTTAAAGAAAATTAAAACTCATTGCTAGTTTTTATCGTGATTATTTTCATAAAATCCGTTACATATTGAAAAAAAAAACAAATAAATTTGGAGATATAGAAGACTATGTGTGAGACCATATTTGAAGATATTTACGAATATACTTCAGAAACAAATCAAGAATTCAGAATAGATATTATGGAAGGATTTCAGTATTGAGGTATATACAGTTTTACTCGGCCTAGCCGTGACAGGTCGTGCTGAAGAGATCACAGTGGATTCCCTTTCTGCAGGAATGCTGAGCCGTTCAAACCTAGGCCACCCAGGTGATCTGCTCCGATATGAAGATAAAACCATTATAATGTAAATTGAGACAGGCACAAGATATATATAAAATATTCACATAATCACTCCAATATCAATCAAAAGCGCACAACACATCAAATTCGTTGAGGTCCAATATTTCCGTCCGAAAATTTTAGACAAGACAAACCTAGAAACTTCTTTCTATCAATAGATATTCTCGACCGTACAAACCCAGATACTTCTTTTTATCAATAGATCTTCGACGAGACAATCCCAGACACTTCTTTCTATCAATATATCTTCGACGGGACAAACCAAGAAACTTCTTTCTATCAATAGATCTTCTACGGGACAAACCCAGATGCTTCTTTCTATCAATAGATCTTCTCGACGGTACAAACCCAGATACTTATTTCTATCAATAGATCTTCTACGGGACAAACCCAGATACTTCTTTCTATCAATAGATCTTTGACGCGACAAACCCAGATACTTCTTTCTATCAATAGATCTTCGACGCGACAAACCCAGATACTTCTTTCTATCAATAGATCTTCTCGACGGGACAAACCCAGATACTTCTTTCTATCAAAAGATCTTCGACGAGACAAACCCAGATACTTCTTTCTATCAATAGATCTTCTCGACGGGACAAACCCAGATACTTCTTTCTATCAATAGATCTTCTCGACGGGACAAACCCAGATACTTCTTTCTATCAATAGATCTTCTCGACGGGACAAACCCAGATACTTCTTTCTATCAATAGATCTTCGACGAGACAAACCCAGATACTTCTTTCTATCAATAGATCTTCGACGAGACAAACCCAGATACTTCTTTCTATCAATAGATCTTCTACGGGACAAACCCAGATACTTCTTTCTATCAATAGATCTTCGACGAGACAAACCCAGATACTTCTTTCTATCAAAATATCTTCGACGAGACAAACCCAGATACTTCTTTCTATCAATAGATCTTCGACGAGACAAACCCAGATACTTCTTTCTATCAATAGATCTTCTACGGGACAAACCCAGATACTTCTTTCTATCAATAGATCTTCGACGAGACAAACCCAGATACTTCTTTCTATCAAAAGATCTTCGACGAGACAAACCCAGATACTTCTTTCTATCAATAGATCTTCGACGAGACAAACCCAGATACTTCTTTCTATCAATAGATATTCTACGGGACAAACCCAGATACTTCTTTCGATCAATAGATCTTCGACGAGACAAACCCAGATACTTCTTTCTATCAATAGATCTTCGACGAGACAAACCCAGATACTTCTTTCTATCAATAGATCTTCTACGGGACAAACCCAGATACTTCTATCGATCAATAGATCTTCGACGAGACAAACCCAGATACTTCTTTCTATCAATAGATCTTCGACAGGACAAACCCAGATACTTATTTCTATCAATAGATCTTCGACGGGATAAACCCAGATACTTATTTCTATCAATAGATCTTCTACGGGACAAACCCAGATACTTCTTTCGATCAATAGATCTTCGACGGCACAAACACAGATACTTCTTTCTATCAATAGATCTTCGATATGCCAAACTCAAATACTTATATCTATAAATAGATCTTCGACGGACCAATCAAACCAAAACCTTTTTCTTCCGATATATATTCGATTCGCCAAAACCCAGAATGCAATAAAAACCATATAACAACAACAACAAAAACCTTTATTGAGGATCAAGCCCCATACAGGATTCTCCCAGTATAGCAATGTTTTAATTGAACATAAATCAAATACTATATACAATTCAGTATTAACATGAGAGCCCAAAAAGAAGAAAACTATTTTCACTAGTGTCAAATTGCATTTCTGTTGTCCTCATCGTACTCTGAATTTCTAAAAATAAATTATCACTATAGTGGTAATCAGAGTATTCCATGAGCCCTGCGTTTTACCAAGTTTCTTTACAAAGAGATTCTCCTTTTCAGGTAGCTATCTGTACCTTTACATATTACCCAGTATGTTCTCCTGGTTCCATTCAGAAGAATTTTCCCAACCAACCGTCGGGGGCAGATGGTCTGAATAAAAGAATTAACCAACCTGTAGGTCAATATTATAATCCAGTAAAGTATATGCGACGATACAATAATCAACCACCGAAAAGTCCCGTTCTGATATAAAAGTATAATTTCCATTCCTATCGCTCTTCGTTCTTCCATTGACTATGTTTAGAAAGTTATTGTCCAAAATATTCAACAATTATCTGTTGTGTGTAATAATTACTTGATCTCTGGAATTGCATCGGGGATATAAGGAGGTCGGGAATCCCAATGGATTGTGAAAAAACCCTTGAGAACCTGTACGAGTATTCAGATACAGGCTATCATGATTCTATTCTCGTCTGTTATTTTGTCCTCAATGTGATTGAGCAGGTTGCTTCTACTTATTAGATAATATTCATTTGGGGGCAGATATGTGAAAAAATGCAGATTATTTCCCTATTGTTTAGTTCTGAACCAACATTTGTCCAGTTAAGTGCAATCCAGTGTGGTTCGATATCAACCTTCTCAATTAATCGCTCATACTTAACACCCACAATAATACCTGCTGGGTATATGCCTTGATTCACCAGACTTGAAGCCAGTGATTCATAAATTTTGAAATCATCCAGTATTAGGTTCAGAGATTCCGAGCACCAAGTTTCCATCAAGGAACAAATGCCAAATTGCTTTATATAATCAACTAGCGGATGTACCCGGCTTCGCCCGGGTTTTACCCGAGTAAAGGTTTGTCTAACGAACATTTGTCAAAACAATTCTCTATAAACTTATAAAAAAGATAATAGATATATTTTGATAATCTGAAACTCGTAAATTTGAATCTCTCGATAAAGTGAACATTTTTTTCCCGGTCCCTGTGTGCCGTGTCATCCTGAATTTTGTCTTTCCTAATTTTCTACATTACAAAATCATTGTTTTATCTAGTGAACATTTTTTCCCGGTTGGTATGCTTACAGGACGAAACTATGCAAAAGCTTCTATATAAGTTATTTAATTTTTAGTATCGCATTTATATTTATTCGAATTTTATATTTAAACGATACTCATTATTTCTTTTGATTTTTATATATCGTATATATCGTCTTGCACAATTATTTAAACTTTTTTAAATAAAGTACGATACTTAAAATAAAATATGTTTCTTATACAATCTAAAATTAGAAAATAAACTTTTAAATCGGTAAGCTCAAGGAGATAGCCATTATAAAGCACTAATATTTGAATTAGTTTTACTTAATATATTAGCCCTGAAAGACCCAAGGTCATCAGGCGTGGAGCAGACTTCCTGCCTAAGCCTATCTCCGTCGCAATGGTGGCGCTGCTTGCGAGTTAAATCTACAAATCTGCAAATAACTCTAAGAATATTCAATATATTCAAGAAATTATTTTTCGGAAACCTTCCCAGTACTATACTAAATAACTTCCTAAAGTTCCATGGCGTTCCAATGAGTCGTTTGGTCAGGCATAAAGGACACACACACACATACATTCATTTTTATATATATATAGACAAGCGAGAAAAGAGAACTTATCCTGAAATAGCCATTTATATTCCAAAATAATATTTTAGGTAGTTTATTACTGACCTCGGGCATTATTTTGTTAGAAAAACTGAATGTCTATTTTGACACGCGCCTTTGTTTTGATTAGAATTATTTACATATAAAGGCGAATTTAGGTGTAGCATAGAATGTTTACTAACTATACACAATATATTGCCATAAAACATTACCTCCTTGGTTATAAATTGGTCATTTGAAAACATAGTATCTTGTATTTCCCACTAATAAGGTGTTGTCCCTCAGTTAGCTCTTATTCCTCTATCCAGGAGTTATTTTCTTTTCCTAATTAGTAGTCTTCTCTGGTTCTAATATTTGGAGGGTAATCTTTATTTATAAAAATTCTGTTATCTCTGAGCTTGAATGAATTTTTCAAAAGTACACTTCTTTCTTTATATTCGGGTACGTCAATGAGAATTGGTGAATTGACTTTCCTGGACAATCTTCTGCATTGTTGTATTTCAATTTCCTCTGATATCTTATTGCATCTTATCTGTGATTAGTTTTTGTATCAGCGAGCGAGATTCGTCGGGGCTTTCATTTTCTTTTTCTTCTATTCCATAAAAAATCAAGTTTCTTTCCCTCTGTTTCATCTCGCAGAGATCCATCCTTTTCTCGATTTCACAGATCTTTCCCGAGTTAGCCGATACAGACTTCGTTGTAGTAGGCGCTGGTTAATATTTTTCCAAACCTGTTTCTAACCCCGAAAACCTTGATTCCAGCTTTGCTCCCCAATCGTCAATTCTATTTGACATCGCCGCCATTAACTCATGTAAATCTCTTTCTTTACCCACATCCAACGTTGTCTGTCTTGTAGATTTAGGCCCTGGATTTTGCTCTATTCTGGATATCATTAATATCATTATCACTATATAAAAACCATATATACATATTCTAATATTTGAATTAAAATTCAAGTCAACCATTTATTATATTGAACAAAGGGTTATCCGTTAGTTGCAATTCGGTTAAGAATTCAAGATGTTTTGCAGCAAAAAAGGTAGGTTCTTCTTTAAACACCATGTACGGGTCGTATATAATGGGTCGGAAGACCCACCCATGGGATGTGCTAAACATATTATATTTAATAAATGCATTAGAGCGCAGATCTAGCAGCGTTTTATGTGATTCATTTTGGATAGTCTTTTTAAAAATATATTAAAGATAAGTATATGAATTAAAAACAATTTGCAACGATTTTTTTAATTCGCTGTGTCAGAAGAAAATTTGAAAGAATTGAGGTCGGACCATCATTAATCACAATAAAACATTAATAGCAAAATATTTTCGATAACCTATCTATTTTGTAAGTTTGAATTGAAATAATACGCCAGATATCAGCCGCGATGGATTTCTTTATTTTTAGGGATGGCAAACTTTTTACGAATGAAACTTTAACAGGCCAACTCTAGAAACAATTTTGACTTGTGCTTATATATGTTTTTATTTTGAAGATTGATAGATGTGTAGACAAAATAATAATAATAGTATTGATATGTAATATTATATATAATTGTTAGCTGTATATATACTGAATGTAATGTTTAAATCAAAGATACAATTTTTTCATTAGCCTTGTAGAACGAGAGTGGTGTACGCGTGCGCGCATGGTTTAGTGAAAAACACAAACATCCTCGATAAAGAGAGGCGAGTTGCCCCTCGAAATATTGGAACAATGATTTCATTATAAATTCAATATATGCATCTTTTATAAATATGTTTTTATATTTTAGCTATCAGTAATAGTTAATAGCGATCTATTGCGTCAATATTTAAAAAGGAAAGACCAAAAAATGATTATAGAATTTGTTATATAAAGGGAACTGAAGAATGCTGAACAAGGTACTAAACATAGCCATACATATCTGGTATTTACCTAAGAGAGAGATAGAGAGAGAATCAATATTCCTAATGAAGTACAAAATAAAGTAATCGTAGAGAGTGGTTCTCAAGATTAAAGAATGTGGACAGCGTAATTTATTGGCACGGCATTGCCACTAAACAAGGTGCCTACAGAACCTCAGTGTAGCCAGAGAATGCCACTGAAAACGGTCCTTGCAGAACCCCAATGTAGCCAGAGAGTGTCACTGAGAAGGTGTTAACAGAATCCAAGTGTAGCCTGAGATTGCCACTGAACAACGTACCAATAGAACCCAGGGGAAGCCTGAGATTGCCACTAAACAAGGTACCTACAGAACCTCAGTGTAGCCAGAGATTGCCACTAAACAAGGTACCTACAGAACCTCAGTGTAGCCAGAGATTGCCACTAAACAAGGTACCTACAGAACCTTAGTGTAGCCAGAGATTGCCACTAAACAAGGTACCTAAAGAACCACAGTGTAGCCTGAGATTGCCACTAAACAAGGTACCTACAGAACTCATGTATAGCCTGAGATTTCCACTAAACAAGGTACCAACAGAACCCAAGTGTAGCCTGAGATTTTCACTAAACAAGGTACCAACAGAACCCAAGTGTAGCCTTAGATTTACACTAAACAAGGTACCAACAGAACCCAAGTGTAGCCTGAGATTTCCACTAAACAAGGTACCAACAGAACCCAAGTGTAGCCTGAGATTTTCACTAAACAAGGTACCAACAGAACCCAAGTGTAGCCTGAGATTTTCACTAAACAAGGTACCAACAGAACCCAAGTGTAGCCTGAGATTTTCACTAAACAAGGTACCAACAGAACCCAAGTGTAGCCTGAGATTTTCACTAAACAAGGTACCAACAGAACCCAAGTGTAGCCTGAGATTTCCACTAAACAAGGTACCAACAGAACCCAAGTGTAGCCTGAGATTTTCACTAAACAAGGTAACAACAGAACCCAAGTGTAGCCTGAGATTTCCACTAAACAAGGTACCAACAGAACCCAAGTGTAGCCTGAGATTTCCACTAAACAAGGTACCAACAGAACCCAAGTGTAGCCTGAGATTTCCACTAAACAAGGTACCAACAGAACCCAAGTGTAGCCTGAGATTTCCACTAAACAAGGTACCAACAGAACCCAAGTGTAGCCTGAGATTTTCACTAAACAAGGTACCAACAGAACCCAAGTGTAGCCTGAGATTTTCACTAAACAATGTACCAACAGAACCCAAGTGTAGCCTGATATTTCCACTAAACAAGATACCAACGGAACCCAAGTGTAGCCAGAGACTGCCACTTAACAAGGTATCTACAGAACTCGTGTATAGCTTAAGATTCCCATTAAACTAAAGGCCTACAGAATTCAAGTGTAGCCTGAGATTTCCACTGAACAATGTACCTACAGAACTCATGTATGACCAGAGATTGTCACTAAACAATGAACCAACGGAAGCTAAGTGTAGGCTTAGATTGCCAGGAGGCGCCAGCTATGCAAGGGACCTTTTACCTCCCCTAATATATTCTCATTAGATTAGCCACATTTACATTGCGTGTTAACATATGTCGGGATGTAATGAGAGGATTGGATGCCATATTAATCCAGAAGTAATCCATCAAGAGGCTAATAGGATTGTAACGATCACAATCGGCGTGCCGTCAGAATGATGCCAGCTAATCACCAGGTCGGCCAATTAGCTTCTCGGCTCAAATTAATTTCATGGGATCAGCCCCTGACCTCCTTGTACCCCCGGGTGTAGTTGTGCTCCCATCTGTGTTGAATCACTGCCTCACCTAATCTGGTGTTTATCTATATAAGTGCTGTAATGTGTAGTCAATGGTGGTTGAATAACTTCATGAACAACTCTGATGTTTATGTACAAGGGTTTACACTTGTAACCTTTGTATATAAGCGTTGTTGTTTAGTCATTGGTGATTGAACAACTTCATGAACAACTCTGATGTTTATCTATATAAGTGCTGTAATGTGTAGTCAATGGTGGTTGAATAACTTAATGAACAACTCTGGTGTTTATGTACAAGTGTTCACCCTTGTAACCTTTGTGTATAAGCGTTGTTGTTTAGTCATTGGTGATTGAACAACTTCATGAACAACTTTGATGTTTATGTATATAAGTGCTGTAATGTGTAGTCAATGGTGGTTGAATAACTTCATGAACATCTCTGGTGTTTATCTACAAGTGTTTACCCTTGTAAATAAGAGTTTAACCTTGTAAATGAGGGTTTACACTTGTAACCCTTGTATATAAGCGTTGTTGTGTAGTCATTGGTGATTGAATAATTTCATGAGCAACTCTGGTGTTCATCTATATAATTGCTGCTGTGTAGTCATCGGTGTTTACCCTTGTAACCTTTGTATATAAGTGTTGTTGTGTAGTCATTGGAGATTGGACATTTTCATGAACAACTTTGGTGTTTATGTATATAAGTTCTGTTTTGTAGTTTCTCTCCATGCTGGTCTTTTTAATTACTTGAGCACTCCGATGGAATCGTCCATGCATATAAGTAGGTTTTTGTAGTCAACAGTGATTGAATAACAGTTTGAACAAATCTGATGTCAATTATATAAGTGGTTGTAGTAAGCGGTGATTAAATAACCTTTTGAACAATTATTGATTTTATTTATATAAGTGTTGTTGCGTAGTCTATGGTGATTGAATAACTTTATGAACAACTCTGGTGTTTATCTATATAAGTGCTGTAATGTAGTCAACGGTGGTTGAATAGTTTCATGAACAACTTTGGTGTTTATCTATATAAGTGTTGTTGCGTATTCTATGGTGGTTTTTTGACTGCTTGAACACCCTGATGGATTTGTCTATATATTTAAGTGCTCTTTTTCAGCTAATGAAAGTACCTCAATTATTGTTATTGTGGATATTATTAGCTTCAGGATACTCACTATATTTGATAAACCTTCTGTTTTTACCATTAGAATTGTTCTACACAGTTTCATACAAATTTTATATTCACTCAATTTGTCACATCACACGGCCAGAAATACTTACATAAAAGAGGTTTATCATAAACGCCAAATTGTTCCTGCCGAGAAACTGAACAAACTCCTCTTCACCTTATCTACGACTGTCCGAACTTTACAGGAGTGAGACATCGTTTGTTCCTTGATCTAAATTATTTAACTCTCTTACCACTTTGTCTTTATACACTTTATGAACTCTGTCGAATAATACATGTAAATGTGTAAATATTTAATATTCTAAGTTCTATAATTTGTTTGATTACACAGGTCTACAAAAAAAACTTTTTTTTTGCACAAGAGAACCTCATGGTGTTTCTAGTGTAACTTTTCATGCTGAACTCAAAAATCTAATCAGAAATTTCCCATCACCCATGGTTTTTGCCTGATGGTCATTTTTTAGTATTGGGATAAATACAGTAATAAATGCAACTAATGTTACGTAAGCATTTTTTAAGTTACATCATTAACTAAGCTAGCGCTTTATTTTTGACAAGAAGAGTTAGTATGTGGAGCCAAAAGCTTTATTTTATTTGTTATTAAATAAATGTTACTCTTTAAGAATCATAAATATTAATTTAAATAACAAATTATTGAAATTTTAATTGAATATATATAATTTATTATTATATAATATTATAATCTGTTTTGCTTTCAACTCAAAAATAACGACAAGCTCTGTAATGCTATTTGCTCATTAACACTTTTAATATATATATTTAAATTGAACCTAACGATTTGTTTAATAGATTTGCAGCAGAAGTGACAGGTAAATTTGAAGTGATTAGTTTATTCTTCTCTATCGATTTGCTTTTATAAATCGTCTGCACTAGACTGTGTCAATATGCCGAGGCGTTGCATTAATATTCCTGATATTTTCTGTTATATTTGTGGGGAATTAACTTTCAAAGTTCAAAGGCGAAACTTTACACCGCTCATCAAAAAGTGCTATGAACTTTATTTTGGCGTTAAAGTCGGTGACCAAGATAAGACTTGGGCTCCTCACCATTGTTGTGTAATTTGTGTTCGACATCTTACAGGGTGGATTAAAGGTGAACGTCATATGCCTTTTGCGGTTCCAATGATATGGAGGGAACCTAAAGACCATTCTTCAGACTGTTATTTTTGTTTGACAAAGACTACAGGTATTACATCCAAATCAAGACATACAGTTGAATATCCAGATTTGCCTTCTGCTATGAGACCGGTTCCTCATAGTGATATTTTACCTGTTCCACAGCCTCCTGAAAATGTAATATTTAGTGACGATGATTCAGATAGACGAGAGCAACAGTGGGATGACACAAATTTTGAAGCAGGTGCTTTATCTGAACCTCATTTATTAACCCAAGGAGATTTGAACGACCTCGTACTTGATTTAGATTTATCCAAAAAACAGAGTGAACTTTTAGGCTCTAGGTTAAAAGGCTGGAATCTGCTGCATAAAGGCACAAAAGTATGCTTTTTTCGCAAGCGTCAAGATGAATTTCAAGACTTCTATTCACAAGAGAATGATTTAGTATATTGCAATGATGTTGTTAGTCTAATGGAAGCGCTTGGTCATGACCATGATACAGAAGAGTGGCGTTTATTCATTGATTCTTCAAAAATTAGTATGAAAGCTGTTCTCCTTCACAATGGAAATAAGTTCCCATCAGTGCCAATAGCACATGCATCCAACATGAAAGAGACTTACGAAAACATGAAACTGCTTTTGAAAAAGATAGAATATGAAAGATACGGTTGGAAAATATGCAGCGATTTGAAAGTCGTTGCTCTCTTGCGTGGATTACAGCTTGGATATACAAAATTTTGTTGTTTTCTGTGTGAGTGGGATAGCAGGGATAGGGAAAGGCATTACATTAAAAAAATCTGGCCAAACCGTAAATCTTTACTCCAGGATATAAAAATATTGCAAATCTACCCCTGATCGATTCAGAAAATATTTATTTACCACCATTACATATTAAACTGGGATTAATGAAGAACTTTGTCAAGGCAATGGATCGGAATGCCAGTGGATTTGCCTACCTAAAACAAAAATTTTCTAGTATAAGTGAAGCGAAGATTAAAGAAGGCATTTTCGTTGGACCTCAGATTCGAGAATTGCAGCAGGATGGAAATTTTCAAAATAGTTTGAATGAAGTTGAAGCAGCAGCATGGAATTCCTTTAGAAACGTTTGCAAAAACTTCTTAGGAAGTGTCAAGGTTGAAAATTACCGAGACATAGTTAATGATCTGTTGCTTTCCTACAAGGCACTGGGATGTAACATGTCCCTCAAGATCCATTTCCTGCATTCACATCTAGATTTCTTTCCAGATAATCTTGGCGCAGTTAGCGATGAGCATGGTGAGAGGTTTCATCAAGATATA
This sequence comes from Cordylochernes scorpioides, assembly GCA_030710605.1. NCBI lineage: Eukaryota > Metazoa > Arthropoda > Arachnida > Pseudoscorpiones > Chernetidae > Cordylochernes > Cordylochernes scorpioides. The sequence goes on from CP092878.1 coordinate 70,213,654, forward strand.
TCAAGCATGGAGAAGCGGTACCAAGGTAAATGGAGTCCCGCTATGCTTGCCGACTACTGCTGGACACTCAAGAGGGATCTACCACAAGCAAATTATAGAAGAAAATCCACTGTCACTGCTTTTCAATAAATAAATATGTTTCGTTCATATATGCCTATATATTAACAATATTTCCAAATTTCAAGTAGGTGTATCTCAGAAATATTGCGTAATAGAAAAAAACTAATGGTATATTTGGATTCAGGACATGTAGATAAGATGCTATTTCTCTATGAACAAAGAAAAATATTTTTTGATAAACCAGTGTAATGTAATAAGGGTTATGCAAAACTGCTTACGTAACATTGTTTGCATTTTTACTGTATTTATCCCAATACTAAAAAAAGACCGTCACGCAAAAACCATAGGTGATGGGAAATTTCTGATTAGATTTTTGAGTTCAGCATGAAAAGTTACACTAGAAACATAATCAGGTTCTCTTGTGCAAAAATCTTGTTGACCAGTGTTATTTGTTTGTTTCCTCTGTAATAGGCGCAAATATTTCAATATCTCACCTGGTTGATTAATAAATAAATAGTTATAATATAAATGTTGCATAAAACAGTTAAAATTAAAAAAAAAAAAACAATCAACAACGTGATTTTTACGCCTATCTATAAAATGCTGTTTAAAAGTAGAGTTTAAAGGGATTTTAGATATTTACCAGGTAAAATTAGAGGTTTGTTCATAGAAAGAGAGATAAAAATATTGGTATATTTTGATGTTGAAGCTATTTTATTAATACCTTGTTGGTCGTATATATATAACCATATATTTTATTTATGTAAGCAATAGTTAGCAAAATCATCGAAGCAGGAACAAGCTGGACTTCATGCCACACATTTATAAAATCGTTGACAAAACTACTAGAACTAGCGGTTACCTACTCAGTTTAATAAAGAAAGCATGGGGTTTAGAATGCAGACGGAAATTAACTTTATACAAGACAATATTCCGAAGTACAATAACATATGGTCAGACAATATGGTTTCCATTTATAATCAAGAAAGCCATTTGCAAGCTTTCGAGCAAATATACTGCTCTTCAAGATAGAACACATGCCAATAACAAAGGTTTTTCACTTATTTTGTATAAAGTTATTGAGAGATTGTACATAGAGTATCAGCCCGTTTAAGAGCAGTATATTTGCTTGAAAGCTTGCAAATTTAAAATTGAAAGAAACTCTTTACACGATTTTTATTTTTCCTTTTTCAAATATATTTTATTGATACATATACAATAGTGCTATCTCGTTCAATATTTAAAATAATATTTTTTATTGATAAAAGAAAATAGCGACCACCCTAGACAACCCTGTTATCAGCTGTGTGATACATCCACCTGTCTATACAGACCACCCTGTCTATAGCGACCACCCTAGACAACCCTGTTATCAGCTGTGTGGTGCATACACCTGTCTAAACAGACCACCCTGTCTATAGCGACCACCCTAGACAACCCTGTTATCAGCTGTGTGTTACATCCACCTGTCTATACAGACCGCCCTGTCTATAGCGACCACCCTAGACAACCCTGTTATCAGCTGTGTGATACATCCACCTGTCTATAAAGACCACCCTGTCTATAGCGACCACCCTAGACAACCCTGCTATCAGCTGTGTGATGCATACACCTGTCTATACAGACCACCCTGTCTATAGCGACCACTCTAGACAACCCTGTTATCAGCTGTGTGATACATCCACCTGTCTATACAGACCACCCTGTCTATAGCGACCACCCTAGACAACCCTGTTATCAGCTGTGTGATGCATACACCTGTCTATACAGACCACCCTGTCTATAGCGACCACTCTAGACAACCCTGTTATCAGACCACCCTGTCTATAGCGACCACCCTAGACAACCCTGTTATCAGCTGTGTGATACATCCACCTGTCTATACAGACCACCCTGTCTATAGCGACCACCCTAGACAACCCTGCTATCAGCTGTGTGATACATTCACCTGTCTATACAGACCACCCTGTCTATAGCGACCACCCTAGACAACCCTGTTATCAGCTGTGTGATGCATACACCTGTCTATACAGACCACCCTGTCTATAGCGACCACTCTAGACAACCCTGTTATCAGCTGTGTATTACATCCACCTGTCTATACAGACCACCCTGTCTATAGCGACCACCCTAGACAACCCTGTTATCAGCTGTGTGATACATCCACCTGTCTATACAGACCACCCTGTCTATAGCAACCTCCCTAGACAACCCTGTTATCAGCTGTGTGATACATCCACCTGTCTATACAGACCACCCTGTCTATAGCGACCACCCTAGACAACCCTGTTATCAGCTGTGTGATGCATACACCTGTTTATACAGACCACCCTGTCTATAGCGACCACTCTAGACAACCCTGTTATCAGCTGTGTGATGCATACACCTGTCTATACAGACCACCCTGTCTATAGCGACCACTCTAGACAACCCTGTTATCAGCTGTGTGATACATCCACCTGTCTATACAGACCACCCTGTCTATAGCGACCACCCTAGACAACCCTGTTATCAGCTGTGTGATGCATACACCTGTCTATACAGACCACCCTGTCTATAGCGACCACTCTAGACAACCCTGTTATCAGCTGTCTGATACATCCACCTGTCTATACAGACCACCCTGTCTATAGCGACCACCCTAGACAACCCTGTTATCAGCTGTGTGATACATCCACCTGTCTATACAGACCACCCTGTCTATAGCAACCTCCCTAGACAACCCTGTTATCAGCTGTGTGATACATCCACCTGTCTATACAGACCACCCTGTCTATAGCGACCACCCTAGACAACCCTGTTATCAGCTGTGGGATGCATACACCTGTCTATACAGACCACCCTGTCTATAGCGACCACTCTAGACAACCCTGTTATCAGCTGTGTGATACATCCACCTGTCTTTACAGACCACCCTGTCTATAGCGACCACCCTAGACAACCCTGTTATCAGCTGTGTGATACATCCATCTGTCTATACAGACCACCCTGTCTATAGCGACCTCCCTAGACAACCCTGTTATCAGCTGTGTGATGCATACACCTGTCTATACAGACCACCCTGTCTATAGCAACCTCCCTAGACAACCCTGTTATCAGCTGTGTGATACATCCACCTGTCTATACAGACCACCCTGTCTATAGCGACCACCCTAGACAACCCTGTTATCAGCTGTGTGATGCATACACCTGTCTATACAGACCACCCTGTCTATAGCGACCACTCTAGACAACCCTGTTATCAGCTGTGTGATGCATACACCTGTCTATACAGACCACCCTGTCTAATGCGACCACTCTAGACAACCCTGTTATCAGCTGTGTGATGCATACACCTGTCTATACAGACCACCCTGTCTATAGCGACCACTCTAGACAACCCTGTTATCAGCTGTGTGATACATCCACCTGTCTATACAGACCACCCTGTCTATAGCGACCACCCTAGACAACCCTGTTATCAGCTGTGTGATGCCTACACCTGTCTATACAGACCACCCTGTCTATAGCGACCACTCTAGACAACCCTGTTATCAGCTGTGTGATACATCCACCTGTCTATACAGACCACCCTGTCATAGCGGTCACCCTAGGCAACCCTGTTATCAGCTGTGTGATACATCCACCTGTCTATACAGACCACCCTGTCTATAGCGACCACTCTAGACAACCCTGTTATCAGCTGTGTGATGCATACACCTGTCTATACAGACCACCCTGTCTAATGCGACCACTCTAGACAACCCTGTTATCAGCTGTGTGATGCATACACCTGTCTATACAGACCACCCTGTCTATAGCGACCACTCTAGACAACCCTGTTATCAGCTGTGTGATACATCCACCTGTCTATACAGACCACCCTGTCTATAGCGACCACCCTAGACAACCCTGTTATCAGCTGTGTGATGCCTACACCTGTCTATACAGACCACCCTGTCTATAGCGACCACTCTAGACAACCCTGTTATCAGCTGTGTGATACATCCACCTGTCTATACAGACCACCCTGTCATAGCGGTCACCCTAGGCAACCCTGTTATCAGCTGTGTGATACATCCACCTGTCTATACAGACCACCCTGTCATAGCGGTCACCCTAGGCAACCTGTTATCTGTTGTGTGATACATCCACCTGTCTATACAGACCATCCTGTCATAGCGGTCACCCTAGGCAACCCTGTTATCTGCTGTGTGATACATCCACCTGTCTAAACAGACCTCTCTCTCTATCTTTCTCTCTTTTCAAATCCTTCTTCGGATCAAAAACAAAATAAAAGGAGTTTATCTACCTGAGTATTCATTTGAACATTTTCAAATAATTTCATTTTTTATTGGTGATATATCTATATATATAATTGCCTTATTCTGTCTGAAGCTCACGGATAGAATGCGCGCCCATTGGCTGCCGGCGAACACGTGTCCTCCCTGCCCCCCTCTAGACAACCCTGTTATCAGCTGTGTGATACATACACCTGTCTATAGCGGCCATTCTAGACAACCCTGTTATCAGCAGTGTGTTACATCCACCTGTCTATACAGACCACCCTGTCTATAGCGACCACTGACCACCCTGCCTATAGCGACCACTCTAGACAACCCTGTTATCAGCTGTGTGATACATCCACCTGTCTTTACAGACCACCCTGTATATAGCAGCCATTCTAGATAACCCTGTTATCAGCTGTGTGATACATACACCTGTCTATAGCGGCCACTCTAGACAACCCTGTTATCAGCTGTGTGATACATCCACCTGTCTATACAGTCCACCCTGTCTATAGCGGTCACTTTAGGCAACCCTGTTATCAGCAGTGTGATACATACACCTGTCTATACAGACCACCCTGTCTATAGCGGCCACTCTAGACAACCCTGTTATCAGCTGTGTGATACATACACCTGTCTATACAGGCCACCCTGTCTATAGCGACCACCCAAGACAACGTTTTCAAAATATATTCGCACTCGGGTAAAACCCGGGCGTTGCCCGGGCCATTCGTCTAGTATTTCCATATTTGACTAGCCATACCTTCTCAATATTTTACACTGATTGCAGAAATTGCGTGTTCATTAAAAAAAAACTATAATTTATGATGATCTTCTTCTTCTTTCTTATCTCCACTCAATCATATTAAGGTATCAAGCTGGTAAAGCTTGACAACCACCATGACTGGGTGAAGTAGAATGCGTCTGCCTTTGTCATTAAGACTGGGAGCACTACTCAGTGGCAGGCCGACTTAGCTCAAAAAGAAATTCCTGCCTCTGACATCAAGAACAGACGCCATGTGCAGCTGCTACTAATATGGAGTACAAACACTGCTCATTCTGTATCCCTGGATCAGGAGCCCTTACAGGGTACTATCAGCTGGGCCAGCTGAGCCCAGGTTTTTTAGTGAGCTTGTTACTGCTCCCCCTCCTCCTTTTTCATCCGGGCTTGGGACCGGCAAAGGATGAGTTATTTATGTTGATAATGATGGTAAATTCTCTTTTTTTCACACAGACGGCGCTATAGGTTGTGTTGAAATTGTGAAAATATGAACATTTTTCAATATTTTAACGTGAGAGAGAGTGTGTTTTATACATATAGATATATTTAAATATAAATCGCCATTCTCTTTGCCCGTCAAATTCTTCCAGATGTTGTTTCTACGTTAACGCAACACAACTTTCTGTTAAAGGTTATGTACATAAAAATAGAACTTTTGAATATTGATATTAAACCATTTTCTCACATTTTGTAGGAATAAACGATAATACTAAAATTAACGAGTAAAAGAAAATAATCGCTAATACTTAAAATAATAATTATTATATTTTATTTCAATTTAAAGCGCTATGTTCCCCTATGGACACTTGCGCTGAAATACATGGATGTTTCTACAGTTGTCTACACACATTTATATATATAAAGAAGGCATATCCTAACCAGAAGCACATGTGCTTCTTGATTCAAGAAATGACATCAAGAAAATGGGTTGGCCAAATATCAGGGGACAGGCTAAATCAATTTTAGTTGATTACTGTTCCTCTAGATGGCGCTATGCTATCTAAAGAAGCACATGTGCTCTTGGTCAGGATATGCCTTCTATATTTTTGATATCAACATCTGATCCTTTAATTTTTTCTATCATTTTTTCACACAAACATGTATATATATATATTTATTTAGACAGGTAAACCTGTATAGCGCCGCCTCTAAATAGCGCCTCCCTCTCTATAGCGCCCGATTTTAAATACGTAGTACGATGCGATTTACATTGAAAGTGACCTGTCTATAGCACCCCCTCTCTATAGCACCCTATTTTGGTGAGTCCCAAGAAGGAGCGCTATAGACAGGTTTAACTGTATATACAATAATTTTAGGCCGTAAAGAATAGCCATAAGATATTAATAAGGAGAAAGAAAGAAATAATTATTATCTAATCAAAATAATTCTAAAAGTTGTTAAAACAATTCTCGTTGCGGAAATATTCATTCGGAAAGAACCGGAGAGAATCCGGGTCAGATTCAGCTAGAGTTTTATTATACAATTTGTTATATAAATTGTTGTACTATATTTTAAGATATTAATGAACTTCCGCAAGGTGTTTGGGTTAATCAAAATAAGGGCTGAGTGATGATAACTCTGTCTGATTTATTGAGGATCGTGGTCGTCATTTATCATGGATATTTTCTCACCAATGGACCGACCATTCTCCTCGGAGGTTAAAACCTCGTAGATGGTACTTCAGATTAAAGAAAATAAATGAAACTTGTGGGAAAAAACTTTCAGGAAATGCAATAGATATCTCAGGTTATATATCCAGACAATACAGTTAAACCTGTCTATTACGCCCCCTCTTGGGACTCACCAAAATATGGTGCTATAGAAAGGGGGTGCTATAGACAGGCAACTTTTAATATAAATCGCATCGTACTACCTATTTGAAATCGTGCGCTATAGATAGGAAAGCGCTATTTAGAGGGGGCGCTATAGATAGGTTTAACTGTACTAGGTTGTCCCAAAAGTTCATAAACAAATTATAAAGCATGATGCATTAACGCGCCATCTGTTATGAAAATTTGAAACTATTAAAGACGCGTATGTTTCTTTTTATTATTGTTTTTTTTTTTTAATAATCATACGCGTCTATAAAAGTTTCGTATATTATATAGCATATAAAATCAGAATGATCCAATACATTATTAAAGCTCTAAAGAAGCGGTCTGGTAGATTTAATTGACGATACCGCTGGAAGTGTTTACCATTGATGAGCAAAGCATTCTCAATACAATTTCATCGCAGTAAGGATAGAAGAAGTTTGATTTATTTGTGAAAAGAAACATTCTTGTCTTAATGTCTTCATTCTTTATATATAGATGGCGTGTTATTGCTTTGTATTAATATTATTATTTATATTTTGCAAGTGTTTACTAAATTTTGGGACAACCTTGTAATTCTGAAACTTGGCCCACCTGCTGATTGGCCATTCTTAATATTGAACATCAGAGATTGATTCATTCTTCTATAAGAATTATGTTATCATTTTATCAAGGTTACTAATATTACCAATGTTGTCCCAAAAGTTCGTAAACACTTGCAAAATATAAATCATAATCATAAAATCTTCACGAACTTTTGGGAACAACCATTAGGTTGGTGCAAAAATATTTGCCGTTTTTGTTGGTAACTTTAAAATTCAATAACTCGCTTAAAATAATACTTTTTTGATCAAAATGGAAACCATTGGAAACTATACACCCTTTCCAGCGGGAACCTAGCTGTTTTATTCCATTTTGATAAAATTCAAGAGTTCTATAGGCAATGAAATCACTAAAATAAATTCCGGCTTAGCCTTTATTTCTAAAGCATTTCCCTCCCAAGAAGTTGGTGAAGTGGCTGAAAAAGTAGACCAGTGTTCTGAACGGTTGGTTTTCGACCGCTTCGATCCGGGTTCGAATCCTGCATTAAGCACTTTTTTCTAATTAAAAAAATGATCCAATTGGCCCCCGATTCTTAAAAAAGCCCAACCCTACCAGCGCATGCAAATAACTAAATGGGGGATTTAGCAAACTTTTAAGTGCAAAAGTCGAACTGCTTTCACATATGTAGACATGTGGTGCACTTAGAGTAAAAGCAGTCGCCAACTTCTACCCACCATGATCCAATGGCCACCGATTCTTGCAAAATTAACCCCACCAGCGCGGGCAAATAACCAAATGAAAATCTGGAAAACTTGTAAGTGAAAAAGTCGAACTGCTTTTCAGATATGTAGACCTTTAATTCAAAAGTCGAACTGCTTTCCAAATGTGTAGGCATGTGAAGCACTTAGAGTAAAACAGTCGCCATCTTCTACCCACCGTGATTATCATGGTCTGTACCACAGTACTGGGTGGAAAAAAAAAGAATCAGCCTGTCCCCACCTCATCATCATTTAATCTGCCTAAGAGGAGGAAGATAATGAAAGCCGTGACTAAGTGGCCGGGTCCACGGCCCTAAAATAACATTTTTATTTCTCATTGAAGGAAATTGAGAAAAATGAGGTTTAAATCAGGCCGACAATGGCCCTCTATCGTGTGGCCTTCTAAATACTTCCCTGACGGCGTCGGATGTTAGCTTTTCCCATCGTCTGTCAGCCTTTCATCACGTCTAATAAGTTGGGGATTTATTGAGAACTGCCAATTAAACCACACTTCTATCCTACTTCTCATCGTTCCGTAGTTTTATCATTAAAACTAAATTTCTATATTACATTTCATCAATTAAAAAGTAGTAGATCTTGAAAAAATAGTTCCATGAATAATGTTACGTTGGTGACCTGATGAACTGGGATAAAACATCCGAGAAGACTTTTGACGTTTATTTAAAAACTAATGTTTTAGAAAGAGCACCTTCTAACTAAATGTCTTAGATAATCTTCAAGAACAAAAAGTATTAAAATTCAACGATACGAAAGTATGGAAAATAATTATACAAAACTAAATTATATAAAAATAGTTATATATGAAAGTTAATAAGAATAAGTTGTAAAAAGTTACAATTAAGTCCATGAGAAAAGATGTAGCCAAGACAAGTAAGTTTTACAATGTGACACGTGAACAAAAGACTCCAGCAGAGAACCTCTCTCCTAACAATAGATCTTCAATTAAAAAAGCATATGTTGGATCAAAATATAATTTATTTGCCAATATTTCAGTTGGCTGAACGCCAACCTTTTTCAAGGTATTATAACATATTTATGTCACATTGCGTCACTTAACCTTGAAAAAGGTTGGCATTCAGCCAACTAAAATATTGGTAAATAAATTATATTTTGATCCAATAAATGCATTTTTAATTGAATTTATTTCTATATTTGTGTGTGAATCTATTCAAATAGTATATTCTATTTAGCCTTTATTATTATTTTCAAAGTTAACCTTTTAGAAAAATATTAAGTTGCTTTTGGATATTATATCGTTTTTCATTATAACACTATGAAACAAAAGGCTCAATCCGAATAAATAAATTCAACTATATCTATCTCTAGGTAAAGTAATATTGTCAGGAGGACAGAGTATTCCCTCTATCTGGACTGGAAGGACAGATCTGGGAAAACAGTGGCGCCACGTGGAAGGTAGAAAAACTCAGTTCTCCCCTCTTGCTCTAACTGCTGGGTCGATTTGGCTCATGTACATAGTAACTCTTATTTTATATTTAAATCTTTCCTATAAATAATTAAATAAATATTTAAAGTAATTCGGAAGCCTATTTAATTATTTAACTTCGCGGCAATATTATTAAACCACACCTTTAAATATATATTTTTCTATCACATAAGAATAGTTTATCCAATATAGTTTGACCTATTATTGATCATCTTAAATAAGCATGAATAACCATTTTACTCCTGTAGAAGGACAGAAATGTTCGATAGATCGGCTGAATAAGAAAACTTACAAAAACTCTTCGCCTTAAATTCTGTAATTTTGTTTTAAAATTGTACTGGTTTCCCTCGCTGGGTACCTATTGATTGAAAAAAATAAATTGATATTCTTCTTCTTTCTTATCTCCATTCCGTCATATTAGCGTATCAAGCTTGTAAAGCTTACGATTTGACAACGATCATGACTGGGTGAAGTAGAATGCGACTGCCTTTGTCATTAAGACTGGGAGCACTACTCAGTGGCAGGCTGACTTAGCTCCAAAAGAAATGACCACCTTTGACATGAGGAACAGACACCATGTGCAGCTGCTCCTAACATGGAATACAAACGCTGCTCATCCTGTATACCTGGATTAGGAGCCCTTACAGGGTACTATCAGCCAGGACAGCTGAGCCAAGGTTTTTTAGCGACCTTGTTACTGCTCCACCTCCTCCTTTTTCATCCGGGCTTGGGAACGGCAAAGGAGGAGTTATATAAAGTAATTAAAGGATATAGTTGATTTTTGGTGTTTAGTTTGTATTTTGGAGCACAGGATCTTAGAATAGATGTTATTTCTAAAACTTTTTATTATTATCCCTAGTTCACTTGTTAAAGCGATGATAACGATAGTGGGTAGAAGTTGGCAACTGCTTTTACTGTAAGTGCATCGCATTTTCTACAAATGTAGAAAGCAGCTCGACCTTTGCACTTAAAATTTTGCCAGAGAGCCCGTTTGGTGACTTGCACTCACTGATAGGGCTGTATTTTTACACGAATCGAGAATCATCGGAGATTTTTTTTTTTGTAATAAAAAAAATGCCAATGTGGGATTCGATCCAGGGTAATGGCTGTTGAAAACCAACGGTATATAACACTTGACCACTGACCGCCGTTACAAACCAATACAATCACAACAAAGGCTTTTTTTAAGGCCCATTGCCCTGTATGGATTCGCCATACAATAACAAAATAATCCAGTAATTCTTTCTCCCTTTCCCCATGTGAACGTGAGCCTTTGTTTGAAAAGGGATTTATTTACACATCTGTTCTAAAACTTTCTTCACTACCTCTTTTATGTATGAATCTATTTACAATTGATCTGTAGACATTATAGAGTTCTATTGCTATATAATTTTTTCTGAAATAGTTCTCAGCGTCTTCAGTGGGTTGCTAGATCTCCAGAAGGTGTTTTTACAAACCAATATAATTAAAAAACAATAATAAACATTAAGAGGAGCTTCTTGTGTAAATTTCTTTAATGTGTAAATTTACGCAAGAAGCTCCTCTTAATGTTTATTATTGTTTTTTAATGATCGTGATTTTAAGAGTTTTAATCCTACAAACCAATATAATATAAATTTGAATTCATTTTTCCTAACCAAAATCAGCTGGTTTAAACTAGGAGATTCCCAAATCTCCATTGTGTTAGGTACTTTAAAAATAGACACTTTGGCCAGTTAAAGTTTTATTTTCTCAACGTTTTAACAAAATTCTTTTTTAAGAACAATTTTAACGCCTTGCCAAATTCTTTATATTTATTTGTTTTTCCTGACCAAGACAAAATATTTTTGTCGAAACTTTGAGATAATAAAACTTCAACTTGCCGAAGTGTCTATTTTTAAAAAGAAATATGAATGCCGGCCAGACAACCTCTACCTTTACGATAAATAGAAACAGTCTAGCTTTCTCGGGTAAATAAAATATTCTACTTGTGTAACTTATAACTTATAGGATGTCGAAGATCTGATATGCCTCAAGTTTGCCAGTATTGTTACTCCGCCTTTGCCGGTCCCAAGCCCGAATGAAAAAGGAGGAGGGGGAGCAGTAACAAGCTCCCTAAAAAACCTGAGCTCAGCTGGCTGGCTGATAGTACTCTTTAAGGACTCCAGGGATACAGGATGAGCAGCGTTTGTACTCCATTGTTAGGAGCGGCTGCAAATGGCGTCTGTCTCTCATGTCAGAGACGGCCATTTTTTTGGAGCTAAGTCGGCCTGCCACTGAGTAGTGCTCCCAGTCTTAATGACAAAGGCAGACGAATTCTACTTCTCCCAGTACCTAATATGATTGAGTGGAGATAAGGAAAAAGGAGGAGACTATTGTTAATTCAGTTAACCCAGTAGGTTCCTGGAGCCACGTATGCAAGTCACCAACTACCCGGGCTGACATCTTCTTGGCTTCATTTACAATGTCAGTGGAAGTCCTGAGGTGGGCAGATTTATTTCTTGAGAGATTTTCTATGAATACTGTACATAGGTTGGTGATCCCTAGGAGGGAGGCCGTCAGGAATCTTTGGTATTGGAAGGTTGGGCAGAGGTGAAGTGGTCCACGGTTTGGTCTTCATCTTGGCAATGGGGGCAAGTTGGGTCTTCTTTTAATACCTTTGCAGTGTTTTTTCAATACCTATGTCTCTAATTTATTAAGAAACCTAGAACCATAGAACATTTATAATATCTTGAGGAATATAAATTAAGATATTTATGTGTGAGAAAGTAAACAAAGAGACTTCCAAAATCATCGAGCTTAGTGAAATATAGATATAACATTAAATACGAATGGAAAGATGTGCTAATTAACCTCTTTCTATATACATTCATTGAGAGAAGGAAGTAAATATTATTTAATGTCACACTGTCTTTTTTTTGTTGTTGTTGTTAAAAAGACCGAGACAATTTTGTTCACACTCGGTTAAATCTTGTGCTTTCAATAAAGGTCACTGTAATATCTTTCAGAGTTATTGACTGAATCCCGATTAATAAGCTAAAAGGTACAACTTCCTTAAGTTTTGTCCATGAGTGTATACACACTTAGTTATCTCGCGTGTCTTTAATAAAGGTCACTATCTATCAAATATCTTCCAGAGTTATTGTCTGTATTTCGATATACATGCTATAAGGTACAAATTTTTCATGTTTTGTCCATGAGTGTATACACCCATGGGTATCTCGTGTCTTTAATAAAGGTCACTGTAATATCTTTCAGAGTTATTGTCTCAATCCCGATATACATGCTGAAAGGTACAACTTCCTTTATTTTTGTCTATGAGTGTATATGATCAGGTTGATATAAAATGCAAAGACACATTATATTCCTTAGAATATAATCAGAATAAATATTTGTATTCAAATTATTATTAATTTCTGTTATTCCTCTAAAGCCATTGATAACAATCAATTTGCAGATAATACGATCAAATGTAAAGATTAATATATTGATAATATAAAGGCGAAACTGCAGGTAAGGTTCACCATTGATGAGCCAAGAACTCCCAACTTTTTTTCATCGCAGTAAGGACAGTAAAATAGTTGTTTTTTTTTTTACAAAAGAAACACTCGTGCTTCAATGCTTTCATTACTTATAAAATATCGATAAACTAAGATATTATATCAAAGAAAGCAAATCCTGACACATGAGCTTTCTAGATGGCGGAGTGCCATCTAGTGGAACAGAAATCAACTAAACATTGATTTAGCCAGTTCCTTGATATTTATTTAATCCATTTTCTCGACAAATCAAGAAGAGCCACTCTAACGAAAGCCAATAGCCTGAAACGCGTTCGTAGTTGTCTTTTCTTGATTTATAAAGAAAATAGGTTGGCCAAAAATTAGGGGACAGGTTAAAACAACGTTTAGTTGATTTCTGTTCAACTAGATGGCGCTCTGCCATCTAAAAAGTTCATATGCTAGTGGTCAGGATATGCCTTGTTTGATTTTAATACCAATACCTGGCCTTTTTTAATTTATATTTTTAAAATATTTTTTTCACACATGAGATATTATATAATATTGGTATAATATCGATTTTAGAAATATTTGACCAAATAAATCTGCTACTGAACAAAGGTAGAAATGTCGTGATTTCAATTAACTCAGAAATCCAATCAAAAAGCCCTAGAACAACGTTCCCTTCGATCGTAACAACTCGAGGTTTTGTTGTTGTTGGTCGGAGTTTGTTCCCAACTCCAGCAATTTATCCTTCCATTTGTTCGCTATTTCCCACCAATATAACCTTTAATTTCCACATCGTTCTTTAATCGTAAACCGAAAATACACTCGTGAACAACACTTATGTAAGTCATACCTTTTAGCATGTGTATCGGGATTCAGACAATAACTCTGATATATATTTGATACACAGTGACCTTTTTATATATGAATCAAGATAAAATTCTGCAAAACTTTTTAAAATCTACTGATATTCTCTCATAATGAGTTTATTTTTATATTGAAATGCTAGCTTTCAAGCGATAAACTTCTTCAAGAGACTATATTAAAAAAACAACTTAAAAATACTTTACTAGTGATGATAAAGAATAAGCCACAATTTCATTTTCGTAAATTATGGACAAAAAGCAAACCTGTATATCATGGTTTCGGGATTTGACCCTCATCAGTACAGGGGTGGCTTCGATTTCATAACATCCTGTGAGAGGGTTTATGAAATCGGTCGAATTTACCAAACAAGTGGTTAATCTGGTGAAGTGTCATGGGACGATATTCAGACTTTTTTTCTTATTAAGGAAACAGTGTCAATTTGTTCGCACTTTTTTATCTCGTGTGTCTTCAATAAAGGTCACTGTAATATCTTTCAAGGGTATTGTCTGAATCCCGATATACATGCTAAAAGGTACATCTTACTTAAGTTTTGTCTATGAGTGTATACACACTTGGTTATCTCGTGTGTCTTAAATAAAGGTCACTGTAATATCTTTCAAGGGTATTGTCTGAATCCCGATATGCATGCTAAAAGGTACAACTTCCTTAAGTTTTGTCCATGAGTGTATACACACTTGGTTATCTCGTGTGTCTTCAATAAAGGTCACTGTAATATCTTTCAGAGTTATTGTCTGAATCCCGATATATATGCTAAAAGGTACAACTTAAGTTTTGTCCATTAATGTATACACACTTGGTTATCTCGTGTATCTTCAATAAAGGTTACAGTAATATCTTTCAGTGTTATTGTCTGAATCCCGATATTGGTTATCTCGTGTGTCTTCAATAAAGGTCACTGTAATATCTTTCAAAGTTATTGTCTGAATTCCGATATACATGCTGAAAGATAAAACTTCCTTAAGTTTTGTCCATGAGTGTATACACACTTGGTTATCTCGTGTGTCTTCAATAAAGGTTACTGTAATATCTTTCAGTGTTATTGTCTGAATCCCGATATACATGCTAAAAGATTAAACTACCTTAAGTTTTGTCCATGAGTGTATACACACTTGGTTATCTCGTGTGTCTTCAATAAAAGCCACTGTAATATCTTTCAGAGTTATTGTCTGAATCCCGATATACATGATAAAAGGTACAACTTCCTTACGTTTTGGCCATGAGTGTATACACACTTGGTTATCTCGTATGTCTTCAATAAAGGTCACTGTAATATCTTTCAAAGTTATTGTCTGAATTCCGATATACATGCTAAAAGGTACAACTTCCTCACGTTTTGTCCATGAGTGTGTGTTCTTTGTAGGGATTTTAACTTCTGAACAGCAAGAGAAACATATAATGGTTGAGAATGATTTGAATTGATAATATATAAAATAGAAAAATTCAGTTCACAAAGAACTAAAAACAAATATTACCTAAGACAACAACACATTCAGTGAAAAATATTCGATATCAATAATGGATCTCTTTCTAGATCTTGGACTAGCAGTTTAAAAAGACCCCATTATAAGAGAACACACACACAAGGGAGTGTGTCTCGTGATATATTACAAATAATATAACACATTTTAAGAAGGTGCATATTTGATTGTTTTTTAATAGAACTCTGTATGTGTTTTTGATTGAATTCGGGGTCGGTGGAAGGATGGTCTAAACCGTTGGTTTTCGCCCGCTACGACCCGCGTTCGATTCCCGCATTGGGAACTTTTCTCTGATTAACAAAAAAATAAAAAAATACTCCAATGACCCCCAAACTTGCAAAAGTCTAACCACACCAGCGAGTGCAAGTAAACAAATGGGGCTCTCGCACATTTGTAAGTGCAAAGTCGAACTGCTTTTCACATGTGTAGACATGTGGTGCACTTACAGTAAAAGCAGTCGCCTTCTTCTCCTTCCACCATGATTACCATGGACTATACCACGTGTACTAGCAAAAGATAAGCAAAAAAAAAAAAGATTGAATTCGCAAAATATATTTTAAAAGGTGTCGCTTTTATATAGTTTAATAACAACATCCATTTCTGTTTGCTATACAAAATAAGGTTGCAATAGCAAATGAACTGAATAAATATATGTATGTGGTAAACAGTTTTCATTTTCCCAATTTCTTTTAATAACATTTAATATTTGAGTTTGTTTAAACAAGTGAAATGAACTTATTATAAGAGATAGTAAAGTGAAATATTTACAAATTTCTATTCAGGTTATCAGAACAAACACGTTGGCAAGATGTTTATTTACTAACCTAACCAATGGAAGATAAATGTTTGTCTTTTATTCACTCACTAATGGGCATTCGCTAAAGATTGACGAAGCTAGCCAAACAAGGTAGATCCATAAATTCAGAAGTTTAAAAGAAGAAGCCACAGGTAAAAGCCAAACATTCCACAGAAGAAATATTGGGCAATGTAAGACTGATAAATATTTCCAGAAAGACCATTTATTTGCATAAACGATCCTATAGGCAATAAGGAAACTCATTTATTTCGAAGGAAACTTCAAAATAACATTTATATACCGATAGTTCATTTTTTTGTTTTTAATTCTTCATCAATACCAATGTATTTGTCAACAGAAGACAAATTTATATAAAATATAAACATTTTGCAGATATTTTTTTATTTTTATAAAAAAAACTGCTAAATTCCATTGGAACGCTTTTATTTAGATATTAACTCTGTTAAGCATAGTTTTGTATTGTGAATAATTCTCTAATATCTTGCATTTTTTTTCTAAAATATTCCTTAAAACTTTCTTTAATCTGTAAATTGTCTTCCTTGTATACACTACTTTACACTTGATTACATTCAATTGATTTCATTTAACTAAATTTGCATACTAACTCTTTATACATATTCCAATTGTGTTGATATTTTTTTCTTTCCATCTAACTAAATTGCATACTAATTCTTGTACATATTGCCACGGTAGTGAAAACGAGTATAACAAAAGTTTAAGTAAAAATAATTTTTTGATTATAATGCAAACTATTTCTACATTTAATTTACAAGTGATAATATACAAGTATTTAAAGGGTGATGACTATGCAAATATTTATGATGATAAACAACAGAGTATTCAAAATAATTATTCTGTGGAAATATTTCAAATGATCTTTCTTTCTTTTCTCTCTTATGTTTAGTTTATCTATAAAGTGCAAGTGCCCTCAGTGGGGCATAACGCTCTAAGTCGAAATAAAATAAACTTCATACTTTTTTTATATAGATAATGAAGAGAGAGCATATATAGATTATTCTTTTTTATTTGTCAACATTTTTATTGGTTTTCTGAATTCCAACATTTATCACGGTATTATTAATTTATTATTTGATTTCTGCTATCAACATAAAAATATGTATAAGGTTCTAAAACAGGTGTTTATTTCAACATTTTTGCATATGGCTATAATATTTGCGTAATTATAATTTTTTCTTGCATTGATACAAATTAGGCTTCTTCATTATTACTTTTTCTTTAAATTTTTATAAATATATTTGATATATTTTGCATAAAAGCAGTGGCTAACTACCCACCATGAGTATTATGTTCTGTGACATGTGTTGATAATACAAAAAATTCCTATTTACCCTATATAATCTGTCTATAGCGCCCCCTCTTGGGACTCACCAAAATAGGGTGCTATAGAGAGGGGGTGCTATAGACAGGTCACTTTTAATGTAAATCGCATCGTACTATGTATTTAAAATCGGGCTCTATAGAGAGGGAGGTGCTATTTAGAGGGGGCGCTATAGACAGGTTTAACTGTGTAGATGGCTCGTTATTACTCTACCTATTGATGCCTATGGAATGGGATCACCACATTCCAGACATATATCCAACTAGCCAGCTATGTGGGAGATATCTGCCGAAGAGGTCGTTCCGTCCAATTACTTAATGATCTCATGCCAGCCGTGAAACCTCCATCTGGACTCCCCCTGGCGGAAGATGATGGAACTCCAGCTTCGATGATAAATGATGATGATAGCATGTGGTAGGTCTTTAAGTCATTCCCACACCATGACCTTTTGTGACTGATTCTATTTGTGACCTATTCCCTGAATAGACATCCCTGTAACTGTTTACTCTCGTTTGGATAAGTTTATGTAAAATTGAGCAATGTGGATTGATTTACACTGATGGACAAATTCGATAAAATAATCCCTTGTATCAATATTAGGGTTGGAAATATCAAGCCTCCAGGGATAGAGAGGTTTCTTTTTACATTTTAATTCACAAATATCTCTGATATTCGAGCATGGAAGTCTTATACAGGAAAAAAAACACGATACAGCCTCTTGGTGTTTTTATCGTGTTTTTCTCCAGTAGAAGGGCTTCCATGCCCGAAAGCTAGAGAGAGAATTTTTTGCTTATCCCTAGTACACGTGGTACAGACCATTATAATCATGGTGGGTTGAGGTTGGTGACTGCTTTTACTGTAAGTGCACCACAGGTTTAAAAGCAGTTTGATTTTGCAATTACAAATGTGCCAGAGCCTCGTTTGGTTACTTGCAATCGCTTAAGGAATTGGAATTTTGCAAGAATCGGGAGCCATTGGAGCATTTATTTTTAAATTTAAAAAAGTGCCCATTGCGGGAATCAAACCCGGGTCGTAGCGGTCGAAAACAAACGATTTAAACCATCCTTCCACCGACCCCCTCAAAGAGAGAGATTTATAAATGAAAAATTTTAAAAAAGAAGCCTCTCTCTGTAGGCTTGCTATTTTCAACCTTAATACTGATGGACAAATTATGTTTTCGGTCGTCTATATTTTTTTTTTTTTTGAGGAGACAGAGACAATTTTGTTCACACTTGGTTATCTCGTGTGCCTTCAACAAAGGTCACTGTAATATCTTCCAGAGTTATTGTCTGAATCCCGAATTTCATCTGACAGAGTCTATTTTTTTTCAAGAAGACAGGCAATTTTGTTCACACTTGGTTATCTCGTCCGTCTCTCCCAATAAAGGTCACTGTGTGTATCAAAAATCTTTCAGAGTTATTGTCTGAATCTCGATTTTCATCTGACAGAGTCTATTTTTTTTCAAGAAGACAGAGGCAATTTTTTTCACACTCGGTTATCTCGTTTGTCTTCACAATAAAGGTGTATCAAATATCTTTCAGAGTTATTGTCTGAAACTCGATTTTCATCTGACAGGGTCTATTTTTTTTTTCAAGAAGACAGAGGCAATATAGTTCACACTTGGTTATTTCGTCTGTCTTCACAATAAAGGTGTATCAAATATCTTTCAGAGTTATTGTCTGAATCTCGGTTTTTCCATCTGGCCGAAGAGTGTCCTTTCAACTATCAATATGTACGTATTTTAATTGATTAATGAAAATATAAAATATCGTTGAATGAAAATATAAAATATATTTGTAATTTTCAAAGGACCAGAATTTATTTTTTTCCACGTGGAAAATTAGGAAAGACAAACTCAGGATGACACAGCAATTTATTTAGGGCAGGAACAAACTATGAATGATAAACAAAAGATAAGCAATGAGGAAAGTTTACAGAGTAACAAAATATAAACATAAAAAATGATACTCTGTTAATAAAATAATAAATACTTTACTACATAGCTCCTTTCCTATGAGAGCTGTGACCCACAGCTTGCAATTATTGTAATTATTGACATGGATCTGTCAGGCTTCTGCAAAGGATTCCATTGAAGTCTTAGAACATTGTCCCTAGTACTTTTGCGTCCTTTTTCTTGCAGCGTCAAGAACGAAAAAATTAATGTTAATATAATATATAAAGAATATTTCACTACAATATTTAAAAGTAGTTATTCCAGCGTCGTATAAATAATCAATTTAGGGACCAAATCCGATCTTCAAGGGTGAGATAAGAAAAGAAAAAAAAATTGAGATTTTTTATGTTTATTAAAACACGGAGAAAACTTACAGACATACAAACCCCTCAAAACATCCTTCAATAATAAATAACTTATGATGCATTAGCGCTCCATCTGTCATGAATTTTTTGAACTATTTTGACGCGTATGATTCTCATAAAAATAAATCAATTTGATTCACCTATTATTACCACAGCTAATCTGCTCTTAACTTTGTAAAATTAAAAAGAAAGAAAAAGAAATTACGCAAAGTTGCTAGAGATTAACTTTGGTGCGTCGAAGGATTCCTTGGCAAAAGCATGTCAGAATCTACAATATTTTCAAACTCTATGAATACAGCTTTCATAGAGAATTAAATGATAAAATATTTATTATTTTATTCATAGATTATTGATTTTTCTAATTTGTATACTGAGCTATTTGCCTTTGTTCTTTTATTTGAATTAGGTACAATTTTTGATCAAATTATATTAACATGTCATCTGTAGGCTTTTCTTTTCTTATTTTCTATTTAATATATAAGCACATTGTCTCTAAAAAAACTGTATTAACTATTAAAAAAATAAGATTAGCACCTGATCCCAGTACAATTTCATTTTTGTACTATTTTTTTCACATCTTATTATTTATTTCATACGAAAATTATTTCCGAAATTAATAATTGAATAGGTGTATTTTCTATATATTAATATTAAATTAATAAAAAAAGATAGAGAAACTAGTTGAATAAAAATTTAATATATAAATTTTTAATTTATAAAGGCACATATATTGGATAAAAGATTCATTAATTGAATATATATTTAGGGATTTCTCTATATCTATCTATATATACAATATCACAAAAGATTTTCGCTCTCATATTTTTTTTTCTGTCTTTTCTTCCATCCAATTGAATTAAAAGGCTTTATTCTTTCATCTAGAAAAATAGCAAATACTTTGAAAATATTTTTTTAATAAATTAATTCAATAGAGTATAATTTCGAAAAATATTGGAAGATAGAGACAAAAAATATTTTTGAAAATAATGAAATCGAGAAAATTGTAGTTGAACTTATATAAAAAATGATAAAATAAATAATATTAAGTTGAAGAATAAATATTATTTGGAATGTTTGAACATTATAGAGAAAGAATATATCTGTGAGATAGAAGAAGAAAAAATAACAGACGATTGTGAAAAAATTGGCGCGCAATATTATTGGCGTCGTCTGATTCATTCTCAAGGCGGGCGCCATTAGGGAGAAAGGCGGTTTATGATTCGTCGTAAAGCCATAGGTGTTTTATGTAAATCATAAAATGGTATTTCCTCTATTAACTTCTCTGTTTCTTATTCCAAGTTGGTTTTGTGGTCAAATAAAAAAAAAAGAAATATTATCTTTTATTTAGAAATGTATTATATTTCAGAGAATTATTTAGAAATCTCGTTCTATATTTTGAATAAATGGCTTATTGCATAATTTAGTTTATATCTTGTTTTTTTTATGAAAATAAATATGAAATAGAATTTGAGACACAATACTAAATTATTTTCTTATTTTCATTTTTAAACTTTTTCAATAATCTCCTTTTAAAAATAAATGAGATTAAATATATCCGTTATGTACATTCGCACTTTCTAGAATATAATTCAAATACTATATTTAAATTGTAATATACAAATGAATAATTCTTATTTTGCTTATAATCGAATTGTAAGTTTCTGTTTTTTCTAATACAATGTCATAACATTATTATTTAAATAAAACAGATTATTAATTTGAAACTGCTGTAATTTGAAAGTATATTATTGAGAAGGTTTTTCTGAATCAAAAAATGCAATTTATTGAATGTAGTTTGAATATTTATTAAAGAAACAATATTAATCTACCGCTGAAAATACAAATCTATTAGCGATTATGACTTTTTAAAATATGAATACTGTCTTTTTAATAATTGCCTATGTTGGTATATTAGTTATCTTGTTTTTTTTTATATATATATAATATTACTATTTTTGAATATACAGTCTACTCTCGTTATAACGCCACCATCCGGATTTTGCAAAAAAGCGGCGTAAGGCGAGGGTGGCGTTGTATCGAACACGTTTAAAATGTGAAATTTAAAGATACAATAAATTATTTATAACAATTACTAAAAACAACTTATACCCTAAATCAATATATAGAATGCCGGCATTAATTAATTAATATGACAAATTGGAATAATTAATTTATTTTTATTCATTAAAAAGTAATTACATTTTCATGAAGAAGTCTGTGATCACAACTTATCTTTTCTCTCCCTCACTTATGGCATAGACACGGCGTAAACAAATCCGCAGATAGATTGACGTCGTCAGGTGTTGCTCTCTTGGAGTGCTCAAGAAACAACAAAACTGTCTCAGCAGCTGTTCTGGCTTCCCTTAACGATGGTAGGCGCTGGGTCACTGTTGCATCATCATCCTCGCCAAGTTCTTCTTTCGCTGTAACAGTGGACACCAGAAAATTGTCATCTGTTAGCTTCATTTCCGCCTCCTGGGAATCATCAACCAGTTGAAACTCCCTTTCAGTCATCAAATTCTCTGGTGTAATAGCGAAGATGTCGCGAATGCGATCGAGCAGATTTCCATAATTAAGAGGCTCAACTGCAGCAGTAGAAGTGAAGCGAATAATGCCTGTGTGATTCCAGCAGTTGCTCGCCAAGTTTTTTTGCCTTTTCTCTTAAGAGATCATCAGTAATAATAATATTATTGGCACGCTTTTGGGTAAACCAGTTGAAGAGAGCGTCTTCCAAGTCACTAAATTTTCCGACTCTTTGTCTCTTTGAAGAACCAACAGTATAATTTTCCCACTTCTCAGCCTGAGTGAGAATATCACGGACAGTTTTTCGTGGAAGTGAGAAACGCTTTCCAATCCCATTTTTCGACATCGTAGGGTTATTTCTTGCCAACTGGCATATCTCCTTCTTCTTTTCAATGGTGATCGACTCACGTTTACGCTTTTGGGAACTCATGATACGACAATAAAGTTGTTGTGTTGACGTAAGCAAAGAATGAAGCGACTGTGTATGTTCCAGGAACAAGCAGGAAAAGGATCTGCTGGCTGTTGACACAATCTGTTATCTGTTGTGTCAACAGCAAACAAAGTCCGGCGCCGTTGGCGTAAAAATGCAGACAAGAAAGGGGGGAGCGGGGGGGGGGGGGGGGGGGTGAGGGACGTTGTGAGCGGCGCTATAACGAGCGGTTTTTGTTACTTGGGATACGAAAAATCAGCGGCGGAAGGCGAACAGCGAGGGAGTGGCGTTATATCGAGAAAAATACATTGATGTCGATTGGGACAAAACGAAAAAGCGGCGTAAGGCGAGGGTGGCGTTATATCGAGTGGCGTTATAACGAGAGTAGACTGTAATAAGAATTATTCTCTTTGAAGTTCACCAATGTATATCATAAGTTGAGCATATAATATATAAATGAGGTTTTTATATTATGATATTGTTTTCTATATATTTTAAGTTAGGTAATTTGTTTACACAGAGTATATGTGTGTGAGATCTTAAAAAAATAGGCGCTAACCGAAAGAAAATAAAATACTTTTTTTTTTACTGTTGTTATAGTTTATTATTTTGTTTGTTCTCATTCTTGTAAAAATATAAAAGTAAGACGTTTAATCTATCTTCTGGGAATCAGGTTCATTAAAGTATTCTAAGAAAATTCAAAATAAACGCGCGCGCGTAGCAGAGATTTTATTATGAAAAAGAAAAAGGCATCTTCTTATCGTGCAACTGAAAGTTGCTGCTGGCTTGCGCTATCTATCCGAATAAATATCAACTATTCTCTTTGATTTTTAATTATTCCAGAATTGGTCAATTACCCATTCTTGATTAATCAAGAAAAGCTTACCACGTACGCGTTTTGGGTTGCTGGCCCTCATCAGCGTGGTGCAAGCTGTACCTCAACGACCAAAACACTGGTCATTCAGGCATCCTGAAAAAATCATGAACGGCTAGTTAAGAACAGAATTGCGTGAGACCGCGACACGTAATGAAAAAATAGTACAAATGTGATATTGTACTGGATTAAGATGCATAAATTATATAAAAAAAGAGATTTTAAACCTAACAGATATGAAATTGGTGACAAATTTCGAATGGCATTAGGAAGGTTTGCCACTTATGTTTTAGGCCTTCCCAATAATCGTTTAAGTAAGGGTAGTTGAGAATTTTTTTTTTTTTTTTTAATTTCAAAAAGTAAAGCGAAGCCGCCTTATAAATAGTTCATATTTTAAAATATAGGTGGCGTGATATTGCATCATATATTATGATGTTTAAAGAGTTCTTTAAAATTGATGCCCTATTCAGGAAAATAAAATGCGGTTAAACACTATTCTAACTTTTGTGTAAAAATAAAATCAAATACTATCTAAAGTATAGTTAGTGGCTATAACTTAGTGGCTGGACGCGGTCAAGAACAAAATAAAAGCTGAATAAATATATATTTAAATATTTATTTTGGATTTTAACTGCCCGTTTTTATTTTATATTATGAAAATTCGACACTATTATAGACGCGTATGATTGATTCTTTTAAAAATTAAACAATATCTACTGCATGTGCTGTAATTAAAAATAAATGGAAGGGCCTGTCTCATTAGTGGTTAATTTTTCCATTGCAGTAAGGGCAGTAGAAATTGTTTAATTTTTAAAAGAATCATACACGTCTATAATAGTTTCGAATTTTTATAACAGATGGCGCGCTAATGCATCATAATAATTTATATTATTTTAATTTATTAATTTTTTCAGTTTAATTCTTGAATTTTTTATATATATATAATTATTAAAAATTGTTTCCCTTTGTATCAATTTTAGCTTGATTATGAATTCTTCCCTGAGTAAAGAAAAGTATTGTGATAGCATCTGTGTCGATGCATTGTGGCTGACTATGGCTGTGTTTGGAGAGTTGAGATCAACTAAATCGCAACTTATGTCAACTTCTAGACAAGTATTTATCAACAGACAAGACAATAGATAAGATAGTGCTCTTTCCTTGTGCTTGTCTGTAGGATTTCTGTATTGACAATACTGAGGTCGGAGGTCGCTTCGGACAGGTGGGAACTGATGGATGGATGGCTTTCTAATTATGTAGTACTTCCTCTTTCTCCTTCTATAAACATGGCGGACAGTTATTCTCCACTGTTGGACATACAATATAGCTTAGGCGTCTCTTCTCTCTTTTATCTTTCGATAGAACTGTGGACATTAATATCTTGCAATGTGTTTCTTTTTATCTCTACAGACCTTACTGCAATGATATGAGTTATTGAATGAGAGAGTTTGGCTCATCAGTAGTGAACCCTCTCAGCGGTTTCGCCAAATTAATCTCTAGACCGCTCTACTATTGTATTGGACTGTTTTTGTTATATACCCTGCATTTTCTATGGAAGGCAGCTTAGGGGTGTTTAGTGAACTATGGGCATAAGCTTATAGGTCTGTAGAGGTACATACATATAATTTCAAGGTATGGCATCGAGCAAAGCTCTTCCGCAAAATATGTTTTCATAACCAATATATATATATAGTAAATTAAATTTAATTGCCATCTATCGTTAAAATTTTACGCAAATAAATTTACTGGCAATGCGTTTCTATTTTAAATATCATCAAATATTATCTCTACAGACCTTACTGCAATGATATGAGTTATTGAATGAGAGGGATTGTTTCATCAGTGGTGAACCCTCTCGGCGGTTTCTACAAATTAATCTCCAGGCAGCTCTACTCTCTGATTGGTTTTCTTATATACCCTGCATTTTCTAAGAAGGTAGCTTAGGGGTGTTTAGTGAAGCTATGAACATAAGCTTAAAGGTCTGTAGAGGTACATACATATGATTTCAAATGCATCGAGTAAAGCGCGCTTCCTCAAAAATGGTTTCATATCAAAGCTATAACTTGAATCATGAAAATTTCTCTTATAGAACTGTAAAAATATTATAAAAACGAAGAGAAAATTATTTATTTTTGCTATACATGGGCTACGAGCTTTCGGGCAGCCTCGCCCTTCTACAGGTAAAGATACATGGCGGCAAAAGGCTTTTTTATAAGATTCCGTTTTTAAAATATATTTACATATAAGAAGAATATAGGACGGTTAAAATATAATTTAAGATAAGAAATATTTTGCAAATCTAAAACTATTGTATATGATATTTACAAAAATATGCTAATCATGTAATGTCATATGACAATCAATTGGCAAATTAGCAGATGGTTATACTATGAAAATATACAATGAAACCGGACAACGAATGTTCAACCCGCCATCAGCGGCCACATTGGTTTAATGGTTATTTAGGTTATTACATATGTCCTGGTATTGTGTAGGCAAATCTATGTGTCGGTTAATGCTGTTTTTTGATATGGATAATATGGCCTCTATGATCAGTCTTTGGTATTTATTGGAGATGTTATTGTATATGGTGGTGGGAGAAGTTAGATTGAATGAGTGGCCGGTGGTGTTAATATGATTGAATATAAGCGACCTGTTGTCTCTGTTAGTAATGCATCTACCGTGTTCGGTCATCCTGATGGCCACGGACCTACCAGTCTCGCCTATGTAAGATGCACTGCAATCGTTACATGAGACTGAGTAGACCGAGCCACCAGAGGACCGAGCAACGGTAGATCTAGGTAATCTGGTGATAGGGTGTCTAAGGATGGCGCCGATGCTATTGCTATTAGTAAAGTGGGTGTTAATTCCGTGCGTTCTGAGGATGCGGGAGATGGCGACTGATTGGGTGGAAAAGGGAAGTATACAACTGTTTCTGGTGATTGGAGGAGGTCTAACGGAAGAAGGGTCAAATTTATACTTATGTATGAAATGGGGGGGGTATTGGGACCGGGCCAACTGTTTAATGATTAGGGAAAATTCAATGGTTCTAAACAGTGGAAGGGAGCAGTGGGTGAACAATCTCTTGGTAAGGGTACGGACAGTATTTATTTTATGCGATAGGGGACATGATGATTTGTAGTCTGTATAAAATGTGGGATTGTTAACCTTGTGGTATACGGTGGTGTGGTAATGAGAGGCAGTACGGATGACCAGTATATCGAGATACGGCAATACGGACCTGTTTTCCAATTCTAGGGTGAAAGAGATCTCGGGATGATAGGAGTTTAGAGAGTTTAAGATATTGATTTCTTGTCCGGTATCACATATGCAGAAGATATCATCAATATATCTCCGCCATATGTGAATGCCCGGTGCAATTTGCTGTTGGACCCAGTGGTCTATGTTGGCCATGACTATTTCTGCAAGTGGGGAGGATAGTGGGCTGCCCATGGGCGAGCCTCTGATTTGTTTGAACAACTGGTTGTTAAATGTGAAAGTAGTAAAGTCCAAACACAGTGAGGATAGTGCGACTATGGACTCTGCGGTACGGTGATCCACCTGGTTGTCCTGTAAGAAACTAGTCAAGTGCCTAATGATAAGCTGGTGGGGGAGGGAAAGATACATGGCAACCACATCATAAGACACCATAACGGTGTTGGGGACAGGGCAGAGAGAGTTAATGGACTGCACGAATGAAGGGATATCCCTAATGGCAGAGGATTGTGGACTGGCCTTCACCCAAGGTGTGAGTAGGCCAGTCAGATATTTGGACAGCTTATAGGCAGGTGAAAGATGGTAGGCTATGATGGGGCGTAGGGGGATGCCAGGCTTATGGGTCTTAGGAAGACCATAGATATAGGGGGTATTATTAAGGTCGGAGGTGAAAGTGCTATATTGATCCGGTGTTATGTGACCCGATTTTTTCAAACGTAATAACCCCAATCTGAAAGATTTAGTTGAGGTAGATGCATCAGGCTGTGTAATGGGAACAAAAGTATTGCGGTCGCTGAGTATCTCCGTCATCTTGGAGGCATAGTCAGCCGTGTCCAAGACGACGGTCTGGGAACCCTTATCCGATCTGGTGATTATAATGTTATGGTTTCGCCTTAAGGTAGCCAGGGAGCGGTACTTACCAAGAGATTGGGACTGAGAAGGGGATTGGGACTGAGTAGGGGTGGGTTTCCGGAGGATATGGGCTATGGAACTCCGTATGTCATATTGGGCTGTGTGGGAAAGGGAGCTGATGGCGGGCTCAACACCAGAAATAATTCTAGGAATGTCAGGCGTTGCGGGAGGCCGGTACTTGAGGCCTAAGGAAAGAACCTCGGTCTGCGAAGGAGACAACACTGTAGATGACAGATTGAGGAGAGTGGGAACCGGTTGGTTGTCGGGGTGAAATTCCTCTGGGAAGCCATATTTGCTGATCCAAAAGGATAGCTTCTTGTATTGGCGCCCTTTAATGATGCTGTCCTGCTGTCTTATGTCGGCGGTGAGGAGACCAAGGAGTTCAACCATATTGGATTGGGATATGAGATTGGTGACTTGGGAAATGACGCCTTTAATGGTCTTGGACAAGCAGCGTATTCGCGAATAACATCCCTGGGTTCTAGCCCATAGTAATTGGCGTTGGGATCGGAGGATAACCCTGTTCGAATGAGAATTTCCCACAGGATCTGCGACTCTGAGAGATGGGGGGATGAAACGGGCCCTTTGGCATATCTTGTTGAAGTTGAGGTGCAATCTCCATCTGGCCAGCTGCAGCGACTTTCGACAAAGATGCGTTAGGAGGCGGAATACTTCAGGATTGAGGTTGGTAAATCGACGAATAGCGTTCAAGGATAGCTGTGCTTCAAGGCCAATTGCCATTGGATATTAGGAGCTAGAGCAAACGTAAAAGATTTTTAATTATAACTTGAATCATGAAAATTTCTCTTATAGAACTGTAAAAAGATTATAAAAACGAAGAGAAAATTATTTATTTTTGCTATACATGGGCTACGAGCTTTCGGGCAGCCTCGCCCTTCTACAGGTAAAGATACATGGCGGCAAAAGGCTTTTTTATAAGATTCCGTTTTTAAAATATATTTACATATAAGAAGAATATAGGACGGTTAAAATATAATTTAAGATAAGAAATATTTTGCAAATCTAAAACTATTGTATATGATATTTACAAAAATATGCTAATCATGTAATGTCATATGACAATCAATTGGCAAATTAGCAGATGGTTATACTATGAAAATATACAATGAAACCGGACAACGAATGTTCAACCCGCCATCAGCGGCCACATTGGTTTAATGGTTATTTAGGTTATTACATATGTCCTGGTATTGTGAAGGCAAGAGAAATTTTCATGATTCAAGTTATAATTAAAAATCTTTTACGTTTGCTCTAGCTCCTAATATCCAATGGCAATTGGCCTTGAAGCACAGCTATCCTTGAACGCTATTCGTCGATTTACCAACCTCAATCCTGAAGTATTCCGCCTCCTAACGCATCTTTGTCGAAAGTCGCTGCAGCTGGCCAGATGGAGATTGCACCTCAACTTCAACAAGATATGCCAAAGGGCCCGTTTCATCCCCCCATCTCTCAGAGTCGCAGATCCTGTGGGAAATTCTCATTCGAACAGGGTTATCCTCCGATCCCAACGCCAATTACTATGGGCTAGAACCCAGGGATGTTATTCGCGAATACGCTGCTTGTCCAAGACCATTAAAGGCGTCATTTCCCAAGTCACCAATCTCATATCCCAATCCAATATGGTTGAACTCCTTGGTCTCCTCACCGCCGACATAAGACAGCAGGACAGCATCATTAAAGGGCGCCAATACAAGAAGCTATCCTTTTGGATCAGCAAATATGGCTTCCCAGAGGAATTTCACCCCGACAACCAACCGGTTCCCACTCTCCTCAATCTGTCATCTACAGTGTTGTCTCCTTCGCAGACCGAGGTTCTTTCCTTAGGCCTCAAGTACCGGCCTCCCGCAACGCCTGACATTCCTAGAATTATTTCTGGTGTTGAGCCCGCCATCAGCTCCCTTTCCCACACAGCCCAATATGACATACGGAGTTCCATAGCCCATATCCTCCGGAAACCCACCCCTACTCAGTCCCAATCCCCTTCTCAGTCCCAATCTCTTGGTAAGTACCGCTCCCTGGCTACCTTAAGGCGAAACCATAACATTATAATCACCAGATCGGATAAGGGTTCCCAGACCGTCGTCTTGGACACGGCTGACTATGCCTCCAAGATGACGGAGATACTCAGCGACCGCAATACTTTTGTTCCCATTACACAGCCTGATGCATCTACCTCAACTAAATCTTTCAGATTGGGGTTATTACGTTTGAAAAAATCGGGTCACATAACACCGGATCAATATAGCACTTTCACCTCCGACCTTAATAATACCCCCTATATCTATGGTCTTCCTAAGACCCATAAGCCTGGCATCCCCCTACGCCCCATCATAGCCTACCATCTTTCACCTGCCTATAAGCTGTCCAAATATCTGACTGGCCTACTCACACCTTGGGTGAAGGCCAGTCCACAATCCTCTGCCATTAGGGATATCCCTTCATTCGTGCAGTCCATTAACTCTCTCTGCCCTGTCCCCAACACCGTTATGGTGTCTTATGATGTGGTTGCCATGTATCTTTCCCTCCCCCACCAGCTTATCATTAGGCACTTGACTAGTTTCTTACAGGACAACCAGGTGGATCACCGTACCGCAGAGTCCATAGTCGCACTATCCTCACTGTGTTTGGACTTTACTACTTTCACATTTAACAACCAGTTGTTCAAACAAATCAGAGGCTCGCCCATGGGCAGCCCACTATCCTCCCCACTTGCAGAAATAGTCATGGCCAACATAGACCACTGGGTCCAACAGCAAATTGCACCGGGCATTCACATATGGCGGAGATATATTGATGATATCTTCTGCATATGTGATACCGGACAAGAAATCAATATCTTAAACTCTCTAAACTCCTATCATCCCGAGATCTCTTTCACCCTAGAATTGGAAAACAGGTCCGTATTGCCGTATCTCGATATACTGGTCATCCGTACTGCCTCTCATTACCACACCACCGTATACCACAAGGTTAACAATCCCACATTTTATACAGACTACAAATCATCATGTCCCCTATCGCATAAAATAAATACTGTCCGTACCCTTACCAAGAGATTGTTCACCCACTGCTCCCTTCCACTGTTTAGAACCATTGAATTTTCCCTAATCATTAAACAGTTGGCCCGGTCCCAATACCCCCCCCATTTCATACATAAGTATAAATTTGACCCTTCTTCCGTTAGACCTCCTCCAATCACCAGAAACAGTTGTATACTTCCCTTTTCCACCCAATCAGTCGCCATCTCCCGCATCCTCAGAACGCACGGAATTAACACCCACTTTACTAATAGCAATAGCATCGGCGCCATCCTTAGACACCCTATCACCAGATTACCTAGATCTACCGTTGCTCGGTCCTCTGGTGGCTCGGTCTACTCAGTCTCATGTAACGATTGCAGTGCATCTTACATAGGCGAGACTGGTAGGTCCGTGGCCATCAGGATGACCGAACACGGTAGATGCATTACTAACAGAGACAACAGGTCGCTTATATTCAATCATATTAACACCACCGGCCACTCATTCAATCTAACTTCTCCCACCACCATATACAATAACATCTCCAATAAATACCAAAGACTGATCATAGAGGCCATATTATCCATATCAAAAAACAGCATTAACCGACACATAGATTTGCCTACACAATACCAGGACATATGTAATAACCTAAATAACCATTAAACCAATGTGGCCGCTGATGGCGGGTTGAACATTCGTTGTCCGGTTTCATTGTATATTTTCATAGTATAACCATCTGCTAATTTGCCAATTGATTGTCATATGACATTACATGATTAGCATATTTTTGTAAATATCATATACAATAGTTTTAGATTTGCAAAATATTTCTTATCTTAAATTATATTTTAACCGTCCTATATTCTTCTTATATGTAAATATATTTTAAAAACGGAATCTTATAAAAAAGCCTTTTGCCGCCATGTATCTTTACCTGTAGAAGGGCGAGGCTGCCCGAAAGCTCGTAGCCCATGTATAGCAAAAATAAATAATTTTCTCTTCGTTTTTATAATCTTTTTATATCAAAGCTATATTAAGAAATTAAATTGTAATTTCTATCCATAAAATCTGTAACAATCAATTTCTGACAAGCTTATTACTGATTATTGTTACTATTGCCGTTATTTCTGTATATTAACACAAAGCAATAACGCGCCATCTATACATATAAAATGAAAGGATTTAAAAGCACGAATGTGTCTTTTTATACATAATACAAACTTCTACTGTCCTTACTGCGATGAAAAATATATTGGGAGGGCTTGGCTCATCAGTGGTGAACCCTCCCAGCGGTTTCGCCAATTTAATCCACCAGACCGCTTCTTGGAGCTCTAATACTGTATTGGACGATTCTGCTAATATACGCAGCACTAAAGGATGAACTCTCAGAAATGGTTTTCAAGAAAATTATGGACATAAGCTTATAGGACAGTAGAATTACATTCAAATATTTGCATCGAGCAATGCTCTTCCGCAAACATTAAAGACAAGGGCAGTTAGGCATAAATTAACACAAAGCAATAACGCGCCATCTATACATATAAAATGAAAGGATTTAAAAGCGCGAATGTTTATTTTTATACATAATACAAACTTCTACTGCCCTTACTGATGAGCCAAGCCCTCCCAATATATTTTTCATCGCAGTAAGGGCAATCGAAGTTTGTATTATGTATAAAAAGAAACATTCGTGCTTTTAAATCCTTTCCTTTTATATTTCGGTATATACCCTCTTCTATTTTTCTTATATAGTTAAACTCTAAATTTGAAAAATTATCCTTTGTTCATCTATCGATAAAACCTGCAACAATCAATTTCTGACAAGTTCATTGCTGATTATTGTTACTATTAATGTTATGCTACATTAGCGCGCCATGTGTTATGACAATTCAAAGCTATTATAGACACGTATGATTCTTTTTTAAAAATAAAACAATTTCTACTGTCCTTACTGCAATGGAAAAATTAAAGGGAGGGCCTGGCTCATCAGTGGTGAACCCTCCCATCGGTTTCGCTAGTTTAATCTACCATACTGCTGTTATATTGCTTTTTTTTTTTAAGAATCATACGCGTCTATAATAGTCTCAAATTTTCACTATTACTGTTATTTCTGTATATACCCTCTTCTACTCGGATCATCTATATAAGACTAAAACATCTTAATGAAGAATTTTGTAGTTGTATTCTTGCATAGTGTCCAACTAGACACTTTATAAATGATTCCTTGAAGTAAGGTCAAACATAGTGTTTAACTAGAATATGAATGAATGAATAGAATTCAAATATAGAATCTCTAATGATGAGAATTTGATATTGAACATGTAGAAAAGCCTTCCTGTAATATATATACTAGTTTCTAAATTAAGAAAAGAAAAAAAGGCATCTCCTTATCGTGCAACTGAAAGTTGCTAATGGCTTTCGCCATCTATCGGAATAAATATCAACTATCCGTTGATTTTGAATTATTCTAGAATTGACCATCCTAAGAAATTCTGATTATTTTCATTATATTATTATTATCCATATAGTACATACACGAGATACAGTGCGTAGTTAAGTCACATGTAGAAGACATGAGCATCAAGAACCACAAACAAGTACCAAGATCCACAAAGTACTATTATTATTAACATAATGAGTCGAGGGTCGGTGGAAGGATGGTCTAAACCGTTGGTTTTCGACCGATACAACCCGGGTTCGATTCCCGCATTGGACACTTTTTATGTTCAAAGAATAAATGCTCCAATGGCTCCCGAGTCTTGCAAAAGTCCAACCCGACCAGCGAGTGCAAGTATAACCAAACGGGATTCAGGCACATTTGTAAGTTCAATAAGTCGAACTGTTTTTCACATGTGTAAACATATGGTGCATTTACAGTAAAAGCAGTCGCCAACTTCTACCCACCATGATTTTCATGGCCTGTGCCACGTGTACTAGGAATAAGCAAAAAAAAAAAAAAAATGAGTGTCTCTTATAAAAAGAGACACGGCAAAAATTTCAGTGACTTTCAAGCTTAAGAACAACAAAGTATGAAAGTTCAACAAAGAAGATTCTGTGAATTACTTGTGTATAGTTGCCCTGAAACACGTATATGGTTAGGTTTTCTTGATTAATCAAGAATGGGTGTTTGGCCAATTTTGGAATAATCGAAAAACAACGAATTATATATTTTATTTCCGATAGATGGCGCAAGCCATCAACAACTTTCAGTTACACGATAAGGATATGCCCTTTTTATTTTCATAATTTATGAACCTTATCCCACAGTACAATATCACTTTTTTTTTCATATCTATCCAAGTTTATGGGCGCCTCTACCCCCATAAACCGTGAAATATATACGCCACGTGCGCACAAAACAAACCATCTCCAATTAGTCTTCACGCCAAAGAGGAAGTTCACATACAATGGACTTATTAACATGAAATATTTGCCTTCGTGAAATTCCCTCCCATCCTTGGCCTCTTTCACATCTCACACAACCTGGCACTAATTATGTTCTTCAGTCAATTTATTTTTCACCTGTCGCTTCTTGTAAAAATTCAATTCATTTATACTCATAGACAAACCTTAAGTAAGATTTTATTATATGTATTTTGTAAAAAAATGAGATTTCTGTTGATTTTTGATTATCTTGAGGATTATGCTATGTCAATGCAGTCGTGGTGGAAATCTTGAAAGTATAATAATAAAAATAGTGAAAAATTAGAAATAGCTTTAATTGAGCTTAAGGAATATATAAAAAAACATGATTAGGTAAAAGTAATGCCTGGCTTAAGGCGTAAGAATAAAAAAAAATAAAAAACTTATTTACATAATGTTCAAAAGGTTTGAGCCGGCCAACGGGAAAAAACAACAATGAGTTTTTATAGGGGAAGCGTGACCTCTAGCGGTCGATTTAGCAGAGTATTTCAATCTATAGAAATGTCTTAGAATAAATGATAAAGGGTATTGACAAGTCTTTAGATTTCTCATAATATTCTGAGTTTCTTCTGTTTTAAAAGTTTGAAGTGAACAATGGCTATGGATACGTTTAGTTAAGGTCTTTACGGTATTGATTTTATGGCTGAGTGGGCAGTAGGAGGAAAAACAGATATAGTCGGGGTTGAAGGATGGCTTATAATAAACAGTTGTTTGGAATTGATTCTGTATGCGAATAATTTTTATATCTAGAAAAGGCAGGCTATTGTTGGTTTCTTTTTCAAAAGTGAAATTTAGGTTAGGATGGTAACTGTTGAGTCTTTCTAGAATGTTCCTGGTTTGATTTTCGGGGCATATACAGAATATGTCGTCAATATAACGACGCCATAAAACTATATCTGACGGGAATAGGGATGTTATCCAATTGTCTATGCGACGCATAACTATTTCGGCTACTGAGGTTGAAAGAGAGCTCCCCATTTATTCTAAGACATTTCTATAGCCCCTCTGAAATTCAGAATTCCCCAATCTATAAATCTATTAGCAGTATTCCTTATTCACCAGTATCTGTTTCTATAGCCCGTCATTTGAAGAAATTTGGAATCAAAACCTTTTTCAGAAACTCACCTAATTTATATTCGTTACTAAGAAACCCCATAACAAAGAACAATACCATTTATTATCCTTCCAATATTAAGAATGCCATATACTCCATAAAATGCAACGAATGCAAAACCAAATATGTCGGCGAAACTGGAAGACATTTAAATATAAGAGTATCAGAACATAAACGAAATATCGATAATCAAGACAGTAGATCTTTAGTATACCAACATATAAGAGAAACAGGCAATTCCTTCTCCCTATCAGAACCAAAGACCCATTACTCCAACATCCCCAATAGACTACAGAGACTAATAATAGAATCCATCATATCCAGAAAGCACAATAGCATCAACAGAAGAATAGATATTCCGGAAATTTATAACATTATATTCCCCGAGCCCAGCCCATAACCTCCAAGTGAAGCACGCGCAACAGAAGCCCGCGTTGATCGTGCTTTTAAAGCAAATGTAAACAGTAAATGGACTTTATTTAATTTTAAATCATATTTCATTGGCGTGTTAATCATATAAAGCATTTTCTCCCGTAGAAGGGCGTACTTGCCCGAAAGCTCGAGATTTTTTAAATAAAAAAAAAAAAAAAAAAAAAATTTAAAAGAAACTTTTCCCTGGAGGCTTATGTTTTTATTTTAATATTAATTCAAGGGATTATTTGATCGAAATCTTAAATATATTTGATATGCAGCGACCTTTATTTATAATACACGAAATAATAAAATGTGAGAAAATAATTTCAAATTGCTTAGGCTTAGTCCATGAGTGTATGCACCATATTTATAGTTGAACGTAAGTATTTTTCAACGTGTTATTTTTGCTTTCAGAAAACTTTAGGTTTATTAAATTGAACTAATTTCAGTTCAAAGTCAAATGTTGATATTTTGTTATAAAATCAATTCAATTTTATTCCAATACCATCTAATATGTGTTTTATTGGTCTTATATGCAAATAGACAAATATTTTGAAAGGTCCTGTTTATTCGCCCGCTGATTGGTTTTCTAATGTCGCATGACTTCTACAAGCCAATCAGAGTTCAGGTTATTCGAGAGCATTTTACCTTAAATCAGTGGTTCAACACATTGAGGTTTTAAATAAACGAGCGCGGGTTCGAATCTCAGAGTGTCCTTTTTTTCTAACTAAATATATTTTTATGATTTCATTTTTATTTTTGTAGTTTATAAAAACGAATTTTATATTTCAAGGCTGTATTTAAAATCCATATTGATATTGTAATTTTTATAAAACGTTCTTGTGCCATCTGGACATATTGTCATTCCTTTTTAATGTTTCATTCTGAGTCTTGTTATTGTCTTGATAATTCATCTCTCAGAGCTTATTCCGCATATTTGACTTGATGGTACCCTTTGTAGCGTTATTGATTTCGTGCCAATGCGGAAGATCTTTATCAATCGTTTCCTATTGTAAATAACATTTATTTAGACAAATTTACATATTCGACGGACTAGTACAGTAGACCAGTGATTGTGGACATTGCGACTGCTGTGATAGAGATGTACGGGGACATCTGAGGCTCTTCATTGGACACGTCAACAACAAGTACAGTAATGCTGTATCAGTCAATATCAACATGCATGCCAACGCCATGTTCATCAGCATTGTTCCCGAAGAGTATCAATTGAATACTTCGCTTGTGTTTCTTTGATTCCTTGCCCCATCATATTTGACTATTTGAGGATCGAATATACCTTTTGGTCTCCATATTTGTTTAGAACGCTGATAAAAACTTTAAAATGTGCTTCTAATTTAGAAATTAATTCTGCTACATAATCCAAAGCATATAATCGGGGAGGAATTTAATACATTAAAAATAAACAATAAACATTTACAGCTGGCTTTACCGTCGAGATTTGGATAATAAAAAACTTAAAATTAAAATGTCCCCAAGGGCATCATAATAACAAAACTGATTTTTACACGTGTAGACATGTGGGGCACTTACAGTAAAAGCAGTCGCCAAATTCTACCACCATGATTGTCATGGCCTGTACCATGTGTACTAGGGATAATAAGAAAAACAGAAAATATTGAATTGCTTATTGAAAGAATATCGCATCGTCTGAAGAAGTTAGTTTTTATATTATAGGCACTTCTAAAAACCAAATCCTGTAAAAAAGGCAGAATATTCATAGGGTTAGCATCAATTTGCACTATATTAGCTGTGTAGTTTGCATATATTATTTCATACAATCCATTCTTAATATAGTAGAACCTCCCTGTAAAGGACACCCAATTTCAGACATTCATTTCTCTACTCATTTATACAATGTAACACTTGAGCGTACATAGCACGAATCCCATTGTTATGTATGTTAGACGTCTCAGAATTTTAATAGATAACCTCAATACTGACAGGAAAGCGTGTTATAGTTAGGGCGGACTGAGTTCCGGGTCTTGTTTGTATCAAATTGAGGTGCTTTCTAAGTTGGAATAATTCCATAATAGTATGATACAGTAGAACTTCCCTGTAAATGACACCTAATTGAAAGGCAAAGTGTCCTTTAGGGAGAGGTGTCTTCTTACTAGAGAGTTGCGCTAAATAGTAAAAATAGTTGTTGTTATCGTGTCCAATGGAGAGCCTCAGATGTCTCCTTGCATATCTATCACAGCAGCAATCCAGTAAAAATGGTATTTTTGATAATAAAACTGTCCTTTACTGAGAGGTGTCCTCTAGAGCAAGTGTCCTCTCATGGAGGTTCTACTGTATATTCCAACCTATCATTGTGGGAGTTGTCATCATGATTAGAGCAGTTAGAAAATCGCAAATGATTCTTCATGTACTTAGAGATAAATTAACTATTCTAAAATAAAAACATGTTATACGAAAGAGAGAGATATCAGGAGATTCCTTTTTTCTTAATTTATCCACCTGATTCAAGTACAATTTTACTTTTATACTAGTGAGTAAATGGAAGATTTATTTTAGGTATCCGAATTTAATGTGTTGGTTGGAAGTTGATTCAGAGAAAAACACAGCCATATCAACCATCAATGATTTATTTAACTCCCGACGTTTCAGTAACTTCTTGTCATTCTCTTAAGAGCAATGATTATTTTGAATCCAAGTTCTATTATAAAATAGTGTTGAAAGTAACAATTCCGGATATTTCTACGATACAATACTCTTGTATATACATAGAATTTCAGTATTGTCTATGTTAATTGACATCTCTACCTATATAGCGAGGCCTTGTTGGATTGTTGGTTGGCTAGCGGTTATTGGATAGGACAGGCCGGCGTGAGCTACTGATGTATATATAATTTGGTCTATTTATCCTTCTTTTGTTTTATACCTTTAGGTAATAAATATTCTTTCTCTTCCTTTACAAATCTATCATTTTTTCTCAACAAATAGAACTAAGATTTAAAGTAACCATTCCCCTGAAGAGAGTGACAGAAAGCCACTGAAACATCGTGAGTTAAATAAAATATTGGTTGATCTATTCTGTAATAAACTAGGATTCAAAATAAACATTCAACTGAAGAAAGTGACAGAAAATCTCTGAAACATCGGGAGTTAAATAAATTATTGGTTGATTCTCTATTTTGTAATATAAATAGGATTCAAAATAAACATTCAACTGAAGAAAGTGACAGAAAACCAATGAAATATCGGGAGTTAAATAAATTATTGGTTGATGTTCTATTTTGTAATATAAATAGGATTCAAAATAAACATTCAACTGAAGAAAGTGACAGAAAATCACTGAAACATCGGGAGTTAAATAAATTATTGGTTGATTTTCTATTTTGTAATATAAATAGGATTCAAAATAAACATTCAACTGAAGAAAGTGACAGAAAATCACTGAAACATCGGGAGTTAAATAAATTATTGGTTGATTTTCTATTTTGTAATATAAATAGGATTCAAAATAAACATTCAACTGAAGAAAGTGACAGAAAATCACTGAAACATCGGGAGTTAAATAAATTATTGGTTGATTTTCTATTTTGTAATATAAATAGGATTCAAAATAAACATTCAACTGAAGAAAGTGACAGAAAACCAATGAAACATCGGGATTTAAATAAATTATTGGTTGATGTTCTATTTTGTAATACAAATAAGATTCAAAATAAACATTCAACTGAAGAAAGTGACAGAAAATCACTGAAACATCGGGATTTAAATAAATTATTGGTTGATTTTCTATTTTGTAATACAAATAAGATTCAAAATAAACATTCAACTGAAGAAAGTGACAGAAAATCACTGAAACATCGGGATTTAAATAAATTATTGGTTGATGTTCTATTTTGTAATATAAATAGGATTCAAAATAAACATTCAACTGAAGAGAGTGACAGAAAATCACTGAAAAACATCGGGAATTAAATAAATTATTGCTTGATATAGCTATACTTTTAAGAAGTTATTTCCATACAATTCGAACATTTAAGAATTTTATATATTAACTTTTGAGTATATTAGCTTGTGTTAAACCTTGTAAATTCGAAAGCCGAATGTAAAACACAGTAGAAGTTGATTAGCAGCCCACGCACGCCATTAGAAACAACGTGTCAGACGAAATTAACCAAATTCTCAGCGGCGGCAAAGAAATAGATGACCAGATAATTAGTTTGGGCCACCAAGTGGAGATAAATCAGAAGCGGTGTCAGACCCAGCGGTCTAGCGTAATGGCGCGAATACATATTGGCATTATTTGAGCTCCATTTACCTTCGTGTATTCATCCACTTCAGGTAAATGTGCCCTTTTTTTTCTGTATTTTACTATCACCCCAATACTTTTTATTTCATTTTGTTTCCATTCAACCACAGAAAAAACTTTTCTTTCTTTGAATTTCAGCTTAAATCTACCGGATATGAATTTTCTAATCGGTTGAATAAAGGAAATCTTTATAGAAATATTATAAAATAGTAGAAATATTTCATAAAATATTAAAGAAAATGTATGGATATTATCAATTCATAATTCTATGAAAGATAGACACTTCGGCCAGTTAGAGTTTTTTATTTTCTCGACGTTTCGACAAAAATATTTTGTCTTCGTCAGGAGAAGTAAATAAAAATAAA
The DNA here is from genome assembly GCA_030710605.1 of Cordylochernes scorpioides. Classification (NCBI taxonomy): domain Eukaryota; kingdom Metazoa; phylum Arthropoda; class Arachnida; order Pseudoscorpiones; family Chernetidae; genus Cordylochernes; species Cordylochernes scorpioides. The sequence continues at coordinate 70,254,260 of CP092878.1, forward strand.
ACATTTGGCAAGGCGTTGAAAATTGAGAACAATTTAATGAAGAATATAAATTTTTTTAGAGGATAAATATGAGAAATTTAATATATAGATAATAAGGATTAATAGTTGTAAGAAAGAATTAATTAAAAATTAATTAATAATATTAAATATATATATAATATAATATATTTTTCATCGCAGTAAGGACAGTAGAAGTTCGTTTTATGTATGAAGGAAACATTCGCGCTTTTAAATCCTTTTATTTTATATATAATATAAATATTATTGATTAAATATTTTTTATAGAATCATAAATCATTTGGCAAAATAACTCCAGTTCTGATTTATAAGTATAAATAATATGGGGAAGATTAGGATGTAAAGTTTTAAAAAATTAGGGCGTGTATTATTAAAAAATGTACAAGAAAATAATAAATGAATATTATCAGGTAACGATAGTGAACAAAGGCATGGGGAGGGAATTTTAATATTGAACCTATTATAGTATGAAGGAAAGGGACCATGACCTGTAAGAAAATAATTTAAGTAACCATTACCTAATATTCTTTTATTATTTACAAAACTTAACCATTATAAAGATGCCTACCATTAACTGATTGATCCCAAAGAATTTGCCATAAATTAAGAATTTCTTTTTTATAAAAAAAATTCATATAAGATTTAGGTACCAATGGGTTGGTACGGGGCTGGATATAGATATGCTTTTTTGGCTAACTTGTCGGCTTGTTCATTTCCTAAAGTACCTATATGGGATTTAATCCAATAAAACTTAATTGATTTATTTTTTTGCTCAATAATAATAATTAAGAATTTAGTTCTCATTGTTGTCCAAGTCTTAGATGATGGGCTATTGAGGGCTAAAAGAGATGATAAACTATCGGAAGCAATATTTACAGAATTAAATTTATTATTATCGTCGAACCATTCTAGAGCCTTAAAGATTGCAATATTTTCTGCTTGGAAAACACTATTATAATAGAATAATATATATATATATAAGATTTTTCATATATAAAAATATTTTCATAGAATGCACACCATCCCGCACCAACACCATTTTCAGATTTAGAACCGTCAGTATAAATTATCAAATCATTAGTAGTTGGAAGTTATTTTGTAAAATTAATAATTTCATAGTCAGCAGGATCACAAAAATAATTTAGGGAGGGAATATCTATAACATTACTATTAGGTCCTATTTTTAAAATATTCATTGGCCTATTAAGGGAAGTTATTTTAGATTCAAAATTTGAAACCAATTCTATCGGTATCAATCCTGAAAGAAATAATGCTGCATCAGTGCTTAAAGTATTGTATCCCCTACATATGGCCAAAGCAAAAGGTCTCTGAGTGGATCTTAAAATTTTGATTAAAAATTTATTATTATCCCTATTCCCCCACCAAACCATTGCACCATAAACAATAGCCCTTTCAAAACCTGCTAAATAAATTCTTTTGATAACAAATGTTCGGCATTATATATAGCCCCTTCAGGTTTAAATAAAGGTTTAGGAAAAGGTGGGGTACGAAATCCTGTAATTAAGATTAATAATAGTTGCATAAAATTTAGGGATAGTATAAAAATTTTAGGTATTGTAATTAATAGGTTTTTAAATTGGATTGATCATGCTAAGTATGTTAAGAATAAGATAGGTAAAAAAAAAGGTAGGGAAATACGGAAAATATCATCATTAAACTGGGGCTCATCCCTATGGACAACAGACAATTGATACATTAGCCGGGCACAGGGTGGCCCTACCAGGAGTTAAACTCCCGACGTCCTGTGCTACCTGTTTACACCCTCCCGCCACTTTGAGGCTGTAAGATAGGATTTTGGGAGGGAAATAAAATGCTAATTGTATAATATATGCGCGCCATCTGTATTCAATATAATAAACTAATTAACGCTCATGTTTCTTTATTCCCTACTGAATAGTCTAGCTATGGTGTATCATTTCAGTAAGGATAACATTAGATATTTTATAAAATAGAAACATACGCTTGTAAATGGCTTATAATATCGTTAGCAAATTCGAATTTTGAGATTTCTTCTTTTAGCAAACACCTAACCGATATATTGATATAGAGCAATAACGCGCCATCTATATATATAAAATGAAAGAATTTAAGCATGAATGTTTCTTTTATATCCAATACAAACTTCTACTGTCCTTACTGCGATGAAAAAATATATTGGGAGGATTTTTGTCTCATCATTGGTGAACCCTCCCAGTGATTTCGCAAATTTGATCCACCAGACTGCTTCAGTTCTGCGTATATAAGCAAAATCGTACAATACAGTATTAAAGCTCTAAGAAGCGGTCTGGTAGATTAAATTGGCGATATCGCTGAGAGAATTCACAACTGATGAGCCAAAACCTCCCAATATATTTTTTCATCCCAGTAAGGATTGTAGTCATTTGTATTGTATATAAAAAAACATTTGTGCTTAAATACACTCATTTTATACCTAACCTATAAATATACACATCGACGAATTCTTTCGCGAATGGATTTTACAGCTGCTTGCGTTCGTTACACTCGCGGTCGACCAGATCTTTCAAGGTGATTAATAGTGCCAGCCTTGTTGAACCTTTCAATGGTTCGATAAACAAATTGACGCGTAATATTCAAATTTTTTAAAAGTTTAAAAATTGATGAAGGACTTTGGACTACCTTGTGTAAGGCTATTACAGCTATACGGTTTTCTCTAACACCCCAATCCATTATCAAAATACAAATATATTCCGATTTTTTTTTCCAAACACGTGTTGACGAGATATTCAAATTACAACTACACAATAAATAAAATGGATTAATTTTTACATTGCAGTGAGAGCAATATAAATTGTTTAAATTTAAAAAATAATCATACGCGTCTATAATAGTTTCGAATTTTCATAATTTACATATTACAATATTACATATGGCCTTAACTACCCGTTTCATGAATTTTCAAGATGCCTGAATGACCAGTTTTTTGGTCGTTGAGGTACAGCTTGCACCACGCTGATGAGGGCCAACAGCTCGAAAAGCGTTCGTGGTTAGCTTTTCTTGATTAATCAAGAATGGGTATTTGGCCAATAACAACAAAATTTGAATACTTCACGCGGTCAAATTAATTTTTTTCTCACTGATTTGGTTTTGTAACAAATAGTTATGACTGAGTATATGTGTTACATAGACTATGATATGCTCTAAAAGAAAAAAAGCCTTACAATTATTCGCCTTCTCCGAGAACATTAACAAAACTTATGCAGGTAAAAAAATGGAATAAATTGTATTAACATTTTAAGTGTATTAAAGCGAAGGAAATCTACTTTGCGCTACCGCTCAGCGAAATGTTGCAGCGAGTCCATTAAAAAGTTAAAGCTTTTTAACCAGAAAGAATCTTTCAAAAAGCAATTTCTTCTTAAAAGAAAAGTCCCCTCCTCTCTTATTCTAACATTATCTCTCCACATCTTTATCTATAAATAATTTAGAATGCTGCGGTTTCTCTTATGTCAACACTATGCAACAAACCCCCCAGGACAACAAATTTGCAAATTTTATTATTTCTTTTTATAATATTAATATTTTATAATAAACATGGTGGAGATGAGATTAAATATAGTATAGAGAAATATTTATAACACCTAATACATTTTATGTGGTACATTAATTTGTCTGAAGATTTCTCTTGTTATTCCTTTTCAAATAAAAAAATCCTTGCGCAGCAAAGGATACTCTGGCTTTTACCCTTCCAAAATATATTTAGAATATTGGTAGAAAAAAATAAAGTGTGCTTATAATGTGAGCGTTGATGAGATGGAATTGAAGATAAGACAATTTTGACAATTAGAATTATTTTATTGACATTTTGTCAATGCATGCAAAAGTATACAGTCTGCAATATTTTAAGAAGATAATTGAGTATATACAGTTACGAGCGTCATTCCTCATCGGCCTCTGTCACCGTTTGCTTTTTTTTTTTTGGAATGGCGCCCTCTTATTGGTTGGCTACGGTCACGCCACTTTTGCCCCCCCCCCCATCATGCCTCCCCCACTCGCTCTTTCGTTTTTGTAACTATTGGTTTGGAGCGGGTCGCTCTTTAAATAAATGCATATATTAGTTAATAACTAAATGGAATCCTCTCTTTCCTTTTCCCAGTATGAGACACCTACGGAAGCCAACAGTACATAGACAGATAAAGCACATAGACTATAGTTATTAACTAATATATGCATTTATTAAAGGCGCCAAATTTATAATTTTAACAAATAGTATTTGAATAAAAACATTCAATCGGGTAAAACACAGGCGTTGCCCGGGTCATTCGGCTAGTTATATATATGCATTATACTATGTACAATGTACATGGCGCCTCTACCATCGCTACAGAGTTTGGTGGAAAATCACCAGCGGGTCTCCAGCGATTCCACGTATTTCGTGATCTACGAAGAATACGTTGATCGCGTACTTCATCGCTGAGGAGATGGTGAAGGCGGGGTCCTCGAATATTGAAGATATGAGGTTTAATAGTGTTCTTCTTCGTTACAGCCTTCGAAGGAAAAGGCAAAAACGAGCAATTTCACATGTTTATAAACGTAACAAGTCGCAGATTATTAAACTTTTCTCTGTTTTATTGATCGAACAGAACTTTTTCTACTTGTACTACAGTAGAACCTCCCTTTAGAGGACACCTCTCTATAAAGGACAGTTTTTATATTTGCAAAATTGCAATTTTTACTATTTAGCAACTCTCTGTTAAGAGGACACCTCTCTATAAAGGACAGTTTTTATATTTGCAAAATTGCAATTTTTACTATTTAGAAACTCTCCGGTAAGAGGACGCCTCTCTACAAAGGACAGTTTTTATTCGCAAAATTGCAACTTTTACTATTTAGCAACTCTCCGGTAAGAGGACACCTCTCTACAAAAGACAGTTTTCATTTGCAAAATTGCCATTTTTACAATTTAGCAACTCTCCGGTAAGAGGACACCTCTCTACAAAGGACAGTTTTCATTTGCAAAATTCCCATTTTTACAATTTAGCAACTCTCCGGTAAGAGGACACCTCTCTACAAAGGACAGTTTTCATTTGAAAAATTATCATTTTTACAATTTAGCAACTCTCCGGTAAGAGGACACCTCTCTACAAAAGACAGTTTTCATTTGCAAAATTACTATTTTTACAATATAGTAACTCTCCGGTAAGAGGACACCTCTCTACAAAGGACAGTTTTCATTTGAAAAATTACGACTTTTACTATTTAGGAACTATCTGGTAAGAAGACACTTCTCCCTAAAAAACACTTTGGCTCTACAATTAGGTGTCCTTTACAGAGAGGTTCTACTGTATCAGTTTTACAGTTCAGTGAAAAGTTGAGAATATTGGTAAACAATGGAAATGAAGATGACTAGAAGATACACAATAGTTATTATGTCTCTTCACCAAGACTGTATATAGCTGATTTACCTATTTACATATCGGTACTTTCTACCATTTTTTGCTTTTTCCTCTTCTTTGATTACAGGACGAGTCTCTTTACAGGACGAGACGTCTTAACAAAAGGTTTTTGTTGATATCGTCATCAAATTAATACACACATAACGATGACCAGAAAATTATTCTATTAAACATTCAAAATCTTAATATTTTTTATGAAAAAAAAGGCATCTCCTTATCGTGCAACTTCATCATGAAAGTTTCTGATGGCTTGCGCCATCTATCGGAATAAATATCAACTATTTGCTGTTTTTTAATTATTCTAGAATTGGCCAAATAACCATTTTTGATTCAATCAAGAAAGTTAACCAGGTATGTGCTTCTAGCTGTTGACCCCATCAGCGTGGTGCAAATTGTACTGCAATGACCAAAAATATGGTAATTCGAGCATCCTGAAAAATCATGAAACGGGTAGTTAAGGCCAAAAGTGTGTGAGAATGCGAAACAATGTGAAAAAATAGTACAAATGTGGCATTGTGCTGACTATGCATCTTATCCCAGTACAATGTCACATTTGTACTATTTTTTCCACATTAATATCATATTATTAAAGAATTATTCCAACTTAGCAAGCACCTCAATTTGATACAAACAAGACCCGGAACTCAGTCCGCCCTAACTATAACATGCTGTCTGTATTGAGGTTATCTATTAAAGTTCTAATAGTCTAACATCCATAACAATGGGATTCGTGCTATGTACGCTTAAGTATTATATTGTATAGATAAAAGGAGAAATGAATATTGTAATGTTTTTGTTATTAAAAAAATGTTAAAACATGATTTTTCATTGTTAATTCAAGTTTGTGGTTGTTTTATAATAAGTAAGATACAATTTACATTGTTGTTTAATATCCTTCTTTAATACATTGCATGTAATGATGATAAGAAATGACGGGGATCGGTAGAAGGATGGTCTAAACAGTTGGTTTTCGACTGCTAAGACCCTAAATCGAATTCCGTTTTGGGCACTTTTTTTATAGAAAAAATGCTCCAATGGACCCCGATTCTAGCAAAAGTCCAACCCCACCAGCGAGTGAAAGTAACCAAACGATGTTCTAGCACATTTGTAAGTGCAAAGTCGAACCGCTTTTCACATTTATAGACATGTGGTGCACTTACAAAAAAGCAGTCACCTACTTCTACCCACCATGATTATCATGGCCTGTACCACTGGAACTAGGGATAAGAAAAAAAACTTTTGTTTTAATATACAAATATTAGTTTAAAAAAAAGTAAATACCAAATTCACAAACGTGACAATCTATTAGAAAATTATCTCTATAAATATATTTCTCTTTGTCTCCATGATGGGTAAAAAGAGCTGCTGTCCTTGATTAGAAATCCTGATGACACCATATTGAGGTAACAGTCAGACTTTGTCTCTATAAATATATTTCAAATCCAAACATTCAAGAAAAAAATGATTATAATGGTGTAAAAAAAGCATCTACTTATCGTGCAACTGAAAGTTGCTGATGGCTGGCACTATCTATCGGAATATAAGAAAAAGCCATCTCCTTATTCTGCAA